>OX424574.1:183431947-183943399 GCA_949152435.1 Gastracanthus pulcherrimus
GGAAAGTATCTCCGGCTCACGTCGCCGGCGAGTTTATTAGCCAATATAAGTACAACAAAAAGCGATCTGCCAGAAACTCATTTAAACGACAGGGATAAAAAAGGCCGAGATCGTCGATAAAGCAAAAAGGAGGAGCCGGCGGCGCGAGACAGGACTCGAAGTACGATATCAAAGCGGAATATTTTTCTATCGCGATAAATTTCATCTCGGCTCGCTTCGCAAAAGGACTTATCAAGTCTCTCGAGTGTCTGGGGCTGTGCCGCTGCAGCGGCACACAGCAACGGCGCTGGCCGCCAGCGTTGCGTCTCGCGCTGCTCCGGCTATACAGGATTTATTTCCCATTAAAAATCGTTGGGCAACCGACGAATTATGGCATTGCTCGTAAAGCATAAGCGCGGGCGCGCGCCCCGGACTAAGGAATCGACGGGCTCGATGTCTTCCTCGCCGCTGCTCCCCGGCTGCTGTATAAGAGAAAAGAGGAAGAGACGGAAGAAGGAAAGGATGAGCGGTGGCGCGGAAGTCTCTCTCTCTCTTTCTCTCTCTCTCTCTCGCGCTTCCGCCGCGTCGCTTCGGAAGCGCGCGCTCGTTCCTTTCGAACGCTATATACCGCCGCACACACCCCACACACGATGTACAGCTTTTTGCTCTTTCTCCCGGTACATATAGCTGTGGTCGTGCGCGAAGGATTTTCCTTGCCCTCTCCTTCCTCTACTCTCGCGTGTTTTCTCTCTCCTGCTACTCGGAGGTCCCGGTGCGGCCGTCGCCTCTCTTTCTCGCGGACGAATTTCGAAACTCCTAGGGTGATGTACGACCTATGTCGGTGCATTAGCATAGAGCGCGCGGGCCCGCGTTTTATACATGTTTGTTCGATTCTGCTATTCTCCGCTGCTGCCGCCGCCGCCGCCGCGGAGGCTATATTTCTATCTCGCTCGGTCTCTCGTTCCCCTCAGCTCGACAGTCGAACATCTGGTTAGCTCGAGCGCGACTTTGGCCCCGATGTATATACGCGCCCGTCCGCCCGCGAGCGCGATACATATATCGCGGGGGATCGAATAACAAATGCGAGTTTTCGCCGCGCGCGGATAAAGATGTATTTCGCATGATTTACGCACGCGCTTCCTCGGCGCGAAACCTCCTTTGCTTCCGGGGCCGCGCGCGCGCGCGCGCACGTGCGTCATTTTTCCCGACGCGCCGCCGAAAAGCGCGGCTCGCGGCCCAGAGCCTGGATGTAATGGATCGTCGGCATCGACAACTTTTAAACTCCGATAAAGCGAGATGCCGACGATGCAGCAGCAGCGGCAGCTCTTTGCATTGTTCGAAGAATGCACGATTTCCAGCGTACGGACTCGTGGTACGCTCAACGCTGATTCGAGCACACACGGGAAAATGTCTTTGCTGTCCGGCGCGGCGTTTTGCGCTTTTTGCTCGATGGAATAGCGCTGAAAACCATGCAAATCTCGCTCTACTTTTGCTAATGTAAAATTTTATTATCGAATGAAATGTAAAAAGCGGCCGCGTGCCAAGGAAAACTTCTGTTTACGCAGTGAATAAACATTATCGTTACAGTAAAACACAAGCCTTGCCGCTACTTTGGTTGCGTCTCCATCCTCGAATTCGCAGAATAAGCAAGACATAAAAAAATGCTACATACTCTTTATAACGCAAGTTGCATTTTTTTAATTAATACCGCTATAATTTGTGGCACATTTTAATTATTGAAGTTTTTCACTCGTATAATCGTTTGTGCTCGTCACACTAACAAGTAGGCGGGCTCGTAGTTGCATATTTTAATTGTATAAATTTTTAATGGTTGGCCTCGAACAAAATTGCTTGTTATCCGAATAAACTAGCTGTATTTTAGACGACGACTGGAAGCGAACTTTATCGTAATTAAAGTAATTCCACGAACGAATATTCGTAGTTCTAAGCCAAATAATGAATAACGCTGCAAGCGAAACAATACATTGAGTAGGGGAGAGTCCCCCAATATGACCCTCTCCGAGTATGACCACTTATGGCTATTGGGTTCATACCGCTATAAATGGCAGTACTTTGTATGCTGGATTAGATGCCTGTTATAGTTCTATTAAATATTATCAAATAACGAAAAGGTCGTTATTTTCCGTCTCAAAAGTTATTCCCCGAGGATTAAATACATGCCCAGTATATAAGCTAATTAAATACTAATTATTTTATATATATTAAATTAAAGTAGATTTAAATAATATACTATTTTATAACTTTTACTTATCTTTGCAGCACGATTTAGAGCAAAAATACTATTCTATAAACGTTAGGTGATTATAATGGGAAATACTTTTTCAAAAACTCAAAACCTTCATTTCCATTATTAATTAATACTTATCTCAGACTATTTACTTTCAACTAATTCCATTTTGAAATTTTCATTTTTCCTTAGTACATAAACGTTACTGTTAAAACAGCTGTGGGTGGTCATACTGGGGTACTCTCCCCTATGCGAAATTCGTCGAAACGAATCGGTACGCGACTTTCAACTAATTTGCCGCAGCAGCAGCAGTAGCAGCAGCAGCACAAAGCGATGACTACCGAACGCAATATTAAAGAGACTACGCGCTGTCGGAAAATAATAATAGTTTTCGCGGGTGGGAGAATTTAATATAGCCCGCGGTCGGTTTGGCGCAGAACGCCGCAAAATTAATAACGCTTTATTCGGGCGGCGACGTAACTAGGAAAGTTTGCCATTCGCTTATTGCGAGCGGCCGCGTGTACGCACGCTGCGCGTAATTATAACCCGCGTAGAATTTTTCGCCCCTCCCGCGCCGGTCTCCGCTGCGCCCGCGACCGTACAAAAGAAACGCGTGCGAGTCCGTATACATCGGCATTGTCCGTCCGGTGGCGGCGACTGGGTGCAATTCTCCGTGTCGATCGATCGGCCGAGCTCCAAAGCGCGCGCGCGTGCAAAGAGAGAATATAACGTAGGGCGACAGGCGCAGGAAGTCGATACTAATGAGCCGATAAATTAGGAGGCTTCGAGAGCGAAGTGCAGCTCTCTCGCCGCGCGTAATACACGCGTAGCGAGTAGGTATAGTCGGGCCGGCGGGCAGCGATCCCCGACCTCCGCTGTCGCCGGTCTTATACCAGTCGCGCTAGCTCTCGCGAATAACGGAAGTCCAGCTCGGGCAAGACGCATGGGGAATACCGCGCGCCGCACACTGGCCGCCCGGCGGACACACGTACACGTACGTACGTAGCTCGTCCGGGGCGGCCAGCAGCGGGGGCCAGCGGGGAAACCAACTGATTTCCGCTCTGTGGACTGAGGGAGCGTCGCGCGAGGGAGCCCAGAGAGAGAGAGAGAGAGAGGGACAGATTTATGTGCACACTCAGTGGAACGGAATTGCTGACCTACGACATATTCGGCAACTCGAGCGTACACACAGGTCTCCTAACTCCCCGCGCGCGCACACACACACGCAGCCTGATAAACGAAAGATTCGCGCTGGCCGTTTTAGCCGGCTCATGATTATTTCAGAGCGCTTTTCATTACCATATTTTTTCTCTCTCCTTTTGGGGCCCTCGCTCGCCCCTCTTTACCTCCGCAGTCCAGCCATCCCTCTTGCTCTCGTGTTTTTTTCCGCTCGCCTGGCAAAAAGCTTTATGGCCCCGGCCGCTATACCGTGCTTTCTAAACATTAGGAATTCTCGCGTTCGCTCGGGAAGGCCGAAAGAGCGCATAAAGAAGAAGCGGGAGAGGAGGGAGGCTGCGTGTATGGAGAGAAAGCAAGCTGAAGCAGGAATAAAAAACAATAGCAGCAGCGCCGGTAGCGAGCTAGTTTTCTCTGGAGCAGCGATTAAATCGGCGACGCGTCGCTCTCCGCCGCAGCCGGGGAAGGACTGGCGCCGGCAGAAGCAGAAGCAGCAGCAGCGGCAAAGTAGTGCGCTGCGCACGTTTCAGAGTGCTTTGAGTGCCTACTAATGGGGTAGCGACTTTGCATTCCGCGCGCGGGACTCCGAGAGCTGCGAGGCAGAAAGAGGGCCGCCGCCGCCACCGCAGCCACGTTTGATCGCCGCTTGATCTCCCGACGACGCAGTCGCTCGCCTCTCGCCCGAGGACTTGTAACTTCTACTGCCTCCTTTTGCCCGGCTCCTGTCTCTTTATTCACCTTTTCCCTCGTTTGCCAGAGCTCTCTCTATACGCGCGATTGCGGTAGCGACTCTCTTTACGTGCCACGCGATGTATTCGCCTCGTGTGTACGTGTGCGCGTGGTTCTCCACGGATGCTCGCGGTGGTTAATGGCGCCAGTTTTTACCCGTGGCTTGCGGCTTTCGCGCCACTGGTCCTGAAAAGAAGATGGGTTCGACGTAGGTTCTTCTCTTGGCCATAATCGCGCGAGCCGCGCGCTCTATACGCGTCTACTCTGGCGTGCGTAATGACACTCGAGACGCCCAGGCGGATATGTGTTCGTTTACGCGGGGAAAGGAGGGAGCGCGCTCGGCGTTGAATCGCGTTTTCACGGACCGATTACCCCGCTCGGCCTCGCTCTCTCGGTCGTTTTAACGTCGCGGGGCCATCTCTTATCGGGATTCGGAGAGCGCGCGTGCGGCGCCGGGCTCCACGCAGAAAGAGGAGACGAACGAAAGTCGAGAGGAGAAGCGGAGCTCGAGGGCGAAGAAGGCGAAAGGGAGAAGGCAGAAGGAGGAAGACGGAAGACGGAAGACGGAAGAGAAGGAGTAGGCGAAGGACGAAGGTAATAAGACGAGCTTACTAGTCGTGAAAGGTAACGAGGCAGGAGCAAGCGAGGCAGAGCCCGACGACTCCACTCTGCGCAGCATGGAAATGTCACTGCAATCAGCGCCCCGCGACCGACCGTGCGCGAAGCCGAGCGCCATCTTCAAAGTGCGGCTTACGACCTTGTCTCTTCCCCCCCCCCCCCCCCCTCACCTCTCTCTCTTGCTTCCGCTTTCATCCCTCCTTTTCATTACCCCGTGTTTGCGTGTGCGTGCGCCCGTGAGCGCGCGAAAAGCAGAGGGAAAGAGAGACAGCCGCAGAGTAGTCGAAGCTTCCGCGCTGCGCCCTCGCTTTCAGCCGGCGTTTTCCTTTCTGCGTGTCGCCTCGACCTTCGAACCTTCGCTCCTGTCTCTCTAATGCTAGATCCCCCGACCGATCTTATCTATCTTCTCTCAATTTCGCTTTTGCTCTCGCTTTTCTCCGCGTCGCAGTGTTAAGTACCTGCGCATCCGCCCGCGCGCACCCGAGAGTCGACGGAAGCGATTTACCCTCCCTCCCCCCCGAACGTCATGCTCGGTAATTGAAATATGACAAATGCGTCACCAGCCGACAGCACCGCTCATAATAGGAATGTCATTTATAGAAGTGTGAAGCGGAAATAGTTTTTTTTTTTCTTGTGTTCTTTTTAGTATTTTTCCCGCTTCGCGTGGCTGTTTGGCATGAACGCTTCTGGATAAGTAATGCTTCGATAAAAATAAAATTGAAAGTCATCAAGTCAATTTCAGACTCGACTAAATTACTTTTTGTTATTGATAAAACAGCTTTAAGGTAAACGTCCCATTGGTTGGACAATTTTCGCAATAACTATTGATCACACATTTCATTGTGAATTATGTATGCGTAATAAATAATGAATATTTAAATATTAAACTATATAAACTCGGGACCGAAATTCTCGGGGACTGCAATGTGTATTTAGTATAGGAGCCTTTCAGTCCCCGAGACATCCCCGTGCATAAGAGCATTGCAGTTCCCACGTAATTTCAGTCCCCGAGTTCTCAGTCCCCGCAACTCGACTGTAGTTTATCTAATATATGTTATAGTTACATAGAAGTTTATAACGTAATGTTTACTGGGCTTGAGCGTCCAATCACTGGTACTATACCTTATAAAATGTATCGGTATAAATGTGCGCGACATATACATTTTATCACTCTCGTGCTATACAGGTCTGCGTACGCTATACTCAGGAAAATCGACATAAGCTGTCCATTGGCTACGTCGGAGGAAAGAACGTCGCCGTAAAAGAGAAAATAAAGCTAAAGTATAAAAGCCGAATAGAATAAAAGCAAAGAAATTGCCGAGGGCGTAGTAAAGTAATGATTCGTCATCCTTATGGATAACCGGCAATAACATTACCATTGCCGTTCGTAGCAAGTGTTATATATACAAACCGACAGCATACCACCAATACACTACAGTCATGCGGAGAGAGAGAGAGATCTTCTTGCACTTATACATATCGCGCTCCTCTCGCGTTCCTGACTTTATTACATATGTGACCGCGTGGCTGCTGCTGCTGCATGAGCGGCCTCGTAAATAATTCCCAGCAATTCCCGCGCACGAGAGCAAACTCGTCGTCGCAGAGACGACTGGTACGAGTGTACGAGGAAGAAGAAGACTCACCGGGGGATGAAGCTTCCCCCCCGCGCGTTCAAGTGGGACGAAGGAGCGAACAGAGAGGAGAGAAGGAGCGCAAGAGAGCTTCCGAAGGCGAATATTCGCGCGTCGCTCTCTGCTCTCTCTCTCTCTCTCTCTCTCTCTCGCACACTCTCGACTGCTGTTCTCTCGTGCACGAGAGACAGACCAGATGAGGACGATTATGCATATCCACTTGTTATGAGAGAGGGAGCCGACGCGACGACCGCGCCGCAACGCGAGGGGTGAAAGGACTGGTATGGGGTGTTGCGGGCCCCAACAGCAGCCGTAGCGGCAGCCGCCGCAGTAGTAGTAGTCGCGTACTAGTCGGACGGCGGAGGAACGGAGAGAGGACGAGGCGCCGGATAAAGAGGCGACGCCGCGCCGCGCCACGCGGATAGAAAGCCACGCGGATGCGAGAGAGAGAGAGAGAGAGGGACGGAGAGACAAGTTCGCGGAAGCACTGCAGGCAAAGAGCGAGAGAGGAGCGCGAGAATTGTGGACTTTACTAATTACGTTGTATTTCGCGTTACGTATATGGGAGGAGAAGGAGCTGGAGGGTAAGGAGAAAGAGCGGGATGAGAGGAAGAGAGAGAGAGAGAGACAAGTTTGCCAAAGCTCGCTGCTAATATTATTCGTAAACAAGGCGAGTGATTATTCTTGTGATTAAACCAGCCGAGCGCGTCGCAGCCGCCAACGTACCTACCCTACGTGTACGTACGTATCGCGCCAGGCGAGCGAGCTAGCTGGCTTCTCCGTCGCGCGCCGCGTGGCCAGAGAACCTCGTCGACGCGAACCCGCCACCTAATTACAATTACGTAAATATTGGGATTTAGGGGGGGCGCGCGCACGCCTGTCTTCGCGCGTGTACTTCCTTCTGCCGCTCGATTCGCCTGGATCTATACTCGCCTTGCGTGGAAAAGAGGCGACAAACAAGCCGATTCGAGGAAGGAACAACGCGAGCGGCCAGCGCGATTGCCTAAAAGCACTCGCTCGTAATAAGAGAGAGGGTGAGAGCCAGAAAGTAGAAGAGAGATAAGTGCGCGCTCGCGCTCGCCCATCGCCGGACAAAGCGATATTGCTATCTGCGGAAGAGCCGGGCTTGCTCGGATCTCGCTCGCGCACCCTCGCGCGCTTGCGTTTCGCGCGTTTGGCGATTCTCCCCCTCGCTTCGCTCGACAAGGACAGCGGAAGAAAGTGCGACTGGAACAAACGAGCGAGCCGAAGCAAAGACATCGAGGGACCACGACGAGCCGCGAACGAGGAAGCAACCGGCGATCGATGATGGGGCTCTTTAAAAAAGTTGGCGCCATTTTGCAGCGCGCGCTCGGTAAAGTTGGACGTATTACTCGCGAATCGTCGGTCTCTGACGCCGCCTACCGCCGCGCTCATATTTCATCCGTCATTCACTCATTTTTCACAAACGCGAGGGAGGTCCCGGCTTCGTACGTACGTACGTAGGTACGTACGTACACCGGCTCGCGAGCGCGCGAGCCAAGGAAGTTTAGTGGACCCCCGAGACTTGCTAATTGCATTATTCACTGTCACGCGCCAACTTTTACCGCGCGAGCAGAGCGCGCAGTCGAGCCGCGCTGCACTAATTAATTATCAGCCCCATGTGTGAGGCCCCACCTGCTTACATTACCGCGGCGGAGCAGCTCCCGCGAGATAAATAATCTCGATCGATGGCGATGCGAGATCGAGGAGAGAAGAGAGGAAGCGTCTGCCGCTGCTTCGCTTATACGCCGAATCGGATTATAACGAATGATTCTTGAATATGCATACGTCGAGTCGTCCGAGAGATAGCTCGTGCTGCTCTCTCGACGTCTAAGGTTCGCTCGTTCGAGTAAAAGCTCCGCCGGTCCGCTCCGCGAAGAGAAGCTGTCGTCTTAATTTATTTTAATGGCTTCTTTAATATTAATTTGTGAAAATAATAAATACGAGAAATAAACCCTGACAAATCCTTTTAAATCAACATTTTATTCCAATATATTTCATTCTATTTTTCATATTTTAAATAAAGTACCGTGTAAAGGGTGTTTTTGACTTGAAAAATGGAAGAATTAGCCTCTTCAAAACTGCATAAAAATCTCTTTTTGCTAGAATTTTCATGTGACATACTTTGCAGAAAAAGCAGAGTATTTTATGACAAAAAGCAAAGTTTGTACGACATCCCTTTTATTTTTCAAACTGAATAGTTTTTTTTATTAAAATACCCATGAACCACTTTCGCAGGGATTTGCGGACTGGATCTGCTTTTTGTCAGCTCGACTCGTGTTGCAGTATCGAATGGATTCATACGTTTTAATACATTTACAGCGGATGCAACGTATATATGTAACACAGTAACTCACACTGGATCAATTCAGTTGAACCGATCAATGATAATTTTTTTGTCACTTACAACTCAAATAATTTTATTAAACTTAAGAGAATCAATTGATGATTAATAATTGTATAACAATAGCATTTTATCAATTGCTTTGGTATGTTGTATCTACATATACATATTTCTAATACTAATATAAAATTATAACAATAAATTGTTTAATTGTGTATTTTTTTGTAATTAAGTAAAATTTTACTTTACTTTTAATTTAATATGGCTAAAGATAAAACGTACACGCTCGGTAATAATTTCACTCGTTAATAATATCACATTATTAAAAGAATCATTATTATATTTAAAAGAATCCTCACTAAGCTTTTACTACTTAACCTGTAAATATTTATAATTCAGGGAATTTAGTATTAATACATATAAAAACATATAAAAAAAAAGCACCAAAAGCTATTTTTAGTCATATTTGGAGAAAAATTTTATTTTATGTAATATTTCTATAAAAAAATGTCGTTTTTCTGCATTTATCTTATATTCAGAAAGTATAATTCAAAGTAAATTACCACAAAATACTAGTTTTATTAAAAATAAAGAGGGAAATAATCGTAACGGAACAAAATTTGCGATTTTTTATGATTTTTATAGCAGGCAACATTTTACCGCCTGCAGAATGCAATATATTGTATATATGTATGATGCATGTATAATTGATATGTAATACATTGAAACACTTTTAATGATTAATAAAAAAATAAAAGCTTATTTCATACTGGATACGCTTAATTAAGTTTATATTATTTGATTATATTAAAAAAATACTAATTATTTTTCACTGTTAAACCTCCATTCCGTATTTTACATAAAATTTTATGTATTTCGTTTACACTAATATTTGTGCAAAAATTTTACACAAAATTTGTGTAGAATCAAACGTATAAATTGATTTTTATTTACACAAAAATTACACACAAAATACACAAAATTGTACATTGATGAGTATCGTATTTTAAAATGATCTATGCTTCGTTTTTGTAGGATTAATTTCTAATTACTAGTACGCTACTTTCAAATTTCTTAAAAGTACTAATTAAATAAATATCAATAATGTACCAGTATTTTCACAAAAATTTGTACAGTTTACGTAAATACAAAGCAAAAAATATAACTTTTTTTCAATAGAAAATTCATTTCACATAGACACGAAAGATAACGTGTCAATACTGAAATGTTTCAGTAATGGTGCCTATATTTGGTCAGAATCCTACAGTAAAACTTACGGCGATCGTTCGAAAAATTGCCCAAATATCGAACGTACCCATGAATATGTTGCAGTTACATATATAAAATCCCTTCCTTCATACCTGTCCATTCGAGATTATTATGTAATAAAAGTTCCTCAGACTTCCTGCGTGAAAAATGTATAGTCTGAAAAAGATTTCAGCCAGAAGCGAAGCAGCGGAAATGATTATACCGAGAATCGAAGATACAAGTAGATTATGTAAGGAAATGAAAATAAAAGGGAGATATAGCGGACGTCGCGCATAACCCTCGAGTGGCGCAGCAGCTGCAGGCAGTAGCACTGCAGAGATTGCTTATACACTCGAGCATTGGGAAAAGACGAAAGCAATTTTCGGGACTGTCTATTATCAAACGGGGTCGTTTGGCCCTATTGCGAAAAATGAATGAGCGGAAGCACTTCCCATTCGGTTTGTGTGTTTCTGTCGCGATACAGGTCGCCTCGCGAGCCGGGCTATGTAGTCGTTAACAATCTCGGGAGGTCGTGAGAGAGACGCGCGCTGCGACTCCTTTTCGCAAATTAAAATAGAAGTTTCGCGGAAAGGGGGTTTGTAAGAGAGACGGCTGCACAAGCAGGGGTGAGAAATCGAGCGTCTGAGACGCAACCTGGCCTGCTTGCTTCTCGCTGTTCTGCAGCTCTGCTAGAGAGTCTTGCCTCCGTCTCTATCTCTCTTGGAATTCAACGGCAAGACGACGACGACGACGACGACGACGACGAGGTGCAGGAGCGGAGTATAGTGCGGAATCGACGCGCTGGAATTTCCAGAGAAGGAGGTGTTAATGCTTCTATCTCTCTCTCCTCCTATTGCGTGCTTTCCGCTGCTTCTCTCTCTCTCTTTCGCTCTCGCCTGCCCTCTTCCTCGTCTGCTTCTCTCTCTAGCTCGTTCAGTCGACCTTCCTCGTTTTGGATTCGCAGCCCGCAATTACGGCGTCGCTTAATTCGTAAACCGTTTGAATGCCTTAATGAACGCTCGAACGCGAAGCGAAGGGAATATCGGAGGCGAGGGTGCATCCAAAAGGGAATTCTCCGACAAGGTAATCGGGAAATCATATTTCGAATTCGCCCCGCGGAGATAGAGATAGAACGATGGAGTTAGAGATAGACTGAGGAGGAAGAGTTAGAGAGAGAGAGGGGCTGGAGGGGGGAGAGAGACAGAGGAGGCAGGAAAGGGGTAGGAAGATTCTCGTAGACGGAAATGGAAGAGGAGAAGCAGAGCAGCGTGGCGTGCTACACGCGGAAAAGGACACAATAAAACGAGGAGCTCGGCTGCAGGGGAGGAACGAGCTGGCGAAGAGAACGCGGAACACCAAGAGAATGCGACTGCTATTCGTTTGAAAATGATAGTTGTCTCGCTCTCAAAGTGAATATTTTTGTAAGGAAAAATTGCCTACTTCTCGCAAAGAAAATAAATTCGTCGTCACCTTTATTGCTGCTAGTTCTGACAGTAACATTTACTTTTTATACAAATTAAACAACGCAATTAGAACGGTTACTATTGTTTTTCATTAAATGCGAATGCCGATATTATTAAGAAAATAATCGTTATTTAATATTAAATTCTACGGAATATTAAAGAACTTTTTGCAAATATATTTACTTGAAAATAAAACTACACTATATTATGAAAACGCACAGTTATTCGTACTATCTTACAACACAATGACTGACGACCTTCAAGTATTCGAATTCTTATTATTATATTTCACTTAATAACGGATTTCATTCCAAGTGAAATTACCGCTTACAACTACCGTCAGAGAAGTAGAAGTTGATGTTAGAGAGCGTCAAGCGCTAGCTGCAGAATTCCTTTATACTTTTGAAAATGTCTCGACTGCAGCGCTTTAATGGATGCAAATTGAGCGGCGAATGTAAACGCGTCTCGTTACGTCAAAGCTAGAAAAACTAGAACTATAGTGCATAAGCGAGAGAGCTGGTATCGCAACTGCATTTATTGTGAAAATGATAATGCTGTATGGATACCCTTTGTTATTGCTTTAGTTGTACGCACGGCAAAGGTATTATTTTGTTATTTGATATATTATTGAACGATTAATGAGCCAAATTCGCAATTTATGCTGTCCGTATAACTGAACAGAATAAATAATCAAACATCATTTAAAGGATTGTGATAATCTGTGGTAGATTAATTTCGAATAATTTATATATTTTAACTATTACATTAAAATATCCTTTACAGAAAATTGTAATTTTTATGTATCGTTACCAATTCGCTGCATTAATTTACGATTTTAATTACTTTCATGCTTCGCATAGTGATGAACTCGATTCTATGAATTCTTTATGAAAAAGTCGACATAGGATTATTGATCACGTTTATTTCGTAGGCAAAGAGCGAGCAAGTCGCTTTATCTTGTAGGAGTGTCTTTATATTTATCGCGAGCGGCACTAAGCCGTACAATTAAAAATTTTCATTTGTTAAATAAAGGTTTTCTCTTTTGTTACAGGTAAGGATCGCCCGCTGATTAGCTTCTTCTTTGACATTATAATCCCTATCTACGTAAAGTTCTGGTGATTAACCAGCCGAGGTAAGATAAAACATTATTCTTTGTCTGAAAATACAATTGCAATATTTTACGAGAGAAT
The DNA here is from genome assembly GCA_949152435.1 of Gastracanthus pulcherrimus. Classification (NCBI taxonomy): domain Eukaryota; kingdom Metazoa; phylum Arthropoda; class Insecta; order Hymenoptera; family Pteromalidae; genus Gastracanthus; species Gastracanthus pulcherrimus. The sequence continues at coordinate 183,444,595 of OX424574.1, forward strand.
TTACAATGCGAAACATTTTTTTTAATGAGAAGTGACAAATAACCTTATTCTGGGAATAAATTATATACTAAAAAATTAAATAGATGATGAAAATTCGTGTATTACAGATAGTTAGAAAAATGTAGCTATAGCGAGTTACCGACTGAGTATCGAGCGCCATATGGTTATTTCGCTTTGTCACAGGATGGCGCCACCAAATCGCGCCGCTCGAATTCAATTTCTGCCGATTTCCCTTGCGAGCACATTATCCGTACCATTGTCGGAGATTATTACTTTATTCTTAACTACAGCATGAAGCCGATAATTAAAATTCTTAACTGTCAATGATATAAATGAAAATATTATAATTGTAACAATTAATAAGATTATAGTGCTATTTTTTTGCAGATTCGTTGTAATGCTTTTCTAAAATCAACGAGAGATAATTAGTGAAATGTGTTAATGTGTGATATAACTGACGGTGAATATTTAAATAATACTTAAAAATTTATAAACAATTGTTATTAAATTATTTTTTAATTTTATAGAATTATTTTTTTTAGTCTTTCAGAAATATGAAGCTCGTTAGGAAATGAAACTATTTTTGTTAAAAAAAACTGTAAAGTAATATGATATTTAATACCTTCGCAACAAATTAATATATTTTAATACGTAACTAAAACTCAAAGATTTCTACGTGTACATATTCTTCTTTTTTGTTTAATTTTGTAGCGTGCATAGTTAGAAAGTTTTAATATTAAAATAGAAGAAAAGTTGTCAACTGCTTTAGTACTATGCTTTCTTAAAGTGATATTAATTTTACTAAAATCAATACGTATTACATATTGACTATGTAAAGAATGCCAAAGTTTATGTAATATTTAATATTTACAAAAAATATTATCACTACGAAACCCTCAATTTCTTATTCTATCAAATTTACTAGACAGTTTAGTAATAATTATTATTTTCTTCTCTGCGTGTAATTATATCTTACAGTTATTAAGTTATAGAGATTTAAAACTACTGCTTTACTACTCTGTATAATAAAGAAACAACGGTATATATCACATAATTTCTGATTTAAAAATAAAGGATATTATTAATTTATCATATGGTCTTCCCAATTCATAAAACACGTTTAATCGAAAAAGCACACATAAATTATCATCGTCACAAAGTTATTTTTATCCCCTAGGGTCCACTAGAACAAACTACAGGTGCTGGGCTTTATTCTTATACATGAGAGCCAACACCTCCGAAAGTCTCATCAAAATCCGCCTCACATCACTCCTCGAGTAAGTCAGTGACAAAGTCCTCGCGATGGTTATTCCTCACGCGTCAGACGTCGCATTACAAATGCACCCTCGCCACGCTCTATTCTTATCCACTACCTGATTCGGCTAACATCAGCAGCGAGCAGCCTGTCAGACTCCGAGATTCGCGACGGATTTGCGAAAATTAAAGGCACTACATTATTAATGCGGCTGCTGCTGCCGGCGGCGTCGTGCCCGACGCCTTGCGCGACGGACGTACGATATGGGGGGGTTGGATGGGAACAAGCGCGCTCGCGCGGCTGAGGGTCGCGCGGCACGCGTTCCGACTATAAGGTCTGGCTGCCTGGCTGACTGCCTGGGGGCATCGCCCTGGGGGGGACGAGAAACACTAACCTCGCCTATGCGTGCCACATACTCGTGTCGCGTTCCGCTTCGCTCCTATCTCTCTCTCTCTCTCTCTCTCTATCTCCGTCTCTGTTTCGCTCGCGCCGCTGTAACTACTGCTACGGCCATGTGCGGCTCAGCTGTGCGTCCGTGTGCGCGCGTGTTAAATCCCGAAATTATTATGGCCAAACGGCGTAGCCGGCGCTTCGATTATTTGCAGGCGACGCACTACATCATAAAGTGCAGCTACAGCGCCAGTACAGCGGCGGACGTCCGAAAAAGCCCAGCTCGCGCACTGACGGATGACGATAAAAAAACACGGCAGCCGGAGCAAGAGCCGGGTATATGGGGTGCGGATAAAGGGTGCGAGCAAGAGAGACAGGGAGAAAGATAGAGTGTCAGTCCGGCGATTAGACGTATGCAAATTATCGATTTTGCACGGTACTGTGTGCGCTGCACTGTACTGCACACGGACTACCGCAGGACGACGAACTTTGCCTCGCCTCGCCTCGTTCTCTCAATATAGAAGCCTAACAAACCCCGCTGCCGCCGCAGCCGCTGCCTTCGTCTCTCCCTCTCTCTCTCTGTCTCTCTTTCGGAAAATTTAGTTGGCTTAGGCCAGACACGAAACACGGGTATTCGCGCGTCAATTATTAAGGATCCCGTTTACATTGAATTTTAGAGCGCGTCTGTCACTCACGTCAATTGATAGCGGTTAGCCGATTTTCTCGTTAAGATGGCAAGGAGATACGTAATGTATGGGTACAGAATATTCATCCTATAAATAAAATTAATCAATTACTTCCATCGAGTAAGGCTGTTTCGAACAATATGGTAAAAGTAAATATTACTTGTGTTTGCACAAGGAAAACTGTACACGGAAATAAAATCGATTTGTTTATGACTTGTCGGGCGTGAACGGAAAAATCAATTTTATGGAAAAAAAGATATGTTTATCACTTCGATTTATATTTCTTGTTTATTTATACGAGTACAGAAAAATGAAGATGTGCGTGATTTTTCATCCACACATTTGAAAAAACTTTTCGAACTCTCGTTTTTTCAATTTGAAAAGGGAGAAAGAGGAAAAAAAGCATAACTCTCAAGGGTACCTGCGCGCAGTAAACACGCGAAATCCATAAAAAAGAATAAACATCGTAAAAATCATATTTCCATAAAATAATAAAAGAAGAAGGCCAGGGCAGGCGAACGAATGTAGGAAAGTCCAAGCCAACCGGCTTCGGAATTTTGTCATGCGAGGAAACACAGAAGCGAGAACATAGATTTTGTTCCCGGCAGGCGCGCACGCTCGACTTGTGCCCGCGCTCGCGAGCTCGCCTCCGCCCTCGCGAGCGCAAAGCGAATTTCGCGTGCTCGTAAAAAAAAATATTGAAGTCACCATATTAAAAAGAAAGATGGATGTAGCTGGCTGCTCGGCTCGCATGCTCGGCGCTCGGGTTTATTACCAATATATTCGCAGGCGCTTCTAACGTGTCCTCCATTCGCTCCATCCCCCTGTGCGCCACCTACTTCTCTCCTCTTCCTTTCTCGTCTACCTTCGCTGCCTCTCTCCCTCTCACTGCGGGCCTCTCTTTCTCGAACCCTATAAAAATCTAGGCCGCGCACTTCCGATTGGGCGCCGCCACCGCTCGCGAGGAAAAAGAGGCGGCTGCTGCTGCTGCTGCTGCTGCTGCAAATTTTTCGCTCGCCGGATGATGCGCGCACGCGAGCACGATATTATTAAGTAATAAAAATAGCCGTGTAGCGCGCGCCCGGCTTGGTTAAAGTGTGCGCGCCTTTCGCGTGTTTTACTCCCTCGCGTTTTCGCGCGCTCTTGTGTACGTAACGACATCCTGCGAGGGTGTGCCGAGCCCCGGCTATATAGCTGTCTATGCTTGCCGCATCGTTTAAAGAAAAATGAAAGCAATGTTTCCAGCCGTGGCAGCTGCACTGACTGATGTCTCTCAACCGCAAGAAAGATATTTTGCACCGAGAGAGATAGAGAGAGAGAGCCCGCGCGCGCATTGGAAAAGGAAGGAAGCACGTTTTTGCACCAGCGCCCCCGAGAGCGCGCACTTCTTTCTCTTTCGCGTATGCTGATGACGACATTTGTATTCTTCACTGCGAGACTTCTTCTTTCATCCGTCTCTTTCGCTGAGAAATCTAAATTGAATGGCATTTCTGGTTTATACTCGTGATAAAGCTATGTCGAATTAACGACGATTCATTAAGTTGTTTAGTGTGCCGTTACTCGGAAAATACCCCGGGAGTGAAAATTACAAAAAAGGAACGGCTTTACGTTTTCTTTTACGTAATTTTAAAGCTCTTTCAGAATTTTAACGACGAAAATGAAAAAATGCCGCGCGGAGCTTGCATTTAATTAAAAAAGTCGTGCGCGGACCTTTGTCGGGGAAGCTTTTTTAATAACTAATTCGCTGCCACCTGGGCATCGCTCGTTTGACATTATTTTATCGCATAATAACGTCTTAATCCCATCGTCGTTGCGAGAAAAATCGAGAGCGAAAGAATAAGGGAACTTCATTACTCGCACTTTAGAATTTCCGATAATGAAGTTGGTGAGAAATGTTTATGTAAGTGGATGGAGGGAGAATTTTAAAGAAGAGCCAGTCAACGAGGAATACCGCACGTAGGAGAGGACGAGGAAACCCCCCCAGCCCCGAACGGAACGGAACGAACTAACCCTCGTCTGCACCGCTCCTGGTGTTCCTCCACTGCGTCGGAAAGAGAGGGAGAGAAGGAGGAAGCAGGGACCCGCCGACTCTCCCTTCTAAATGAAATTTCACGCGTCCCGTGTGGAGACTCGGCTGCTCAGGAGGGAGGAGAAAGATCGCGGCCAAAGCGCCTGAAAAAATGAAGCGGACCAAAGCCGAGAGCGAGCGAGAAGGAGGGACAATGAAGAAAAAGCAGAGAGAGAGAGAGAGAGGGAATTCAGAAGCAGAGGAGTGCAAGAGAGAAGGAGGCGGAAGAGTTGCGGGGGGCATATTCCCCGTACTGCAACGGTCTCATTTTCGCGACGTGGAACCGCAGCTTAATTGGGGCTCTCTCGGCGGCGTGCGCATGCAGCTCGCAGACTCGGCCAGCAGCCCGAATTTCCGCACGCGCGCCAGGTAGCCCTGTTAGTTACTTTGCAGCTTCCTTTTTCACCCGGAATATATGTATGCGTGCCGCTGCTGCTGCTGCTATTTTCTCTGCCTGCAGCCCGCGGAATAGAAAATGAGAGAGGGAGAGAAAGCTAGCCGGCTCGAGTTCGTCCGGTGGAATGGTAGCGCGCGCGCGCGTGGCAATCGCATTTGGTAAAAGTTAAGGCACTCCACCGGGTATAGGCCCTCGCTCTGCTTTCGACGCGCTTTTCGTTTCGGCGAGGATTGGTTTTCGCGCGGCACTCGTTTGTTTGCCTCCGGCGTCGCGCGAAAGGATTAGTCCTTCCCGAGTGCTCGCGGATTACCATCCGGGCTTGGCGCCGCGTCGAATTTTCCTCATCGCGGTCGTTGATTGTGCGTTATTTTGCGCGACGCATCGCGCGCCGTACTGCGCGGCACTCGCCGGTGCGGGCGAACGAGCCCCGAGCTCTCGCATGAATCACATTAGGCGAGGGCGCGCCGAGGAGGGAGCGAGCCGATATTGAATTCATTTAAGAAATCGAATTTATCGCTAGACCCGGGGTACGGTAGTCCCTCCCGTCCGCCCAGAGTATATGTATAGCTCCCGCGTGAGCCTCCGCGCGATGCGAGCGCGCGACCGCGGCTATACTTTCTCGAGATTCATTGCTTTTCGGAAATATGGCTCGCTGCTAGTGCTATACCCTGCTGCCGTGTAGCCGCGTGAAATCGTTTTTTCGCGGGCTTTTTTCGCACGATCCTCGAGTTCCCTATAGCTCTTTCTCTCCGCGGTATAGGTTTGACTTGCATTTTTTATGAGGGTCGATACGTTATATGGTAGCCGGGGAAATGGAATATTGATGGGGTCGAGCGAGACGAGAATTAGCGTGTCGATTAGCATTTGGTCTGGCTGGATTTGGACATTATGCTTGATAAATTATGGTTAAATCAACATGTTAAAAATGCACTAGTCACTCTTCGGTAGGTAAATTCCTTGAAAGTTTAATGGAAAATTTGGTACCATTTCGGACTCAAAAATAGCATCGGGCATCTCCATGCAAAAATTATCGCAGAAATTTATATTTGTTGAATAAGGTGACCACGCCATTTTTCTACGAGCAAACGTTGGATATCGAAGTCCAATGGAACTGTCTCTCCGAACTTTGACTTTCTTTCAAAGTTTTCTGCTTCGTCCCGCAAAAAGTAAAACTCCTTTTTAAACTCGTCCATTCCTTTTTCGACACAAGAAGAGTTTTATTCACACAGTATTTCTGTTCTTTAAGAAAATACAACCAGTACAGTTTCGCTTTTTATTAAAATGGAAAATTTACTTATAATTTAGTGATTATTCACCGAAATAGAGTAAGAAATTGACTCAAATAATTGTGACTGTATTTTCTCTCAAAAAGAGTGAATATTTCATTCGCTCAAGTTTAACATGCGTATTAATTTAAATAAAAAAAATAAAAAAACATGCGTATTAACAATATTGCAAAAAAAATAACACGAATTCATGTTTCATTTCCAATAAAATAGTAAAATAAACAAGTAAAAATCCAGACTAAAGCTGTAAGGCCAGCATTACCTTAATTTATGGATTGAGCTCTTGGATACCCGTAGCAGCAGCAGCAGCACGACGGTCGCAGGAATAGCCTCGGATCGGACTCGGTCAGCTCATCGCTTATCGGTCGAGCTCTTATCAGTACGGCTCGCTTTCCTATCCTTTCCTCCTCCAGCTGCTGCTGCTGCTTCTTCTGCTCGATGTTGAATCCGTATACAGAGAGAGAGAGAGAGAGAGAGAGAGAGAGAGAGAGAGAGAGAGAGAGAGAGAGAGAGGTATGCCGGGCGACAGCATCGGGTCACCGATAAGCCTTTTCACTTTTCCATTGTCGACGGCGGCAGCGCGTCGTGGAATAAGCACCAGCTGAGAGGCCCTCTCGGAAAGAAAATAGGAAAAAGGGAGGCAGGCCGCTGTCGCTGCTGCCAACATTTTTTGAAAGGATAGGAAAAAGAAGCCTGCGGGCAGGCAGGCAGGCAGGCAGGCAGGCTGACCTGTTCGGCATGCCGAGGGGGCTTATGCACCCGAGAGAAGAGGAAGACGCGCTCGCGCTCATTCTTTGAGAGAGAAGACCTGTGCACAAGCTCGAGGAGAGTTTTGCGCGGACGGGCCACGATGCTCGAGTTCTCCACTCCTCGGCCCTCTCGCTCTCTTTCGCCTCTCTCGTCTTCTTTTTCTATATAGCTCGCAGGCTGCTGTTACTGCTGCGCGGAGTGCAGAGAACTCGCATGCTGGACCCTTTTAGAGGTCGTCGAGTACAAGGTAGGCGGTCTCCTACAACGCTACCTTTCCTCTTCTTTCTGTCTCTACGTAGGAGAACACACCGCATCGCGTACGTCCCAGTTCGCTCCGCAAAATCTTCAGACACGCTCCTCTACTTCTTCTTCTTCTTCTTCTTGCCCTGGCTCGCTCTCTCAGTAGCTCTCTCTCTCTCTCTCTCTCTCTCTCTCTCTCTCTCTCTCTCTCTCTCTCTCTCTCTTTTTCTAGGCTCTGCAAGTCTCTTGAGCATCAAGACTGGACTGGAGAGTGCTAGTTCTACTGCATGGTACAATTCTTTTCTGAAGAGATTTTTTCTGCTAGATTAGGCAGTGAATGAATTTTCAAAATTATAATTCAAAAGTCAATTTGATACGATAATTATCATTATCAGTTCGTAAATAATAGCTTGTCATGATCAAATTAGCAATGGTGAGGAAAATACCCGTTCCTTGCAATATTTTAGGGGCGTTCGGGTGCCCAAAAACTCGGGACACCTAATTTAGGCTCAATGATCTCGGGTCGGGCACAGATTGGGCTCGGGTTACCCGACAATATCGGACCTCTTGAAATAATCGGTATATCTGAGTTCACCGGACTAGTATCACATGTATGGATATTCGAGATAACATTATGACCCATTTTACGCTTTCGGTAGCGTTATAAATTCGGTTTCTCGAGATAATAAGATATCCGGTATCTGAATGCGTATTAATTTATATATTCGATGAAATATAAAGAAGTTATTTCCAAATTTGCACCTTTATCGATTCATTAAAGAATACGTGTCAAATAGAGATAAGGTTCAAGCCCTAATACTATAGCGTGAGTAGTGTAGACAATAGCGAAACAAGAGTCATTGAGACGATTCGCTAATCATTAGCAAAATTAACGTAGTGTTGAGTATTCAGTATATATAAGATCAGTTGTCGTTTGTAAATGAAGTTAGCTTTGCCATAAATTGAATAACAACAGCAAAAACACGATTGAAAATAGACATAAATTAAATAACTCTTATTTTGGCGTTATTCCTCGGTGTTTGTTTTATTCGAAAGGAGAGAAGGTATTGATCTTCCCGAGGTAAGGTTGTCCAATAAAGAAAAACACAAGTAGTTTTCTTTACGTTTCGGTGATCATTGTCACCCTCATTAGAAATAAGAATCTGGAAATAATTTATTTTATTTCTACAATTAATTATACAAAAATCAATAAACAAGGAAAATTATTTACATATATAACAACGTTTTCCAATATATAAATATTTGTAAAATTTTCTAATTAAACGGCGTATCACATCTGTCAAGAACACAACGTCAATAAATAGAAGCTTCTTCCTCCGCAAATAATCCGGGTAGGATGAGAGTCCAAGCGAGTAGGATGTTACTTGGCCCGAGGTGTGTTTGCGACTGAGAATTAGACACAGCTGTGCGACTTTCTTATATAGGCATACATATATAAAATAGCAATGGTTTCCTATCTAATAGACAGAATAATAAAATTATCAAATGAAAAATTCCATAATCAAAATATAAAAAAAGTTTACAGAATACTGAGAGAGAACAATTATCCTGACCACATTATCAAAAAACATGGAAACAAGCGTATTGCTTCAATAAAATTTAATAATAGACACATAAATACTCACCAAGTCAGAAACACTTTAAAAATCTGTATTCCTTATGTAAACGGATTTTTTTAACAAACTGCTTTTAATTTGTAAAACAACAATATTACTGCCATTCCAAAAATAAAAAGAGATATGAGTCGTATAATTATAAAAGGCAAAGACAAACATGACAAAAATATTGAGAATCGTGTTATTTACAAATTAAAATGCAGAATAGGTCCGCAACATACGTAGTACAAACAAAAAGAACTGTTATCACACATCATAGATGAACATAAAAAATCGAAAGACAATGTTATAGCTTTACACAAAAATAAACTTAATCATGATGTTGACTATGCCAACTTCGAAATTTTAGATAAAGAACCAATAAATAACAAAAGATTAACTTCTGAAATGATCCATATACATTTACAGACTAAGCCCATAAATAAAAAAGACAACATACAAAATCTCAACCATATATACACACACCTACTACAAAACATCAAACGAAAACAAACAATAGCACCTGCACGGGTGTAATACGTGAACTATATTTTGTCTGACGATGTATGCGAATTGACGCTCGCGATGACTCATCCGCTGGCGGAATTATGCCTATATAAGGAAGTCGCACAGCTGTGTCTAATTCTCAGTCGTAAACACACCTCGGGCCAAGTAACATCCTACTCACTTGGACTCCCTTCCGCCCTGCATTGGCGGAGGAGGAAGCTTCTATTTATTGACGTTGTGTTCTTGACAGATGTGATATGCCGTTTAATTAGGTAATTTTACAAATATTTATATCATGTAAAACGTCGTTATTTATATATGTAAATAATTTTCCTCGTTTATTTATTTTTGTATAATTAATTGTAAAAATAAAATAAATTATTTCCAGATTCTAATTTCTGATGATGGTGACAGTGTTCGCCGTAAATAAAACTACTTATGTTTTTCTTTATTTGATAACCTTACCTCGGGAAGGTCAATACCTTCTTTCCTTTCAAATAAAAATTAAATAATATTCAAAGCGTTATATCCCACCATTGCAGCTTAAGCTAATACCGAAAAGGAGTAGCCACGAGCAACTTGGTCGTTTATACTTGAAGAGGGTAACCATTAGCGAGTTTTCGCTTACGTTTACACAACAACTTTATAAACCACTAATTTACGGTGTTAACAAATTAGTTTTCTGGATATGATTGTTTTTAAAATCGTATAGAATATATTAGAAAACATTGAAGTATAGTTTCGAATGTTGAAATAAACAAATGAATAGCGTTGTGAAGCAATTTCGGCTATTTGTAATAATTGCCAGTTAGTTCTATTTGAACCGTCGTAACGATAACACGTCATAGATTGGCTGCTTCTGCTGTTTCGCGAATATTAATATATTTCGGTAAAAATGAATAAGAAGAATCTTTATTTTTGCTAAAAATTAGCATATTCATCTCAAAAACATTAAAGGAAATATATAAAATTAATTTGAAAATTAAAAAAAGTATATCTTTTAGTAACAGAAAATTAATCTTTCATTCATCTTTAAAAAACGAAATTCCATCAAAAGTCGTGCTCCTCGCTCTACTCTCCGCACAAGCAATCTCGACGAAAACACCTATCAGCACGCGTGTAGAGCTCCAGCAGCTCTTGCCTCTACTCGTGCGATGCAAACCCAAGTACACAGCTACCTACCCAGGGTGGTTTTATTTTTTCCGCTGGCGCGCGCCTCCTCCTCCTCCTCCTCCTCCTCCTCCTCCTCCTCCTCCTCCTCCTCCGACTCCTTCTGCACCACGGACTGCTGTTGTAGCTTCTTCGACTTCACCGCGCGGCTCTCAGCTGCAGCGGGCGGGCCCGGCTGCCTGTCTACCGCTGCAAGCGTAAAAGCCGGGGCGCTGTAAACATTTAGACCCCGCTGCCTGCGCTTTTCCGCAGATTTTCCGCTGAAAGTGCTCCTCCTCTCTCTCTCCGCTGGCTTTCTCTTCGTTATACACGCATTAATCGCGGCCCAGCCCCTCGACTATAATGCCTGCAGGAATAATGTTTAGCCGCGTTTGTAGCAGAGCCGCCGCGCGCGAGGGGCGCTACGAGGAAATACCGGGTACGAAACGTGTAAATGCATGTCGCATTTGAATTTGCGCGCATTTTATCGTACGCTAAAAATGTATAATTTTCAGAGTGCACTTAATCCAGTTGTTTAATTTAACGTGAACGCGCGCAGCTTTCGTTTTGTAAACAGACCGCTGGTTGGCAGCGTTTCACCGCCGAAACTTTTTAAAAGCTCGAAAGAATCACAGGGTATAGCTGAAACACTCTATTGTGTATACGTGCCATAAAACCAATTCTCCATCGATACGTCGGGCTACGTACGAAAAAGCAAAAGCGAGGGCGCGAGGCAATGAAGCACAGAGATTAGCCGGCGGCTGCTCGCGAGGAACAATAAAATTTTCCGGCGATCGGCGTCCGTCCGAAGAAAGACGGAGTATATCGCTTGCTTTTGCCGCGGCAGCCGAGCAGAAGGAACGGTCGAGATAAAGAAGCGAGAGAGAAAGACCGGTCGAGCCTCCGTCGTCGAATCGCGAGGAGCCGATCGCGCGCGTCTCCTTGGCTCCGGTCAGTGCCTGGCTGCGAACTTTTCTTCTTCACCTTGCGGGCGAATGACCGTTACGTTTTTTCCCTTCAAGGCTATACGCGCGCGCCGCCGCTGCGCGTACATCCTTTTTCCTCCTGCAGACTTTTCGCCACGCGCAATAGCACAGCAGTGGTCCAAGCCAAGTCGACTCGAGCCAATGAACGCACCCGACCGTGTCTAATTTCCAAAGTTTTTTACCGTCTCGAGGACGCGTCGCGATGTCTCTCTTTACTTCCTCTGATTCTTTATATTACGCGCACTTAAGGAAGATATACGAGGGGCTGCGACTTTCGAGCAAATACATTATTTTATATAAAGTTTAAAGGTGTGAAAATCGTAACCATAGCCCGTGAATTCGAAAATCCTACCGCCCGTAAAATAAGTCTAAATATTTGTACACTTTATTCTGATATTTTTGGTCGCAATTATTTATTTAATTTAAAACCTTGAGCAGTCGAATTACTGAATATTCATGAAACACGTAATTAAAACCAGCTACTGGCAGTAATATAATTTTATGATGTGAATCAACCAAATGCAACTTTATATTTGAATGATTTATTTTAAATTTCAATATTCCAAGTAAATATACGTTGCGTTTTTTGCGTTGCGTGCGTGCGTGCGTGCGTGCGTGAGTGCGTACGTGCATGTGTGCGTGTATGTGTGTGTGCTATTGTATGTGTATATGTATGTGATGTGTGGATTATATATACCAGAAGCTTCAGGAGTCTACGTGTGAGGCTGGTGGGAAAAGTATCAATGTGTATGTTTGGTCTGTGAGTGTATAGTGTTTATGTGTGCCGCGAGATGATCTAATTGGCTAAATTACTAATCATGTGACTACATTGATTGTTTTGCTATAGTGGTGAGTCATTTGCCTAGCAAAATAAAGAGCTAAAAGAAGTCCATCCGGGATATTTTTCCTTCTTCATCTCATATTTTCGCAAAAAATAGAATTCTCAGGCTATTGTTACTTAATCCTAATCGAATCAACTATTAACTATTAAAAACTGGTGGCAATGTTTTAAACAAAAATAAAATGTCTTAAAACAAGAATTTTCTTAAAACAAGAAATAAAATAAAACAATGGCTTTTTCAGGCATGCCCATATAACCTCTCAAGAAAAGGTTGAAACTCCTTTAAAAAAAAGGAGTAGCTGCTTTTTTACAATAGATGCTACTTTATATCTGGAAGCTAAATTTACTTAACCTCGAAATCCAGAATTTCAAATTAAGAGAAAGAGGAATAGCTACTATTTGTCTAAGCTGTTGCAGCTTGCCACGTGACTACTAAGATAGACTTCTGTTTTGCGCAGCATCAACGTGCGTTTCAGTGGAATCGACTTTTTATTGCTCTCCGTGTAATTTTACATTTTCATATAAATGCATTTTTATATATTTTTATTTTTTTATTTTTTATCATTTCTTTATTTATATACAAAATTAAACTTATATTGCAGCATGAAAGCTTTCAAATTTTGATGTTAAACATCAATACCTTTGTAAAATAATTATGCTAAAATGCACAATCAAACCGTATGAGTATTATTATTGTTTGAACGAGAATAAAATTTTAAAATTAAAAATGTAATTGTACTATTTTTAGCAAATCCGGCTAATTTATTCTTCTATCAATACCAACATTCAACCACTTTTTTGAACAAGTCATGTTTAAGCTTTACAATAATATATGAAAAGACAGAAAGAAGTAATTTCTTAAATGTTGGCATCCTCGTTGAATATTTAATAACAAACTGCAAAATGTTTTATATGGATATAAGGGAGTCGTAGACTATGACAGAGGTTACAGTATGACAAATTATGCATTCCTGGCTTTCACCAACAGATGGACCACTTTATCACGGTGATTTGACTCATTTTGGTGTTCTACACAGAGAGAATTTTCCAATAAAAATTATGACGAAATTCGCAGTAAAAGTTACCGTGAATGAGTATAAAGCTGGGACACTCCAACTTTCCGGAAGTTTTTATTGATATTTACGATAAATTTTACCGCACTGAAGGGCAAGATTTGCCTGTCGTAGAGTAAAAATTCCCTCTACGAATCTTAGAGAAAACTAATAGAATAGTGGAACATATAAAGTTACACAATGAAATTGATGGTAAAATTTGTATGAAATATTCTTTAAAAATGTGGATTTTCTTCCAATTCTTATGGCAGTATCATTAATACTTTAATAAATACATTTACACACATTTATATTAGAGTTAACCTAAAATTTGTGCAGTCTCAGTCATTATCCTTCATTAGCTGTCTACTTTTTCTCTATGATTATAATCAGACAAAGAACTATGTCCAGTTTGGGGTCCGAGTGAACAGATAATATGAGACTTATATTAATCGATAGAAGATTACTTGAAAAGTACGGACCAAAGGGTTTTGAATACCTAGTGGCGCTCTGATGATTTTTGAAGTTAATTTCTCTCTATCCGGATTCCATTTTCTCAAAATAGATTTTAAATAAAATAGCTGTAGAATATACCTCGTTCACGAAATACCCATCTTTTGCTATAGCTTACATGAAAAGTCAGAAGTAGGAGTGGTGCATATATATATATATATATATATATATATATATATATATATATATATATATATATATATATATATATATATATACAAATTAGCAAGAAATACTAATTGCTTGCAATTTTCCCAATGATTGTATATATTACTAGACTAGTGATGGACCGATATTGGCAGAATCATGATAAAAACTTTGAACAGCTGTAGTATCGAAGAAAGTTAGTTCATGAGGTTGAGTTTGTTAAATTTGTTCATGTTGCTTAAGTGCCCTATCATCATAACCGTGTTTTAACACTGTCTCGGGGCGCCCAATTTCTGTAGAAAACTGGGCATAGTTCTTTTTCCCATTCACTGCGATAAAATTTATGGACAGTTCGGTAAAATTTATAGTAAAATATCAGTAAAAAGTGCCGGAAAGTCGGAGTGTCCCAGTTTTATAGTTATTTATGGTAACTTTTACCGTGAATTACGTTATAATTTTTATTAGAAAATTCTCTCTGTGTATTAAACATACTCCACGGCCGATAAATAAAGTTCATTGCTCGAAAACTTCTGTTATAAACAACAATTTGTTCAATATAACGAGTGCGGTATTGTGGTCAATAGCGCACGCGGGCGCGTTGGCGCACGAGCGCAGCGAGTGAGACATGTCGCCCAAGTGGCGCTATTGGATACTACACCACACGAATTTCACACACTATTTTTTATCGTAAGTGCTGAGAATATAACATATATTGCGTGGGGATTTTCTGTACGCTAAATAGTCAAAAGACACTACGGGAGTTATTTCCTATAACGCTGTCGAGTGTGTTATTGACCATTTACCGTACGCAAAACCGTCACGAAATATGTCACTTTTCCAGCACGTATATATCCAAAATAGCTATGAGTTGTCATACTGTACGACTCTCCCCTATACGCTTATTTAATTACATAAAATCCTGATAATACCTACGTGTTTCGTTATCAAAGTAGAATATCCGCTTAATACACGATTTCGTGTGTTAACATGAATATTTCAAAAGCTTATTTTTATTAAACATCAAAATTGTAAAGCTTTTATAAACGTATACGTTGGAATACAAGTTTACTTTAGTATTTAAATAAAAAACGGAATTATTTTTTATTTATACAAAAACGTAATAGTATTATTACGTAGAACTTGAAAAAAATTCTTGTTATCAGTACGTCATTTTAGTAGCAAAGAAAACCCGTATGGTGCCTTCTATAATGATAAGTAAATAGCATAAATTTATAAAAGAAAATCGCTTTGAATCAACATTTTATTAATACAGTAGGTCCTGCTTAATATATTCACGGTTAATGACATCACCCGCTTAATATTATAAAAATATGTGAGACCGATTTACACCTATACTTTTATATGTATATTTACGTGAATAATGTAATCAATTACTCGTTTATGTAGTGTTAAGACTCCGAAATACGAAAAAAGATACTAAAAATAATCGTCAGACTGAAATATGTGAGTTTCTTCTGAAAAAATCCTTATAATAATCGTTTAGGTATTTTAATACTCATACGCGCTTAATAAATACACGGACAAACAGTTTAAAAGTGGTGTTCTTATTGTCTTCGTTTAATGTTATCACCCGCTTAATGTTATCAATTCACCAGATTCCGATGCGATCACATTGATTTGAGCGGGACTTACTCTATTTAAACTCTTATTAGCGAATTTTAAAAGAACATATTATACTTAAGTAATTATTATTTCATTAGTGTAAAAATGTGTAAATTTTAACTTTAATATTGCATTAAGGTCCATAAAGAAATTTTAACGAAAAATACTAAGTTGTCTAAATAGCATAGAGTCAAATTCGGATCGACAACAAAAAATTTAACAGCTGTAAAACCTAAATTGATCCACTCTGTTAGTCTGAAAGCTTATATACACGAACCATACGTGTTTTCCTATAATCAAATATCTTAGAATATATGTGATTTGATATGTAGGAGAGTATCAGAAGTTTAGGATACGAAATCGGATGAAGCTATAAGTGTTGTTTTCAGACAACTAAAAATGAAATGTAGAGTCATTAGTTTACTCCAATTGTTAGCCATATTCAATTAAATATGGAGGTTTTTGTTTCAAGAAACCAGCATTTTTTAACATTATATTAGGGTTTTCGTTATATCGACGTTCATGATATTGTAGTTCAACTGTATGTGCGTTATGTTCTGGAATTTTGTAAGTTATCGTATCATATACACAGATTCCATGATGAATTCATACGTTAATTAAATTTATACAAGCGACTGCTTTCAAAAACGCGCGTAGCTGGCTACTTAAACACAATAAAGGATTTTTTCCGTTCCGTAGACAATGCGGCGCGTCGCTTGCCACGGATTTCGAAGCTAGCCACAATTAAATTTTACGTTCCACTTTTGGATTACTGCTCATAAAGTAGTAACGAATCACAAATTAAAGCTCGTCGGGATTCATTTGGGGATAATGGTTTTTAAATTAATTGGCAACATTTCTAATTCCGTCAATGCTGAATATACATCGAGTTATCTTGGTGCACTCGAAATCCGAGAGCTCAACATGCAGGTGATGCGTAGCTGAAATAAAATTCATACAATTTTTTTTTCACATCGAATTCACGTATATTTTTACCTTTTTTTTTCCTTTGAAAGCGCAGAAGCACCGCAGCGCTGAATACACTCGGCCCGCTGAATTCCGCTGACTTTGATTCGACAGACTCAACCGAAATTGAAAGAGGGTAAAAAGGTTGCAAAAAAGCAGCGAGGAAAGCGGCGCACAGCTCGAAATGCAGAGAAACACAGAGTACGCCGAGAGAGAGAGAGAAAAAAAAATCTAGTAGCACTATCCGTTCCTCCATTGGTTGGCTTAAGTGTCCGGAGGAGCCGCGTGGCAGAGGAAGGCTCGCAATCGTGACTGGTTTTCGCGAGAGAGAGAAAGAGAGAGAGAGAGAGACAGCTAGTCCCGACATCAGCGTGTCTGCGCGAGGGGCGTAAATAAGATTTGCACGTAAATCGTTTGTTTGCCTCGCTATTTCTTGGGCTCGCCCGCGCTTCTTTATTCCCCACCTCTCTCTCACCCCGGCCTGCTGCAGTCCGGGGAAATCTCGCGGAAAAAGCTCGCTCGCGCCTTCGCCTCATCCTTCGTTGTTCCGCGAGCTGGGCTCCGGCGGGCAGAGCCACTCTTTGGAAGCTAGACCGAGAGACTGAGAGAAAGAGAGAAGCCACTGCGGGAGTATAGAGGAGAGAAAAAAAAAAGGGAAGGAGCGTCAGTGAGAAACGCTGGAAAGACAACGCGCGGGGAAAACACAATTTCTAGTCCGGCGATAAACACATCCAGACTCGACGTTTGCTTTTTACGCCGCTCTCGCGCGATGCGTTGTTCTCTCTGTGTGTTATTTCACCCCCGCCCCCCCTCACTCTCTCTCTCTCGCAAGCCGCCGCATTATATTATTTTGCGCGTCGCGCCGCAGCAACAGCAGCCGGCAACATGCCGCCGCCGTGTTTTTTCCCGCGTCTCCGTCTCTCTTTGCGCGTATTTTTTTCTCCTTTACCCCCGCGCGCGCGCGTAGGTATTACACCACCGCGTGCGCGCGCGTTCACGCGAGAATGCCTTTTCGAGTTTCTCGCTCTTCTGCTCTCTTTTTATGGTCTCCGTTTCCATCTGCTCCGCCGCTCGCGCTCTCTTCCTTCTTTAATTTTGTATGCTTCGCTATCTGTTTCGCGCGCCTTTCTTCATCCCTTTTGCACCCACGCAGGATCCCGCAAGGCGGGTAAAAGCGCGAGAGAAGCGAGGCTCTGACCCGATTTCGCTTCTGCACATGTGTTGGCCTGGCTGGCTTTTTTATATTGCTTACGGATCAACCATTTTTCTATCTACGTGTACGCTTGCACTCGCCAATGCAGAGGCGCGATCCTTTACATGAACGTAAATAATGTCGTGTACCTTTGTACATTTGATGATCTGTGCTCTTACCTAAATTAAATTTACTGCTTGACAATAGAAAATTCCCCACGTAATTATTAGTTGGCAGGCTTGTATATATATTCTTGCTCGCGATATTGGCGCGTTGAAAAGATGGACGAACCGATGCTTCATTGTTCCGGAATCTCAAAGAGCAGGACGAGGATGAGAAAATTAAATTCCAGATACTACGAAGGTCTCGCTTGTACTCAGTAAGCCAGATAAACTTTTTGACCTCGACATATCCACGCATTTCAATGATGCAGTATTCCAGTAATACAATAATTCTCGAATACAAGCGCACTATCTGGCACCATAATGAAAACAATATATGCACCTTCAGTGGTCTCGGCATTTTCTAATTAATTTCCCAGCTCAAAATTAACGGTCGCGAGCGCATAATGCTGCCCGGCAGAAATGGCTATTAATGGCTTCGACGTGATTGTTCATCTGATTGAGTGAGCACAATTAATCAGCGATATTAATTACAACTACTCCATCGCAAGAATCGGATGTAAATTAACTGGGTTAATGTTTGATACGGCCGCTTTCACTCGGCTATAAGCCGATCCAATGAATCCGTCCCGTACTTTTGTAAAGGACTCGGCGACGGAGCTATAGTCTCTCGCAAATATCGACTCTGCGCGCGCGCGGGATTGTGAACTGTAATTAAAAAATAACGCGTGGTAAAGGCTTTGTGGCTGGCATGGAATCCCGTGGCATTCTTCGGCGATTCTCCATCGCGACAAAGCCGCCGTCGCCGCCGCTGCTGCTGCTGCTGCTGCAAAGCTTCCTGAATAAATTACTTGACTTAATCGATGCGCCGCGCCGCCACCGTCGCCGTCGCCGCGGTGGCACACGGCAAACTCAACCGTCTCCCAATCATGTTCGAGCTGAATAGGGAAGAATGGTGATTGCTGGATTAGGGAGGAAAACCCCCGAACCGTAAAATATGTATAATACTAATTTTAGGTTTCTAGGCAATAGTTTGTAATCAATAAGTAAATAGAATTTTCACGTTTTTATTTTGTTATTGTGTATTAGGTATTTACGAGTATAGGAATTTGTACAGATTGTGCAATAAAATAGTATGCAATAAAATGTAGACAGATATAAACTAGAACATGGAATTTATCTACGTAATAGTAAAGTTTCAGTATGATATTTATTAAACTGTGAGTAGAAAAAGCTATCAAGACAACATTTTTTAACTCATCGAATTCGTTTTTAACATGATTGTTGTATGTCATATTTTGACAGATTATAGCATACTTTCTTTGTGAACTGTTAGTTTTCGAAAAGTACTCAAAAGTAAAGAAGATATGGTAAATCAAAAATCAGACGGTAGATCAGACCATAGATGCAGTACCTTTGAAATACCTACCGGCTGACGTCAGTCAAAGGAACGTAAAAAAGTTATCACTTTTTTTTACCTTCCTTGGAAAAATCCAAACAGAATTGCAAATTGACTAGGAATCTTTACCCGTATTGTAGACACCACTGAAGAAAAATAATTGATGTATTAACCCAATTATAACTGTTTCAAATTAAAACTTACTCAGTTCATATTTATCTATGGAACACAGCCTTTTAAGGCAACGAGAGCTTTTTTAAGATAATGGAGTCACGTCACAAAGTAATTTAACACTCGAAGAAAAATTGTGTTCCAAATTTTATCTAGATGCTACAACAAAAGTTCGGCAAAACTAAAATCTTTATAGTTGAGTTTACAAAACTTGGATAGCAGCGACAAAAATTCTTTTTTCCGCACAACGCAACCACTTCCCGAGTGTTACATAAGCTCCAACTTTTTCAAATCTTCCATTTATTTTGAAGAAAAAAAAACAACGCCGGAAGAAAGCGAGAAATCGGTTTAGGCTTTCTAACAAGTTTATGAATACTGATCGAAAAGGCAACTTTGCACTTTTGCCTACCGTTGAGGCGGCGCGCGCGCGGCTGCAGAGTAGACGGCGCCGTAGCGAGCGAAAGACGCGGAGCTGATTTCGTATGTATATAGGTGAAATCCCGTTTCCTCGAGGATTTGGGAGGTGACGATTTGCTATACGCTGGTTCGCTCTCTCGCTCAAGCCTCTGGTGTTGAGGCAGCCTAAGCTCGCGCGTCGCGGGTTTTTGTCCCGGAATGGAACAGCCATTTCGCGAAGGAGGGGGGAAGATCTTAGCATTTCGCAAACATGGAATCTCGGGGTGAGAGCGGCCTCTCCTCCTACCTCGTGCTCCTCGAGTTAATCAGGCCTTGTTCGAGGGATCTGCGCGAGGCGCGGAAGACGATTTAATTCCCATTAATAGTAAATGCTTTTCGGAAGCTGTTCGCGAATTAATGGAAGAGCCAATGCTTGTCCAAGTTCTTTACCCTCGGCAATATTAATGCATCTAATGATTGTACTCTTGAGATGCATGTCGATCATAGAACTGCAGATAAATTAATTATTTAATGATCGCGTTTCATTGATTTCCTTATTTCAGCGCTCAGAACTAACAAATATTATATATTTGTATTTAACCCTCTAACGTCCAAGATTCTTATTGGATAAAAAATGTATGAGAAGCTTTTTGTAATCTCTAAACTAGTTCCTTAAATAGATTATTATTTAAGGAAAAAACAGCTTAAATGTAATCTTTAGAAGTAATGTCGTTCTTCTCTTACATTAATTTAATTTTAAGAACTGACTTAGTAATTCGTTAGTTTAAGCGTGATTATACACGATTTATTGATATAATATTAATAATAGTACATTTCAACACGGGTGTGGAAGTAGATTATTTGCCTTATATCAAAGTTGTGATTTTGATGTTAGAGTGGTATAAAATAGTTTTTTCTTATTTCATACGAAAATATTTCGAGCGCCATACTCATTGTTTTTCCCCATACGCATTGCTTTATAACATAGCTGCATTTGCACGAGGGAGATTATTACGGTAGGAGATAAATAAGTAACTCAAACGATTATTTACTTTTACCGAACTTTATTAACATTCGATAAGTATTATAAGTATATACAATACTCATTTGTTTTTTTCAACGTAAGACATCACTTGATATACTGTACTAAAATGTATTCTAATACATATTATATAATTTTACAAATATTCATCATACAACACAATTTAAATGCAAAAATACTTTTATGATTATAATAGAAGAGTTATTCATTTTACAAATAATTATACCTATACCATGCCGAACAAAAGTGCTAACCATTTTAGAAACAATTTTAAACATTAATCAACACTTTGCGCGAGTAAATATTCAAGCTTCCCTGTAGAGACCAGAGAACGCTAGACGTTTGCGGGTTGAAAGTAAGTTCATTGATGCGTATAGCAAAAGAAGCTTGAAAATAAATGAGTGAAAAACTAATTTCCCATAGTTGCTCGATCACTCTTCATCGAGACACCCGTCCGAACTTCTTACCATCTTTTTCAAAATGACTCTAAGATCGAATCACATCTTATATTCCCAGGATTCGCGCACCCGACTAAAAAGCACACTCACACCCAGCTACTCTACCATTCGCGGCCAGTGCTAAAAGAAACAGAGCCGCGCATTCCGGGCAAAAAGGAATTTCGCGGCCGAATCAAGGTGAATGTATTTCCGATTGGGAGCAGCAGCACGCGCGCGCGGATATTTTAGCTACGAGTGCAGCGGGGAAACGGATAAAATCGGACGAGAAGGAAAGAAAGAGACGAGGAGTGGGAGGAGGAGGAGGAGGGGGTGAAACGCAGCCGGTCGATTCGATTCGCTCGCAGAGCCGAGCTCCACGTGACGAATTATTGCGATAAATCAGCTAGCCGGCGAGCGAGCGAGTCGAGGATCAGAGGAGAGCGCGAGAGTCAGGTGCTTCTCTCTCCTCTTTACACGGCCTCTCCAAAGGGTGTAAGTCGGCGAATCTCTCGGCCATTGAATGCGGGGCCCACTCAGCCCCCGATGAGACCAGATCTCGCTCTATTCCTTCGCAGCGTTAAGAGGCCAGATTGAAAAATCTCTCTCTCTCGGTGCCACTCGAGCCCTCTACACATTCATCTGCGACAAAAGGAGCTGAATTTCAGACTCTCTCTCCCTCGTGCAGGCAGCTCCATAATGCACAAGGCTGCACGTGGCCGCGGCACAACAGCAGCGCCGGGCTCGCGGCAACAATTAGCCATTGTTAACGACATGGGGCGTTGGAAAATTACTGGGGCGCGCACCGATAAATGGCAGCGCCAGCGCCGGCCCGGCTCCGCCAATTGAAAAGCACTGACTTTTCTTTTTATACACACTCGCATATATGTATATATAGAGTCGGCAGAGAATGGCATTGTGCGCTCGTTAATCTCCCGGATAATCCAGAAATCGAGCAATTCGCGGATCGCGCTCGCTCGCGGCACAAAGCGGGGCTCGGGCGCGCGTAAACTCCCGCGTCGCCGCCTCCGCAAACGCATTCGGAAATGAACATACACAGGTATGTACACACGCAAAGAGAGAGAGAGAGATATCTGTAGCGCGCTGCGGGAGAGAAAAATATATATACGCACGGGCGATCTTTTATCACGGTGCGATCGGACGGTTTTAGCAGCAGTTATCCCCCCGTATATACGCGCGCCAACTGGCTTGCGCAGGATATGAGCTGGATATAGGTGTATAATATGCATTTTGTATAGAGAGCTAGTCCCGTAGTTATGTGTATATTTGTAGTACAGTTGCGAGGTAGCACGTGCGTGATATCGATTGCCGTACAGACGCGTGGTATACGGACTGGCTTCTCTCTCTCTCTCTCTCTCTCTCTCTCTCTTTGGACCCCCTCAAAGTAATAGTGTGCAACAGCCTCTCGGAGAGCAGAGCCGCCAGCCGAGCAGTCACATGTTCGGAGCAGCAATGCGGCAGTAGCCTCCACACGAGAGACAGAGAGAGAGAGAGAGAGAGAGAGAGAGAGAGAGAGAGAGCCGAGTGCTGCTGTTGCTGACTGCCTGGCGGCCTAGACTCGCCTTATGTACGGCTATCGCAAGCGTGGGCGCGAGCATTAACCAAGCCACTGTTGTTGCTGCTGCTGCTGCTCTGCCCTACGGCCGCTGCGTACGTGGACCACTTAGAACTCTCAATCCGCCTCGTCAACGCCAGACGAATCTGTCGGGCTCTCGCGCGACGCACGGGGCTAGAGGGCGCATTTAGGCCGCGCTAGAGGGAAATTCGACCATGCGAGCGAGCGAGCGAGTGGCAGCGTCATTGCTCGACTCGAGTTATGATTTTCAAAGGTCCCTTCTCCGGGCAAGGCAATGGCTCTGCTACTGCACACCCTCTGTTGTTGTTCTGCTGTTGCCGCTGCTGCTGTGAGCTGGATTTATCGACGGCGATGACGACGCGGTCATTTCTCACGGGATATTCACTGGTGTGCGATTTTTCCAGGTCTTTGTGCGATTATACGAGTATCTTTACGAGACCACTCGACTAGACGCGTGAATTATTGTCTCTCTCGTGTGCCGAGGGCCTCCAGATTGATGTATGATTATTTTGGAGTGTAATTTTGAGCTGGAAATTTAATAGCTTCTGCTATTACGCAATCATAAAGTCGGTTGTTGATCCCGCTCTAATTATATTAATACCTGCAAGCACGTGCACCTAGTGCCAATTATATAAGCCAAAAGCCCGATTGCAGGGATGCCAGATTCTCCAATGTGGCACTAGAGAAATTCTCTATGCACAAAGAGCATGCAACGTCTGCCTGAACGATGTAAATAACTAAATAGTTTTTATCAGCGAATAAATGATTCGATAAATATTAATAAAGTGCACATTGATTTATCGATTGCAATAATTGCTCGACTCCGCAGTGACATTCCAATTAATTTATCGTCCCCATTTTTACATTCGCGCGCAGCCCTTGACACGGCATCGCCGTGCCTCGCAAGAATCCAGCATTCCCGGCATTATTCTTCATTTGGTCTCGAGTTTTAAAATTGATCGTCGCGTCGCGTAGGAGTCTACCGTCGGATTATCATATTCAAGCCCGAGATTTGAGGGCGCGAGCTGGAAATTCGCCTCTGCCAACACAAATGCGTTCGCTCACTGCCTCTCTCTTTCTCTATCTATCTCTCTCTCGGTTGCGCTATATATAGCCGCTCTCTCTCTCTCTCTCTCTCTCTCTCTCTATCTAGCGCGCTCGCTCGCATCATCTCCGTAATGCAGAGAATTACTCAGACTTAGCGGGTAATTCAATCAAGTGCAGGGGCTCCTAGTTGAATTTTCTGATTCAATTCGCTAAGGCGTTAATTCAATTAGCTCGACCGTGGGCCGACTCGCAGAAGGGTGAGGGAAGGGGGGGAGGCGAAGAGGAGGGCAGGGGATTATTAGGTGGCGAGTTTGCTCCTCCGAATCGCGTGATTAAATCTCACGACTGATGAATCGCATGGATGAGCAAAGCGCAGCCCGGCCCGAAGCCGCTTTGCGGCGGTGGGTAATTTTCAAGATTTTCTCTCTCTCTCTCTCTCAGCCTCGCGGCGGCGACGACGATGACTTCGACGACGATTGCAGCTACTGCCAGAACGAACCAAGTCGTTCGCAAACATGAGCAGGGGAAGATTCGAAGACGACGAAGGCGATGGCGATGAATCGAAAGTCTCGAGTTTACGAAGCGAATTCGCCAGAATTTACCTTTACCTTGAGCGGAGCGCGCGCTGCTGCTCCTGCCTCGGATGAAAAACAAAATTCACGACTTATGCTGCCGGAAGAAGTTACCGGTTCGCTGATGTTTCTTGCTTGCCGGAGAGGATGTATAACGTGGCTTGTTTTGTTTCAACGAACGCCATCGCCAGAAATTTTCAAATGTTTTTGCTCGCTTTCTGCGAGCTTAACTTTTAAATAAGTTTATGAACGGATTATTTTACACATTTTTTTGCCTCTCACGTCTGTTTGTTTCGAGTAAATATAAAATCAAAAGCATGCACTCCGTCATAAATCGGATTTTTCTGTAGAATGCACGTTCCTATGTTTGCTGTATTGCAAACCGATATTTACGGGAATAATTCATTCGAACTTTTTAGAAATTTATTAAATGAAACAATATTTGTTATTCAGCACAATAACAAAAACAATTTATTAACGCAATGAAAATTGTATTTATACGTTTCATTGATTTCTGACTCAGGTACTGCTTGTTCAATAATTCGTTCGTTTAATATTTCAAATCGTATTACAAGATGATTAAAATTCAATTTTAATGTTATAATCCTTTAGTCTTGCAATTATAAATATTAAATGTGCTAAATCATTTATTACTTCTATTAGGTATTTCTGTAAATATATTATGTAATCGTACAACGATATTGCTATCGTTTCTTTAATCCTTCATTATTTTAATTATCAGAGGTATTACCTTCCTACGTGATTATACTGATCATTAATATCGAATCGAATTCTGTACAAAAGTAGACGCTATATTACGCTCGCAGAAAATCTACGTAATCAAATGATTAAGTATATATTATAATAAAAGATTTAATTAGATTAAATTGAATCCAACAAACTGGAGTGAATCGAGTATAAAATTATCAGGGCTTATTCATAAGTAGCGAGAACTGCGCTAGTGCGTATGTTATGCTCGAGCCCTCGCAGGCACTGATACAATGCTCGAAGCGCAGCTCGGTCAGCCTGGCGTACCAGCATACACTCGCGCAACCTTCATATCGACGGCCCTTACGAAGACTAGCACGTATCAAACTGCTACGAACAGTGGCACATTTGGAAATCTGCCAGGAAGACTACACGGGAAAAAAATAGCCGGCTATTCCTACAGGAAAGAACTTGGATATTCCTATCCGAGTCATGCTAATTCTCCAAACAGTGTCGCTCGTATCTCCCCCATGCGTGATCTTGGATACTCTGCAGACGCGGCTTGGGATTTTACCAAGTCAGCGGCTTGGAGACTTGCGCCTGTTTACGTCTGCGTAACCTCACATTTCGATAGTTTTCTGAGTTATATATAAGTATATATTAGTTGAAAAACAATCTACTTGTGCGCTTTCATATATTTATCATATTTTAAAGTCAATTTTATTGTTAATGTTGTTTGGGCGCAAGCTTAGATTGGGATTTCTAAAAACCGAGTCTGTAAGATTAACAGGAATCAACATGTTGCGTACCCAAATTACTGTCATGTAAATATTACGAAATATTTTTTTCCGTGTAGCACATTTCGCCTTTCTCCCACGATGATTAGCACATTTCGCAATTCTGCTACGAAGACTAGCACTTTTTGTATAGAATATGTAAATTTAAGTTGTACTGATAAACTCTCGGTGAATCGAGTAGAGACGATTCTTTTTTGGAAAATCGCCAAATGTGCTAGTCTTCGTGGAAAAATCTTGAAAAGTGCTAGTCTTCGTAAGGGAATGGCGACATGTGCTAGTCTTTGTTGGTGATTTCCAAATGTGCTACTCTTCGTGGCAAATGC
Organism: Gastracanthus pulcherrimus; assembly: GCA_949152435.1. Taxonomy (NCBI): domain Eukaryota; kingdom Metazoa; phylum Arthropoda; class Insecta; order Hymenoptera; family Pteromalidae; genus Gastracanthus; species Gastracanthus pulcherrimus. The sequence continues at coordinate 183,470,867 of OX424574.1, forward strand.
CGCAAATGTGCTAGTATTCGTAAGGGTCATCGATATAGCCTCGCGGAGTCTAGTCTCACAGAGTAACTTCTGTCGAAATAAGAACTATGACGTTATTTGAGGGACTAGTATGATTTTATTTTTACGAACTGCATTGAATTGAAATTAAATAAAATAAACTTCCAATAAAGTACTCGTATTACGGTTAAAAACGAATTCGTAATATGCTATTTCTTTTCGTTTGTTAAAATTTGTTTGTTACTTTTAACATACATTTATTTGTTAATGTAACAAACTTCAAATATGTTAAATGAGAATTGTGTGTTACTTTTTCCACTTATAGACAAGTATTTGTTACTGCAAATTATTCGTGTACAATATTTTCACAACAGTCAGCGCGACTCCTATTAGAATTAACACCTGATATATTTTTTATATTAGGTATTCTGAAGGAAGTGTTCATTGCATAGTATGAATATTGGTAGGTTAGGGTTATTGATAATGTACACGCAATTAACAAACATTTGTTTGTTAACCAACTACGAATATTTTGTTTGTAAAAATAACATACAAATTGTATGTTATTCTTCTCTGACAAACAAAGTATGTTACTTTTTTTAACCGTAGTATGAAATTGTCGTTCAAGTTATATTATAACAATAATAGAACAATTTGTATCGCATACATCAAAATACATTTAAATGAGACATTTTAATTAGTAAGAATACCATTAATTGAAAATAAAATTTAAGAAAATTACATAAAATTCTTTTTTTCAGGTGTATTTACATAAGGACCTATTACGTATTGAAATCATATTAAACTATAAATGGTATAAATATGTAAATTGTATAATATGTGATATAACTTGTTTTATTAAAAATCGTAGTTCATTTGTCTAAAAATTACTCAAGAACACTCGTTAAATATATAGAATTAACACATATTACGTGTATACACATATAAAATATATATGCATGTATCTTGAGCTTTTCTCGAATATTTTTTCGAGTATAGAACCGAAAAAACGCGTTTTCTGGATTTGCTCTATATGATGGTAACGGTACCCGTGTGGCGCGCGGTAATATGAACGTACCCTTAACTTTAATCTTAATTTATAGACCATGGCGAAATAATAAATTATTTTTTTAAATATAATTTATTTATAATTATTTTATAAGAGTGATTTAAACTAGTTAATGTAAGATTCTGGTGTTTTCCAACCAAAATATAAGAAAAAATTTTATTAAATCTTATTATCCTCTGACGCAGTATCCCTAGATATCTCGTCCAAACGAGGTCCTTACCGTAGTCAGGAGGACGAGATATCTCGTCCTGACGTTTTTGGCCATAACTTTTTACTGGTACACTTTTAGAGTACCTACGACCACGCAAATTAAAGCTGACAACTTACTCTTTACGATAAGCTTAGTTCGACTTTTGATTTTTACGCGACTCCGAAAACATGAAGAGAAATGTTATCCAATTTCCAAACATGTAAAAAAGAAATATGCATTCGGGTACGGAAAAGACGGGTAAAATGCTTACGCAGGGGGGGTAATCTTTGTAATTGTAAGAATGTTATAAAACCTGTCATATATCAACACCCGATGTTTTAAGAAAGTTATACGCGTTCAAGTAAAATAATTTACCTTAGATAACATACAAAATTGAAACTTTAAACGCGTTTTTCTCGAAACTAATTTTGCTAACTTTAAGAAGTGGCTTGTGCATGAGATTTTAATGAATCTTCTTGAAACTTTCAGAAAACATAAACTGTGTTGATTACATTTCAATTTATTTTTCTTATCTTATTTTATTTATTAGTCATTCTAAATAAATACGATTTTTTAATCATTTTCGTAAGTCAAATAAAACTAGTTTGTTTTAAGGAAGTTGATTAAATTTAACACAGTTTTAAAAATTAATGCGCGCCAAAAGTGAATATGTTGTGCATTTTCTTCCATATCATACATGGTAATGAAGTTCAATGAGAAATGCCTCTCAAATAGATGTATTAGTATTTATAGGCAATAGAAAAGAAAGGCGCAGTCAAAAAAGCAGGAAAAGAAGGAAATCCATCAGTAGATTACGACAGCGCACATTACCGGAGGCTCGTTGTCATCAGGAAGATAATAAAGCCCATCGATCCCCCGAGCGGCTTCAAGTAGGTTAAAAGTCGCATAATAACGAATGGGGCTCGGCCATGCGAGCGAGCAGCAGGCGACTCGCTCATGGGACGCGATCAGCGGAGAGTAGCGAATTCGTGACTATTCGCCAATATAGCCGGAGCGTCGGAGCGCCGGAGCTGTCAGGCTCGAGAGGCGAAAGAATAAAGGACTATAGGAACGGGAAGAGAGAGAGAGAGAGAGAGAGAGAGAGAGACAGAGAGATTGGGATAGTCAGTGGTTCCGCGCATATCGCATGCATTATTAATTACGACGGAGAGACGACCACTACCGCGCATCGGCTCGTCTGTCTCTCTCTCTCTCTGGCTCTTCCTCTTTCGCTCGCTCGCTCGCGTATATATGTTTAATGCATGTGCAGGCCGTGAGGAGATAGCAGTCTCAGCAGCGGCGGCGCACCAGCGCTTCGCGCGCGCGCACCCCGGGAACGGACTATCCGTTATTACGGCGATAAGACGCGCACGAGCGCGCGCCGCCCTAAACAACAAATAGCTGTACCAGCGCCCCCGTCCCCTTCTCCCTCCCGCGCCACCCCGATGTTACGTAGCGCTATACCTATACGCGCTCGGCACTTTCCCTTGGAAAATGCTTCTCGCATTTTCGCGCTCGGCGTGCTTCTGCCGCGGTGTAGGTAATACGAGTAGTACGAGTCGCGTGGCTCGGGCCTGCCTGCGAGCTTTCGCACTTTTCTTAGCGGCCGCGCGCGCGGGGATATTATCGCCGGGCCGTTTCGTAGTCGCGCGAGGTCGAGCAGCCGCGTGGCCTCTCTGTACACCGCCTCGCGGGCTCCGGCAGATAAGACGCCGGCGGAGAGGAGGCGTCGCGCTCGCCCCGCCGAGATACGACGGGACGTATGGAAATAAGGAAACGAAACGGCGGAAGCTCGCCCTCCCCCGCCTTGGCTCGGCGCGCGCGCTTGTCGAGCTAGAGATTTTCCAAAATAAACGAGATACGGCTGTTGCGAGCCTTAAAGCTGTGTCATCCGCTATTTTTCCTAAGCGGATTTACTCGCAAAGAGCTGCTGCTGCTGCGCGCACGCTGCTGTCGCTGCAGCTGAGCTTTTTAGCTTATACTACGATTTTACTGAATTTCGATAAAATTACGCGATTATGCAAACCAGACTCTTTTTTATTTTATCTCTACTGAGCCTGGAGGTTCAGTGTTTGAGTTCGATTCGATGCCCGTGCTATGCCATGTGAAATCGCATGCGAAGATTGCCGTCATAATGAAGAAGATACTTGTCTGCATTTCTGATCGAAAATGACAAATTTTATATCGTTGGATGATTGGTCAATACAAGCGTACAGTTCTGAAATCTGAAAGCGTATCTGCACATGCAGATTTCTCAAGACAGTAATGAAAACGCTCTCTTTTTATTCTACTATATCCTGTCTAAAAGTACCTATCTACTAAATTCGCTTTTATGTACAAAATATTCGTCGAAATTAAACTATTTTACAGTTGTATAAAATACACCATCAGAACAAGACGATAACACCTAAAAAATGCTATGCCTTTGTAAAGCAAGTAACTTTAATTTTCCATGAAATAAACTTTTTTATTTTAATTTTATTATTCTCTTACAGTTTTTGTACAATATTTTATCAACTTTTCGAATTGTATGCGGGGCTTTTATTTTCGTAAACGCGTTTTTGTGTAGAAAAATATGTCATCATTTTTAAATGATGGGTGTCGGCGCCCTCGTGGAGGAAATATGAACTCTCGAGAGTCCCGAAATGGACAGCTCAAATTAAAGGGTTTAAATAAAACGAATAATTAACAGAATAATGAGTTTTCTATTAATATATATCGAATATCGAATATTTGTGGAGTATTTATAGTTAAAAGGTGAACAAAGTATATTGAGAAAAAGTATCGCCAGTGCAAATTAATTAATACACCGCAGTACATAATCAACGACACACAAAATATAATTAAAATTCTGCTTGAACATTAACAGAAAATGTTTTATCTCTTATTTTGCAGATAAATTAAATCATTACTTCATATTGGATTAAATATAAATATCTTAATTACAAAGCAAAGAATCAGACTTACACTTTTATTTTTTATTTTGTTGGTTATACCGCAATACATGAAGGTATTTGCATTAACAATATTCTTTTCAGTACATATTGTTTATTTCGCACTTTAATATTTTAAAATGTTCTGTATGTTAAAAGATACACCTATTTGAACTCCACCTTTCGAGACTCTCAAGAGTTCATGTTTCATCCACGAGAGCGGCGCCACTCATCGCATAACCCCTTCAGTACCGGAAAATTTGAGTACATTACTTTGCATATCATTTCAATCGATTAGATTTTTGGTCAAAATACCACAAAAGTTTTAGCACTCACAGAAATACATTTTTCTCTTATTATAATTTTCGCTGGGAGCTAATAATTTCAATACAATTAGGATTAGGTACAATATGTTTTATGATCTTTATCTTGATATAAATAGTTCTAGATCATTTCATCAACATGTGTATCATTTGTAAAATAAATAGCCATTTGTATTAAAATTCAAAAAATAACTTGTTGTTTAAAATTCCGTATGAATATTTGTAAAATCGAATAAAATATATTAGAAAACATTCGAGTATACGAAAATGAATAGCGTTCCAAAACAATTTTAGCTATTACTAATAATTTCAAGTTGGTCTTATTTGAACCGTTGCGGCGTTAACACGTCACAGCTAATCGGTAGTTTCGACTCTTATTTCGCGAATCTTACTAAAGTACAGTAAAAGTGAACAATCGTTAAAGCTACTTATTTCCCTCCTGTCGTAATAATCTGCCTCGTTCAGACACACGATCAGTTTGGGCTTCGATGCAGATAAATACCTTCTTCATCCCAACGGCAGAAGATTGACGCATGGCTCAGAAATTAAGAAAGGACAATCGCAGATGCGACCGAGAGGCCAGCTATTGTTTCCACCGACCTCGAATCTTCAAACCACGCGCAAACAAGAGCCCAAGCCAGGCACGAGGAAGACACAGCAACCCACGCGATTCGGCTGCGCGTGATCTCGCGACCGCGGCGGCGAGTGACTCGCTGGAAATCGTCGGCTCGCTCCCGGGGTGGTCCCCGCGGTCGCTGCATCGGCAACTGGCCGAGATCAGCAGCGGTACGGATATACAGGCCATCGGGAATCGAGTGGGGAGCCCGCGGGGCAGAGAGTTACACGAAGTGTACAAGTCGAAAGTACGAGAGCCGCAGTGTATCACGCGAGGGCCATTGTGGCTCGGCTGGCCGGCGGGGAGCAAAAGTGCGCGGGCGCGATTTCGTACTTTTCGCACTAATCCACGTCGTGGGCCGGCGCGGCCACTCGCGGTATTCCGCTCACGTGCAGCGAGGCCACGGAGCCTCGGAGTTATCCCCTGTGGCCCCGAGAGCTACGTAGGTATTATACACACACGCGGCCGCAGCTAAATCGTGCGGTGCAAGCAGCGCTAGCCCCGCGGCCAGTCTCCGTATTATCGACAAACACGTAGACGCGTAAATAGAGATGGCCTCTGTATATATGTATATACGTCTTTCCGTTCGCCTGGCTTTCTTTCTTTCTTTCTTTCCTTCTTCCTGCCTTCCTTTCTTATCGGCCGCTCGTGCCCGCTGGAGTATACGCGCGTGCGAGGGCTGAAAGCACGAGATACCGTGTCGCAGCAACAGTGAGCGCGCTAGAGCGCTGCACACTGCAATGTATGTAGTGCGATTTTAGCGACGAAAACATATTGCTCTGTTTGTTTTGTCCGCCGGACGTGCTCATACTCGCTGCTGCTGCTGCTATTGCTGCTACTCGTTAGGTCTCGACCGTGCTCGTTAAAAAAATGCCCTGAGTTATTTTCAGAGAAAAATTGTTTGTTATTTATATTATTTTAAAATTTTAAAAAAAAATCATGTAAAAAACTATTATATAAATGTATTTTGAGATATTAAAATTTTGATTAATTTATGTTTTGAATATATATATATATATATAATTCATAATGAAAGAATATTTCTTTGAATATTCAGCAACAATAGCGATTTATTTATACTTTAAATTTACAATCCATTTATTTGTTTTCATTTTTTATTAAAATATTTTTCTGATCGTAATATTTTTTGTTGCAGGTAAGCTACAACCATTATGCGATTGAACCTTTATAAGTAAGTTTTACCGAAACTACATTACGTAGGTTACATATAAATTACATTTTTTACCAAAAATTGGAGATAATATATATTTTTATGTAAGGTTTTCTTTACTGTATTATTTTTTAAACTACAAAATACGAATTCGGGAAAAATGCTGGTAGACTTTATCATTTTTATCCGCAACCGCAGTATTACCCAATATTGGTCCAATACATAGTCGATTTTCAATTTCAGTTACGCCATAAAGTATTTTCGAAAATTTTTGACGTCGTTTGTTCGACGAAGTTATTTCCAATAAAAACGTTAGAAGATTCGGTATAGCTTGTTTCGGCTATTAAAAGTAAACGTCATTTTGCTCGAGACAAACACAGGCGGAATTGCTGAATTTTCACAGGGTAATTTTAATCAATGCTCGGTATTTCGCAAAATTGAATTCCACCTTTCGGTCCCGGGAAGCGTCTGCATTTTAAGAAGCAATTGCGAGAATGAACTCCATCGCTATGAAGTATTAAGAGCCTATCTAAAAACTTTTGACTTTGACCATAACGTATAGTCTTGGGAGAGGTGAGACAGCAGCAGCAGCGGCATCAGCGACGGCGGCAGCCGCCGCCGAGCGTCTGCGATGCGAATGTAATTATAAGATGAGAAGTTTCACTCTGCGCGAGAGAGAGAGAGAGAGAGGGAAGCGCTCCATGAAAATTTCATCCCACTTAACGGCCTTGGGAAAGCTCGCGCGCGCGGGCGTGCTCCGCGCCATGCAAATTTCGCGGCGAACTTTGTTTTTGGATGTCAGCCGCTAATGCGCCTTCTAATTATGTGCGTTTTCCAAGCGACACTCCATATACATGCACTCAGTCGCTCGCTCCCGTCGGCTCGCGTTTGTTTTCGCGGCCAAATAGGCCGCGATGTGACTGCCGCTGTGCCGCCGGAATTTACCAGCCCGTCGCGCAAGCCGCTTTTTAGCTTAACGAAATATTGTCTTGTTTATATAGAAAACGCCGCGCGTAGTTACGACGGCGCACACGCGTGTAAAGGTCGGAAATCGCTCATTAAAGCGGAAAATCGTATAATGGCCGTAGAGAAAATTCGCGGGCCGGGTGCTTTCGTGCGTGCCAGCGGCGCGTGTATCGGTACTACTAGCTCCGCGTAATTCGCCGCGCACACGCTCTCTCGCTCCGTCTCTTTTGTCCGGGAAACATTAATCCGGAGGCGAATTTTACTTGCAAAATCCGGCGCGCTTCGGCAAACAAACGAGCTAAAATCCCGGCGAGTTCACTTTATAAATATGGCGGTGTCGGCTGGGTGGAGGGGGAGAGCGCCGCAGCGTGTGCGCAAACTTGCCCGATACGCTCATCAGCATGACAATTAGCGTCATCTGGCGCGCATGTTCGGCTCACATAGGCGAACATCGAACGATACCGGAGTTCGAGATACAAGCCACCCTCGCGCACACGCGCGCACACACGTGCATGCACACTTTCCTACGCGTACACAAATTGCGGAGGAGGCGGAGGAAGCCTGGCCCCCGCGAGAACATAGATCGTCAAATTGTAGGATATGGAAGTCGCGAATATCCGGCGCGTGTACTGCTGCCTTTGCTGAAACTAGGCTAGGGTTCGCCTCGACTCGCCTCGGCTGGCTCGCCGCGAAATCGCTGAATCTGCCGAAATGAAAGTATATTCCAGCTGACGTCGTTGCGGGCCAGTGCTGCAAGCGCCCGCCGCTAAGCTAAGCGACAGAGGGTCTAGATAAGCGGGGGTTCTTCCGTTGCTCTCTTTCTCTCTGTCTCGTCCTCTCTCTCTCGCTCTCTCTCTTCCACCCCCTATCGGCTCCCCTAACTCTCTCTCTATCTGTCTCTTTTTTCTCCATCCCCTCTCCGCCCGTCGGACTGGAAACGAAGGGTGAAACGGACAATGGGGACTTTCATCTACATTTCAAATGAAACGTATAGTGCGCGTGCAGCGGCCGCCGCCTCGTTGTAAATTGTGCAAATTGTAAACAAACGCTGCCGATAGCTGTTTCGCGCGCGTTGTATCGGGACGAATTTTTTCAGCCGTCGCTCGGCCGCGTACACGGCCCTGTACGTGTATATGCGAGATATTTAGCGAAACGCGCATCAAGTCTTACAGCGCGCGTCCAGCGTGATAAAGCTCCAATCTCTCGCATTGGATTCGCCTCTGTATATCACCCTCCCCTCTCCCCACTCTCTCTCTCCCCCTTTTTCTCCCTCCGCACTCTCTTGCGCAGTCTAGTCGAGTTTTTCGCCGGGATATAATTTAATTAAACGATCGTCACGCGCGACGAAATTATTTGCGACGGAAAAAGGGGACACTCGCCCCGGCGCAAATCCGACGAGCTGAGCGCCGCTCCACACAGAGCTGAAAGCTTTGTTAAAGAGAAAATTCCGTTTTGTTCCGGTTTCCCGCTGGCCCGTTGTTGTTGTTTTTTTTATTCCGCCGCCGTGCGTCGTATATAGTGACGAAAAAAAATTCGAAGCGTTAAATTTTGTACGTACCATGAGTTGCATGCCTTCGCGTTGTTTTTCCACTTGTTTGTCCGAGAATTCTTCTTGATTATTGAAAAAATATATATACGAGATAGGTTTTTAATAAAACAGGTAAATTTTCGTTCGCGCAGAACGGTAATTGACTTTTTGATCCGGCGGAAAGTTGAAAACAATTTTCGCAGCTGTCGCTTTACGCTCCCATAATATTTTATTTAATGCGACTAACGGCAAATAGAATAAAACACCGGTCATCAGTTAATATTAAACAGCGGATGAAGATAATGCATCAAAAGGTAAAATATATTGGAGAGCTCGCGGATCGATGAATATTCCATAACGCTCGCGCGCGCATATGCCAGGCGTATTCGGGCTTCCGCTCGCGCGGCAGCATTATCAAAGTAAAAACTGGCTTTTATTTTTCGCGGCGGCGGGCGGCCTGGCGGGCACAGGAAATGGAATAAAAATTGGCGGTATTTTGGAAAGAAAATAAGCTTGGTTTTGCCCTCAGCGCTGTACATGCCATCCGCGGCCCGATACAGGGAGAGGAGGGCGGCAGGGAGTTGGAAATCAGCCGAGGGTCGCGAATCGTATATACGTATGCATAGAAAAGTGAGGAGAGAGAGAGACTCGCGTGTCGATCCGACGCACACACATACAGCCCGGATGGAAACGCGCCCAGCTGGATTTTCGTCGATCCCAAGCCGCGTGGCAGCCTGGCCAATGCATACATTGCATTAAAATTCAGGAAAGCCGACGCACACGCGAATCGATCTCGTATCGAGATTACGGCTGTGCACCAGAGCCGCGGCCTCCCTATATATAATACCGCGCGGTCGGGCTCGTTCCCACTTCCGCCCTTGCCGCCCGATGTTCTTTTTGACAGGCGACCTGCCGCCAGCACGTTTTGCGCTCTACGGTTCGCCGCTGCGCGCTGCTGTTGTTGGCATAAATGGACTTCGTGTCGCGCCCAAGCCGCCGCCGCCGCCGCGCCACCACTGCTATTCGCGTGCCACCCGCTATTACGAGCTACCCCCCGCCCCCATCTGACCGTACGTCCCTACGCCACCGAAGATATATGTATATGTATGCTAGGTATACAGCACGAAAATCTAAAACACGAGCCGACCTCCATCAGTCCTTCGCGCGCCCGAACGACCGCCCGTTCGTTTCTTTCCTTGCCTGCTGCTGCTATTTTTTCTCTTCTTTTTTTGCAATTACCATCGTTAATTTTCATTCGCTGTTTTTTTACGCTTGAATAATGTCGTTTTCATGCTCAACACTGAATATTAATAGAGGTGCTGCTGCTTAAGGTGTTTTGATGCTCGAATTTTTTTAATCTTGCTTTTCTCTACTCTGTTTTTACCGGTTAATAAAGCTCGATGAGCGCAGAATATAACGAAGTGTATTTTAATTCTAAAATTTAGATTTCGCGGAGCGCACTTAAATCGAGTTTACCTGGGCGAAAGAAAGCTATTATTTCTTATCTTTCTGGACACTGACCCATAAATCAAATGGCAATCAAAACTCATCAATATTCCGGCATATAAATGCCGGTTTTTACGTTTGGACCTGTTTCCCTTCAATTTCATGGTATGACTACCTATCGCGTGCCAATCAACGACGGGGGAGCTGCTAGCCTCTAGCGAGCGCTTTGAAATTGAGGAAAAAAAAATAGCACGAATGAATTCGCCGGTTGATGCAGCAGCACCAGCAGTAGCAGCCACAACAACAGCGGCAGCAACAGCAGCAGCAGCAGCAGCAAGTGGTGCCGGATCCCGAGCTTTTTTCTCGTCTTTTCTTCTTTAATAAGACAAGCAAACGCAACTCGCGTTTCTCTCGCAATTGGCATGGAAAAAGGTAAAGAAGCACGCGGGGCGCTCGTGCAAAGAGAAAAATTTCGCAGCAATCTTAACGGAATGAACAAACTTTTTAAACTTATGAAATTAATTAATCTGCTAATTTATCGAATTAGCGAGATTTAATTAAAAATTATCCGCGGCTCTCTCGCCGTGTCGCCGAGAGAGAGAGAGAGAGAGAGAGGGGAAGATTAAACGCGCGCCATCCGTTGAGCGAAGTCAACCCAAGGCAACGCCTACAAACGAAGCGTAGTATTCCTCGGAGTAATAAAAATCATGCTCTGTAGCGCTGGCCGAGCCGCCCTCGCGTCTCCGTCCCGTCCAACTATACTCGCTTTATTCATTAACTTCTGCTCGCGCTGCGTATTACATCATACCGTTTAAAAAGTCCTTTAATATTTTAGTTTACGATTCAATTACTCGACGCTTCAAATATGCAGCGTAATCGGACGACGGAGGCGTTTTTTTAATCGCGCAGCCGGGAAGCATTAACATTTTTTTAACATAAATCCTCTGTAAGGAAAATCATCGGCGAATATAACTCAGTCTTCTCGGAATCACTGCAGCGAGGGAAAATCGCCGCTTCGAAAACATGTTTTTCATCCTCTCGTCACGTACACCCCCAATAATTGGATAAAATTTTCGCAGCTCCTCGGGAAAGTTTATCCAACAGGGCCGCGAGAAGGTGTAATGCCATCGGCATGAGCGTGGCGTACGGGTTAGTGCGCCTTTGAGTGCGCTTGCCTGCAACAGAGCCGATTTATCTCGAACGTGAAAATCGACGATCGAGGGCTTTGAGGAAGGACCGTTGCCGGAAAATCGGATGAACCGACCGCAGTGAGATCAGAAGGAGCTTAAACTTTGCTCTCGCTCTCTGTTCGGCTCTTTCCGCTCTTCCTCTCTCCCGGGGCCCAAAAGGCGGCGTGGGAGCGCGCGCGCGAGGCAGCGGCATCGAAGCCCGTGCTGCAGGCAAGTGCAGAAAGCCAAGCGCGGAAAGAGAGAAACGGCCAAACTTGGGAGACGCGCGAGCGAGAGAAAGGTCGGGGGAGCTGAAAGAGAAAGAGAGCAAGGGAAGATAGGCAGATCCGTCGGTGGATTTGCATTTTGATAAGAAATCTCTCGGAAAGTTCCTCCCACGAAGATAGGAAATCTCTTTACGTCTCTTCTCCTGCTCGTCGTCGTCGTCTTCGAGGAGGAGGTGGAGGAGCGGGTTGCACCGGGCACAGCCTCTCCCTATCCTCCTGTTTTATTCTTACCTCATTACGCCGGATTAGCTTCTTCGACCTGCCGCACTTACCGAGGCGCAAAGTTGTTCCTTCCCCGTGGCCTCCACGCCGAGCGGCTCAGCCGAGAGGAAGACAGAGACCGAGAGCGCGGGGAGAGAAAAAAAATGTCAATTAAGCCGGAGAGCCAAGACGAAACTAAAACGCTACCCCGCTGTCCCGGTGCTGCCGCTGCTGCTGCTGCTGCTACGTGCGGAGCGAGACTTAGAGGAGGTACCACGCGCGCGCCGCGCATTGAACGCAAAAAAGTTTTGCGCGCCAAGCTCGAAAGAAAAAAAGGAGGAGTACGACGAGCAGGACGACGAGAGAGAGAGAGAGAGAGAGGAGCAGAAAACTTTCAGGAACATGTCAATTAAAGTGAGAAAAAGAGACAAGTAAGGTGACTCTGGCGCGCCAGTGATCCTCTATTTTTCTCGCTTATTTTTTCCGAAAGGAAAACTTACTTGCCCTCCCTTCTCCTTACCTCTCTACAAGCAAGATGCATTCCTTCTCCAACTCTCATAAATTCACTTTTCGCTTATTCTCTCCTTTTTCTTCCTTTGCCATCTCCTATCTGCCCCCCCCCCCCCTCTTCTCGCTCTACATATATACAACGCTAATATACCCACGCGGAATAAAATACACATAACGCACGCGCGCACGAGCCAGCCTACCAATCTTAATGGGAAAAATCCATAAATTATTTATTCGACTGAGATCTCGCCCTATATGCGCACACGTCTTATATACGCGAAAGAGAATCTTTTGTACATTATAATTAATCACCAAGAAGACGGTAGCGGCGGCGGCGGCGGCGGCGGTGGCACTGTGCTAGAACCCCTCGATGAGAATCAATCTCTTTCCTGCACTCGCTTTTTGCCTTCCACTTTCTCCATCTCCCGTCGATAAAAATATCAGAAGAAGTTTTCGCGGTAAAGGGTCGATCGACAATAAGTTCGCTCTATATACACCCACTCCGTCCCCGCCTCGGCTTCTTCTTCTCTTCTCTTGCTCTCTCTCTCTCCCCCCTGGCGTCTTTCAGCCATTCACTCGCTGCTGCTCTACTACTCACGGAGCGAGAGAAAAAAAGAAGAAGCAGGGCCGAGTTTTTCGGCGGGGGCTGAAATATCCAGTCACGTCCGCGATCAGCGAGCAACGCGACGCGAACTTTCAGCCTGGATTATCGCAATTAAACTTTTGCCTACTGCAGAGACGTCAATTGACGAGCTCGAAATCGAGCTCTCTCTCTCTCTCGCGCGCGCGAACCCCCGTTTCTCTCTGTCACGCGTTTTCACACGTATAACACCCGCACACATGCACACATAAAGCTTGCGCGCAAACGCTGAGAGGCTTATATAAAGGGGACGGGCTCGTATTCAGGGATCGCGCGGCTGCGCGGCGTGGCAAAAGCCACGGAATTATATGCACCGGGCAATTTCGGCAAGGACTGTACGTCGGCCGCAGACAGGCGCGTTAATTACTTCGATCGCGGTCGACCCGATCGACGTTTGTGCGTCCGAGGCTGCGCGCGACTGGCACTGGCGCTCTACAGTATACCACTCTGGTATATATATATATATATATATACAGCGTGGGTGCGAATGAGCCAGAGAAGTGAGAGGGAGAGATAGGATGGATCGAACCTCGGAATTTCGAGCGCGCACGCAGGCTCGCGTCCGCGTTATGTTGTTATTCGATTTGCGACACGTACGACCTATCCGCGGTCACGCCGGGGATCGTTTGTCATCTTGCCCGGGACGAGTTTGCCGATGACAGTTCGAGAACACGCCCGATTTGGTAGCTTCCACCCTTCCCCCTTTCCCTGCAGCCGTCCGCCCTTTATCCTTCTTTTCGCTTATGTCTTATCCAGCTATCTCGCTCCCTCCGAGCCGCTCTCTCCGCTCTCCATTTATCCTTCGCTCTATTACGGAACTTTGATCGTATATCATTTTTTTTTCTCCCTTTGCCCTTCTGTGTTTTTCTTTTCTGCCTCGCTGCGATTCTCGCTCTCGCGCCGAAAGAGTACTTTAATCATTAGATTATAACAGAGTGCGCGCGATAATGCGCGCGCTGTCTACATTGTGGCGCGATAATTAAAGCATTAAAGTGACCCTTATAGAAGTCACCCTTATAGAAAACGAACGAGGTAACACACTGTAAATTATCATTTGAATTTAGCGCGCGATATTCGCTGTGAAATTTCATGATTTACGGACTGGCTGAAAATGTAGTTTTAAAAAATTACCTCAAAACCAGTTGAATTTCGTACTATTTATTTTGGAGTTAATATAATTCGTACAGCATTTTCCATTTTCTTAGAATCAGGAAAAACTGTTTTCAAACTTTTCAACAAGCGGATCTGTTTTATAACTTTAATAATATGAACGCACATCATCTCGTGTCTATATAGAAATGTAGCTGCATATTTCTCTTTGAAAAATAAATGTATGATTATAAAAATGTATTTTTTAATAAGTCTTTTTTTATATTTTATTAAGATGGATGCATTAAAAATTTGCATTCATTCAATATCAAATACATTATTATTTAAAAAATGCATTGTATTACAATGGAATTATAAACTTTTTTAGTTAAGAATATATTCACCGTTATACTGTTTCAATATTTCATAATATTTTCATATTCATTTGTTTTAATATAATTATTCTACAAATAAAACAAAAACGGAATCGTTTGAGTCGAAATTTCATGATAAATTATTCTATTTAAATAGTTTCATTGTATTTGAAAATACAATATAAAATTAAATGAAAATACAATTCCATTGAACTTATAAACATAGATGTGCTTGAAATAATTAATTAAGATTAATAATAGCAAGTGTTTAATTTATGTTGTTGCCTGTTAACATAAATACTTTGTAAAAGATAATTACAGTGCTATTAATGGAAGACATTCATTTATATAATAGTTTTGTACAATAAAATGAAAATTAATATTTACGTCTCAACCATACCAATACAAACAATAACAAACGTTTCATTGTTATTGCGCATAAATAAACGTATGTCATCTTTAAAGGAATCAAATCGACAGTACTGTGTCGGCGTGAATATTTCTTTGGAGCTAAAAAAGTAACTAAAAATTATGGTATTTCATACTATATGACATTTTTTATAAAGTTCAAAATCGTAACTTTCGTAAATCCACAACTAATTAATTTTGCTGGTTTAAATTAAGAACAGATTTTCTCTTTAAATGGCCGTGGAAGGAATAAATTCTATTTTAAAATTTTAATTTAGATTCATTCAATCGAAAGTTACAGCTAAAACATCTATAGGTGTTCACACTATACGATGTTCCCTTACTGTGTGTACGTCTCAAGTTAGTGCGTCTCTGGGGCAGAACTGCGAATCAGGCACTTAGCTTTATTTGTCGTATGAACGTAATGATTATATATGTGTATAAAACTACATAATGTAGCAAATTTTCCTATTGTGCATTTGTGTGAGTGAATAATAAACATATATGCCTGTATTTAATGCGTGTATCTCTAACAGTTATGAATAAACTAAATGTGCATTTAATTGTAAATGAAAAACGTATAAAACTAAACGTTAAATATAGTACATTATGCAACAAGGGAATAAAGTCGACTTTATGCCCGTGTTGCATATAGAACATTATTTCCGACTTAACTGTGGCCACTTTATTGATTTGAAGAGTGAGACCTACGGAAAGAGAAAGAAATAGCTCAAAATTGAAAAAAAAGAAAAAGGAGAGAAAGCATTTGTGGGAATCATATGCTACTTGTGTCCCGTTTTCAGGTCAATAAAGTGGCCATTACGGTTGAGTCGGGAATAAAGAATAAATACATCTTACGGTGTATACTAAATACATAGGAAAATCAGTGAAAATGTCTTGCGTAGGAGGGGAAAGGTCTAAAATTTACAATTTACAATTACTTTATAAGTAAAGGACATTATTTATTATGAATCACAACATTTAGCTGTAACAATAACATTTTCTAGAAATAAGTATACAGCAATGGAAATCGATGAGTCAGGCAAATCGAAAGGGGGATCTGACTGTGCCCAACTAGCGTAGAAAAAACTAAACAGCTGGCATTAATCGGGTAGTGTTCTCGTGCACATGAAAAAGCTGTATAGTATCTAGCTTCAGCGCACACTCTTCGAACGTTCCATTTCACTGCGAACGAGTGCATTATCAACGCACACGTCGTCAGGCGCCCGCGATACGCAATCAATGGATACAATACGCAGATATAATCCAAAGGAACAAACTGAGCGAGCCGGATGGAAAAAGCGGCAGGAAAGGGAGAGAAAAAACAGAGAGAGAGAGAGAGAGAGAGAGAGAGAGAGAGAGAGAGAGAGAGAGAGAGAGAGAGAGAGGACGTCCCGCGGTGCTGCCAGCTTTGCAGCGTGCGAAACGACTATAACTGGTCCATACACGTCCCCTTGAAATATCGTTCAGCACGCGAAGTAGATGATGGCTTTGAAGAGACGGTTTCGCTCGCGCGGAAAAAGGTTTCAGTTTATAGAGAATATTTTCTAATGAAAATCATGTAGAGATATTCAAGGTACAAATTACCGTGTAATATGATAAATGTAGGATGTTATAATATTCTGGCAGTTCTACTGATATTCGAATAAATTTTACCATTCTGCAATGTAAACTGTACCAGCTGTGTATATATTATGTATATTATATTCCTTCAAGAAAATTAACAGACAGATGGGTGATTTTTAGTGAAGATGCAAATTTCGTATCCGATTTTATAAGAAAAAAGACTGCTGACAGCTAGAATTTGGGCTATGAATTCCTTAATTTTCTATTGTATAAAAAACAGACTAAAAAATTAATCTGAATATTATTTTTGATGTTTTTAATTATCTCAATTTTTTTTTAATAAATTTCCATCATATCTATCCGAGATAAACTGTTTAACAGAATTACGTTATTGTGCATAACAAAAGAACGGAAATATCTTATCTAAAACACCGTGTCAGAAAAGATAGATAATTCTAAGCTCTTTAGAGTGGATTTGCACTTAATTAATGATATTACATTAACATTAATACCTTTAACATTATAAGCTTATGTTCATAAATTAAATAATCGATTTTCAAATATCTTAAATTAGACCAATTGTTATGAAATAAAAATAAATTAACGAATCTTTAAGATTCTTCTTGTATTCAAATCTTTGTCAAAAAATGAAAATAATGAACCTTGATGGTTCAAAAAAGACTAGTATATGTGATAAAAAAATGTGATGCGTCAATAATGACTTTGTATATGTGATAAAAAAATGTTTAAATTGAAGTTACCATATTTTGAAGAAACCCCCTGAAACCGAGTAAACTTTAGCAATATAAACTTTTTGCGGAATATTCTTTCTAATAAAAAAATTTGCTGAAAACTGTGGATGATCTCTTATGGTTCAGGAATTAACTACCTTACATTAATTAACCTTTAGTAACCAACATAGCAATCAGTTAGTTTAAGTGTTCTTTTCCAAGTATTCGTCTATAAAATTGTAAAAAAATGTTACTCGTCATTTTTTAAGAAAATTCGCCAGCCACATATATCGCCTATATTGCTTTCCCCATATGTATTGCTTTGTTTGTATGTCATCGCCATTTTGAATTTTATGGCAAGCAATCAAATCTTTTTTAATCTAACGGTACCAGTAGTTTTTACTTTATCCAAACAAAGAAGTCACGTATATTAGTAAAAAGTATTTTAATTGACTATAAAAATTAAAATAGAAAATTGACGTATATATTGATTATATTACATGCTACATTTACCTTACATTGCAGAGAATATAATAGACTATATATTATAAAACAATTATTTTCTATTTAATGATAATACGGAAATTTTCTATGTATGTATTATAAAATTATTTAATTTCGGAGAATTCTAACATACGGAGTAAAGCATTTGCACTGCGCTCTAATATTGTTTTATTTCATAACTACAATAATAATTTTTGAATTTTCAGTTTCTTAGAAAGTCTCTAAGCATTTACGTTTTTTACGAAACCTAAACTATAAAGCACAACATGCATCGAAAAATCGATTTTTAAAATTTCTTGTATACTGTTGTCGGGTATCAAAAGTAACAACCGACGTCTCTACAGAATAATAATAATCATAGGAATATCGAGTATTCGCATGTTTAAGTCCCGTTAGGTGGCGCTGAATCAAGTTGGCAAACTTATTCCCTAACGGCACGTGATCTACGGAGGGAAGTATACATTTTCAAGATCAATAACCTAAAGTGCATACTTTTAACATGTTTTTTTGAAAAATTATTTCTTACAGTTACAAAGCTTCTACTTTGAGTAAGAAAAATACGATATTGTTTGAAATATTAAGAAATCGTTATAACTGATTAATTATTTATCAGCTATATTCTCAGAGTGTTGTGTAGAGAATTTTTAATTAAATGTTATTAAAATTTGGGAATCCATGAAATTATTCTCAAATTATATACATTTTACTAAGCTGTATGGTAATATTTAACATACGACAACATTACTGTAAAATGTGCTTGAAAGTTGGAAAATCTTATATTTATAATAACGGACAGTAATTTTTAGCATGAATTTATCTATAATTTTGATTAGCAAAATCCCTCTGTGTACGAACGCAGTTTTAACAACAAGACGAGATATGTGCGCAACGAGGCAATAGCTTGTTTACACAGACGCTTAAAGAAGTCGTCTCCCTTGCCAAATATCGCACTCCATTCTCCTCGTATGTATTCTTTCGCGGTGCGGAGAAGAGGTCAGTCACCAGAGCGAACGTTATGTTCTCGTTTAGTGGCGTTTCTCGCGTACTTGGCGACGTTAGCATGACAAACGCCGGGTTTCTATACGCATTTTTTTTCTATTCCTACAGAGCACGAGCGAAAGTACCACGATAATGCTTCGCTCGTAATATACGCGACCACGAAAAATTGCTGCCAATTCACGATGATGCTCTCTAAGCTCTTCCTCACATCCGAAATGATTGTGCGTTCCAAAAAATTATCAGCGATATTTCACAGAGCTTTTGAAAAAGTTATTCTTTATGATATTACAGTTCGCTGTGAATGAAAATTATTACATTTCCACTTTCGGCGAGTGCGCTACTTAAAACACATGTAAAAATTCGCGTAACCTCAAATCTCTCGACTTTCGCAGCCTGTCGGATATGAGAGAACGGCTAGCCGCTACTAGTGCTGCTCGTAGCCGTTAAAAAGTTTCGTCATTTAAAATTTCGGATCTACAGCTAAATTAGTGTCCGGAAAAAAGCTCGTAGTTGAAATTCCCGGAAAATATTTAAAATTATTCATGCAAATTGTAAAACAAGTACTTGCGCCCTCGAGACTCGTATCACACGAGTAAAAAGTCAAATATCATACGTCATTTGGAGCAGCGAAGATTATTTCGGTTAAAAATAATTGTGGCAGTAGCGTGAAAAATGATCATACTAATCTATTGTAACAAATATATTTCTCTCGGTGCTTAAAGCTATCTCTTTAATTCCGTAATTTTTAATCTCAAGTACCTTTTTCTACGTAATAATGGAAATTCTTCTCTTTTTACATTCATTTTTCGTTATATAAAGATAGAGATTCTTGGCAGGGATTTTTTCCGTTCGCCCTGCTCTTCAGCGCGTTCAACCTGGAGTCGCAGTTATCTTTTCGCTTTAAAGAGCGAGAGGCAATGCAGCACTCATTCTTCCACTCTCTCTCTCTATCTCTCTCTCAGTCTCTTTTTGAGGCCGCGTAATGCCCCTCAGCTATGCGCGAACTGTCATCTCTTGCCGTATAGCTTCTCGGCGACTGCGCACTCACCCTTAAATTGGCAAATATTGAAACAAAGCCCGTTAGCCGCTCGTGCTTCATCCTGTCGTCTTCCTCTCTCTCTCTCGCTGGCGGGGGCCATCCTCGCTCTTTTGCCCGGCCCCGGGAATCTGCGGAGTCGCGTCGAGTCGCGCGCGGCCAACTTTGGCAGATTCGTGAGAAACGTTATATTTGTGGATTTTCGTATGATTTATCCGGGGCGGGAGGTCTCTTTGCTCAGTGAGCATTCATCGCCGTAAATATATGAGCCGGGCAGACGCCGCCGCCGCCGCCACCGCCACCGCCGCAGCGCGCTCTGCTTTCTCCCTCTCTATCTCTGTGCTTTTCTCTCCCGGCGTGTTTGTGCTCCACTGCGCGCTCTCTCCCTCTCTCATTTTGCGAGGCGCATCGTTCGTTACACTGAAAAATCACATATCTCACCAGTGGCTCTTGCTTGCTTCTGCGCTCTTTCTCTCTCTCTCTTTCTCTCCCTAAGAAAAAGAATGATAAAACAATGCGCCCTATTCTCTGTCTCTCTCTCTCTCTCTCTCTCTCTCTCTCTCTCGTTCTCTTTTCGTTCTCTGTGTGTACGTAAGCGCGAGCGAGGGAGCGGAGCTTTCGCCCCATCATTCGCCCCGTGCACTTTATCTGGTTCGCAGCCTTTACCCTCGGCCGCTTTCTCCCCGACTACTGCATACTGTCCCGGCGTCGATGAAAGGCCGCTCGCCAACCCTCGCCTATCCCCCCCTCTTTCCACCTCACGAGCGAGACCCGCTCTTCGTTCTCGCTCTTTATCTCCCGACACTCGCTGCATAGCCAAGCGAGCCTATCTATCAGATCTGCGAAATTAAACATTCGCAAACGACCTCTTTCTCCTTTTCTCTCTCTCTCCTATCAGCTCTCTTTATTCCACTGCTCGCTGGCGCGCGCTAGTTACACTGGTACTACTGCACTCGTTATATATACGCTTCGCCATCCTTCCCAGACGCTCACCTTTACTTCCGTCTTGCGCGCGTCTTCGGGCTGTCGCTCTAAGCTTCTCCGTCTTCTCTCCCCCTCTTTCACTCTTAGCGCGATGCCTAATGCACGTAACGAACAAAGTTGTCATCAATTTTTCAAGCGGCCATTGTTCTCCGCGGCCTCTCTCATCTCTCTCCCTCGCCCGTAGTCGTATCTGCAGGTTTTGCTAACGATCTCGAATCTTAACCTCGCCGCCACTCTTCCTCTATTTCCTTTGTGCGAAAGCGGAGTTGAATCTCGCATGGAGAGAGAGAGAGAGCATGAGTTCGCTTCATTGCCGCCTCGCTCGCGAAAGCTCGATAATTTTCGTTTCCGCGTAATATAAGTCCCCCGGTGCAGCTCCGCTTTACTTTTTGAATTTCCAAGGGATTTCTCAAACCGTGGAGCGCCATTGTCGATACTCGAAGGCAGGGGATGCTTTATGAATGAAGTGTCGAGGAAGAGGAAGGACGGGACCAGGGCGAGTTTCGCCGGACGACGGAAGCAGCGGTGCGTTAAGAATTCAGAAATCGCTCGGCGGCACTTTCCGCGAATCTATATACACTCGCTCTACTCTCTCCCTCTCTCTTTTACTCTGTGCGGTCCACAAAGAAATCAATAAATCCACGCTTTCAGGCAGGAAAATTCAGAAGCAAGCATGCTCGTCGAATCGAGTGTATAAAGGCCGCGAGCGTAGGGAGAGAAAGACGGAGAGAGGTGCAGCGGTAAGCGCTAGTGGCAGCAGTTCTGGCTTCGGCTATACGACGACGACTACCCACTACTCGATTCGCGTTCTCTCGATCGATGCACCGCCACCTACTAGCTCTCGCTCGCGTTTTTCCCGATACATCGCGCGCGAGGTAAACGAGGTATTTATATAGTTTTTTTTGTTGTTGCGAGGAGGGCCGCCGCCGCCAGCGGTGCAGCAACGGCAGCCCGCCTTTGCAGCTGCTAATGGAGGAACAGCGTTCGATTTTCCGCGCGAGCGAAACGCGCCTCTTAAATATTCAATCTCCAGACGGGTTTCTTGCTCTCTCCCTCTCTCTCTCTCTCGCTCTCTAATACACTTTTCCACCTTGCCTCTCGCTCTCATATACACAGACGCATACAGCGGCGCGTGCTGCACGTGCACCGCGAGCCACCTCATCTCTCTCATTTCTCACGACTTATCTGGCGTTTTCCGACAGCTCACTCTTTACCGTTAACTCGTTTCTCGGGGCATAAAATATGCAGATGAACCGAGAAGCGACATGAAAGAGAGAGCCTTCTTTGATTTCAGCTCTGGCTTTATCGCCGTGTGCCGTGTGCGTGTATATATGCGCGCTTGAAAATCGTACAGCCTGTAATATTCAGATCGGCTCCACGGGGCCGCACGAAAATTCCGTGAAAGTGAGGCACTTAGGGCGAAGAAGAGCGAGAGCACGACGGCGTAGATATAGAGCGAGATAGAGAAGAAGACGGACGGACAGGGAGCGCGGAGGAGGATAAAGCGAAGAAGGGCGGAGTTGAACTATGTCGAGAGTACGCGAGCGCTGTCCGGACTCTGTGCAGGCCGGACTCTCTGCGCTCAAGTAAATTAGAGGATCCCTCAGATCATATCTGGAGTGCAGCCCGGCTGAGCGTGAAACTCTTGGCGCGGCGCGAGTGCATAAGCATTAGGACCGTTCTACAACTCCTCTCTCTCTCTCTCTCTCTCTCTCTCTCTCTCTCTCGCTCTCCGGCTCTTCCCGTGTCGACGACGACGAAGACGACGATCATCATCAGCGCTGGATGCGGTGAGAGCCCCGCTGCAGCGCAAAAATTTCGCTCCCTTGGCCCTTGGCTCTCGACGCCTGCGCAGCAGCGAGCGAAGAGATAAATCCGTTTAATTTGATGGAGCGCGATTTCGCGCGCTACAAACTTTAGACTGATTCTCCCTCTCGCGAGGGTTATACATATATATGTATACGTATAGATGGCGTGGCACGGTTCGTCTACTCTGCGCGTCTCGCGAGGCTTGATAAAGCTCGGCGACAAGGAAGTAGCAAAAGAAAAAGTGACTCGCTGCTTAAGTGGCGAAAAAATTGAAGAAATTACGCGCGCATAAAGAGCGCAGATATAAAGTTTAATCGCGAGACGTTTGAAAAATTGCGGGATGTACGAGGGAGAGCGCGCAGGATGGCCGACAGACGAATTGGGCGAATTTATTAACTTAAACGGCGTTTATAATCTTTTTAAAACAGAGAGGCAGCCAGTACGGGAGGAATAGAGAGAGGAGCGCCACGCGGCGTGACGATGATGGGGGAACGAAGCGAAGTCGGGGGAAGGGGAGACGATTTGACTCGCGCTGCATTATTTATATTTCCTACCAACCCCTTCATAAATCTTTCATCCAACGACGCGGGAATTTTGTCGCTATCGCTCGATGCTCTCCTGGCTCCGCCGCGCCGCTGCGGTATCCGAAATTAGCGCTTTTGCCTCGCGCGTTTTTGCCTCTGTTCCCTCTCCCTCCGAGCCCCCGGGAGTTTAATGCTCGAAGAGGAGTAAGCGCGGCGAGCTCTTGTCGCGCAATTTGGCCTCCATAAATTTTCAAAAATAATGCGCTAATTACCTTATCTTTTTTTGGCACCTGAAACTCTAGGGCGAAAAGCTTCGCAATCTCCATGTAGCGCTTACTTTTCTATTTTAGCTATTTTCGTAAGTAGCATTAGCAAAGATCCTTACTTACGTAAACGATGTTCTGAAGTTGTCTGAGGTACTTTTCTGCTGAGCACCTTTTATTCCTTCTTTTATTAATGTATATTACTTCAAAATTAAAAGTAAAGTGCAAAAGTTTTTAATATACAATAAAATATGTTACATGAGCTGAAATTTCTTACAAAACCCTATATTATACATGTTCTTCTGTCTATCAGGAAGCCGAATCCATTAAGAAAATTCGATTCAAGTATATTTAATATTGACGTCAAAAATCAATAATAAAATATGGATTTAACTAATTTTAGAAATGTTCTCAATTACTAAATTAGTCTGCATGCGATATTGTAATTCATGTGACAACAAATCAAATGAAATTTTTTTTATATAACTCTTTTTAACTTTAGTTGCACTAAACAATCTAAAAAATAATAATAGTTTACGGGGTTCCCACGAGGTAACTACAAAATACGGCCCTTTGAGAAAGTCGTATTTAAGGGTAAATCTTAAGAATGAAGAAACTGAACATAAATATAAGACTTCACTATAGAATTTTTCCTGCGCAGCTAGGCACTCAAACTTTTTTATGTAAAATATAATACATCGTGAGTATTTTAAAATTTAATAAATGCAATTAACGAATTCAGTTATTTAACATATTTCAAAATTATTAAAATCAAAAACTTTTATATCACCATAACCCCCAGCCAGCCATGCATTTAGGAGTCAACTTTTAACGAATTAATCTAAAACTATTCTAAAACTTTCAGAGAAACTTTATTACATGCATAGATTATATTTCCTTTAATTTATCGAACAAAATTTTAAAAGGTCAATATATTAGTAAGTCCAAATATTATTATCGATTAGTATATATTTTTTTTGTATAGAATAGCATTTTCATGTATTTTTACAAGCTTCTATTTAGGTTCATTTGTCTGTATGTTTTGAATGTTAGAGGAAAATCTTGTCCTTGCTGCATTTCAACAACCTGTTTAATGTGTTTGTGTGTATGTGTATGTGCGAGAGAGAGAGAGAGAGAGAGTGTATTAGGCCTAGTGTTTATGTATGCGTATGTGTATGTGTGTGTGAGAGTGTTTGTATGCATTAGGCCTAGTGTAAATTTGTGTGTGAGTATATGCGGTTTAATCTGAAGCTGGATGTGTGAACATATTTAAGGTGGTTCTTTCATGAGAATCGATTTAAAAAATAAAAATTTATACAATAATTTGTTTACGTGTTACAATATCAGAAACGTTATAATATGAAATAAGGGTACTTAAGTGACAACAAAAATTTTTGTATAAAAATTTCGATATTGCAAAATTAGATATCTCGTACATTAGAGAATAATTTGACAAATGATCTGAATCTTTTTTATTTTGTATCCGTTTTTTATTTGGAAGGTCCCATGTTGTTCCTTGAAAGATTTCAGGAGGACTTGCCCATATAAAAATTTTAAAAAATCGAATACATGCGTGCGTGGGCGCGTGCATATTTATATATATCGACGGTTTCTAAGAAGAAAAACGTATCTAAACGTGAATTTTCGAGATATACTGCAATGATATATGACGCCACGAATATATATGAGTTCATGACGTCACGAGTATTCAAAGAGCTGAAACTCTTTTAATTTTCATCTATTTAAAAAAAGAAAAATACGTGTCCTTTATTTTTTTATATTCCACACTACAAAAAATTTTACTGAAAATTGTTGTATCTGAAAAATCACCTTTACTTAAACACCTTTACAGTAATTAAAAAATCTCATTTTATTTATTATAAGCAAAGCTTTACTGATTATAATTAATGCATTACTGATTATAAGAAATTATCTTATTATTTTCAGTACTAGTGTTTCTTAAAAAGTAAAAAGCAGAAAAGAAGATTATAAAAATAAGAACCGAAATTTTCTGAATTTAAGAAATGCATTTCTTAAAAGAGAAGTAAGAAACGGTCCTACTGAAAATAAGATACAAGCGTACTATATTGCAAGAAACAAATTTACTTAAAATAAGCAACAGCATTGCTTCAACTTTAGGATCATCTTTGGAACCGTAAGTTTTAGGTTATGAATGTTTACTTACATTTCTAAAGGAAATAAGTACTTAATAACTGATTTCTATAAGATATTGTTATTATATAATGTAATTGAAATATATCATCTGAATGATTTTTTTAAATTCAATAATGTAGATTAGCGAATTCTTAAAAGACTGTAAAGACCACTTAGAGGGGTTTAAATTGTGGGAAAATCACATACAACATACATATTTAATGTAAGTAAAGTTAATGCAAGATGTAAATACTTACATCAACTTAGATTACGTCAAAATACTTTTGTAGTCTATATAATAATGAATAATGAGTTTTTACAGTATTTAATTCCGGTTGTATCCCTTCATAACTGTTCGGAAAAGACTAATATCCCACTAGCAACAGTCAAATATTGTAACATAAAAATAAAATAAATTTAATTTTGTACGTGCAAACTATGTTGGAGACAAGCAAAGCTTGTACTTTTAGACCCGTTCAACGCAATTTTTATAAAATATAAAACCAAAAAATTAATTCTACAAAAGACTTGTTCTTCAAAATCATTAAATATACAAATTTCTATAACTTAAGTAAAGAATTTCTTTTTTATTAATCTACCTGGGACATCAAATTATACGCTGAGCTCAGAATCGCCCACATACATATCCAAAGAAACCTTACTTTAACTTTCGAACACTCGAGAGAATTCAACTTCCATTACACGTTTGTATATAATTTGTTTATGAGAATGGATAATTTTATTGAATGATTTTGTATCTTGTACTAGAAGAGAAACATACATTCGCATTATACATGAGTCACCGGTAGCTTTACTTATATGTATATTCTTAACTTATTTTTTTCTTATAATAAATCGTGAATTTTTTGAGAAACTGATTGTGTGAATTAAATATGCCGATTCAGATAAAAATAACATCACAGTGAAACTGATTTTACTTTTAATACTTATTAATATTCTACGTAAAATACATATTAAAGTAATACCTGCTTTATTTATTAGTACAAATTGAGGTTATAAACTCAAATTTGTCATAAAATCATTATAAGAGAGATCGTTACTGACATTAGGAAAGATAATGTACTAAAATTAAGAACAAAAGATTACTTCATACAAGAAACAACATTTACTTAAATTAAGAACAAATGTGTTCTGAATTTCAGAAAACAAAATGTACATATTTATAAGTAAGAAAATTTACTTAAATTCAGAAAAAAGTCTTCTTGTTTTAAGAAACTTTGGAGGTTTCTTACTTTCAGAACACCAAATATCTTTAAATTGTTGCATCACTTTTTAAGTACGGATTCTGTCTGAAAGTAAGTAAAAATTTTTGTAGTGTACATTACGGACCTAATAGTCCGTAGTAATAGAGTTTTTTCACGCAAAATCCCAATTGGGTTTTAACATAAATTGTCGTTCTTCGGTGGTGTCTACGATACGGGTAGAGAATCGAAACGGATTTACAATTCTTTTTGAATTTTTTCAAAAAAGCTTAATACAAAAAACATATAGCTTATTTACGTTCCTTTGAATGACGTCAGACTGTAGTTTCTTCAAAGGTGCCATGTCTACGGTCTGACGTCACGAGGATTTTCGAAGCGCTATATCTTCTTTAATTTCGAATATTTTGCAAAAATTCAAACAGTTCACAAATAAAGTATGCTATAATCTGTCAAAATGTGATATAAAAGAAAATCATGATAAAACCGAATTGAGTTAAAATTTGGGTTCACAATTAAAATGAGTTTGAATAAATTATTTTGAATATCATCTTATCTTAAATTATTTGTAATAATGGTATGCATAATATACATTAAAAAATATTTTAATCAATATTGTTTCATAATCTATGCTATACTTTTGCATTATAGGTTTAAATTGCAAAATTTAATTATATACGTAAATCTCGACATATTAAGTAGAATAAACAATTTCATATTGGAACAATTTATATAGTTTGAGGAAGCTAAGTGTCAATGAATTGGCAGAGGATTTTTGTTTTTAGTACAAAATAAAAGCATGTTCTTACATTTCTTTTTATTTAAATTTTATTACTTCTGTTATTTGAACTGAACTAAATATGTTAGTTTATTCTAAAGTCCATTCTACTCGATCATTCCCAGGTCGTACATGTAATAAACATTCTCTAAAGTTACACATCGATTTATTAAAAATTTACTCCAAAAAGGCGTGGCAAATTGACGTCGATGTTAAAACTTGGAGTTTCTCTAATATGTGGCTTTAACCATTCGATACAGCATTTATAAAAGTTTTATAATTGATAATCCTACTATCCAGTCTTATTTTAAAAGGCTCCATTATTTCTTAGCATAACCTTTTTCCTTTTTCTTTCTCGTGAAACACGTGCGACCCGTGCTGATGAATTTTCAGTCGCCGAATTTCCAAGAGAAGCGGCGAAAAGAAAAATATCATCGCGCAGACGGCGTCGGCAAGTGCGGAAATAGCCAATTCATGCGTAAAAGTCCTGCTCCCTCTCCATCTGCTCTCCTTATTTCCTACTGCTCGCGCGCGTTGGAATTCCTCGCGCGGAATTCGAAATTGCCCGTAGCCTCGTTTGCACGTGCGAATTTAATAAAGTATCGCAGTCGCAAATGCTGCGAATGTCGCCCCTGCCTGGGCCAAAAAGAAAGGCCAGATACGGCTCTGCGCGAGGGGTCGCGCAGAAAGGAGAGAAATAGACAAAGAATAATAGAGAGCTGGCAGTAGCAGAGGGTGTAGAGCACAGTATCGGTAAGAATGGAACGGACGGAAAAGGCGCAATGCAAAGCACCAAGGGAAAAGACTATGAGAGAAGTGTGCAGCAGCTAGGGCTATGGTTAAATAGGCGAAAAAGCTTGGAGCGGGGAGGGGGGAGGTGCTGGGCAATGAATGGGTACAAGAGCCGAGCAGAGTAGAGCGAGAAGCGAGAGAAGCGCGGGAGAAGAGAAGGACAGGTTGAGCGATAGAAAATGAAAGGCTAGCCAGGAAATTGTGATTTCATTTGCCAGGGAGCGAGGAGGACGGACGGAGAGAAAGAGAGAGAGAGAGAGAGAGAGAGAGAGAGAGAAGCGGAACGGAGTGACGCGAGGCTGGTAGTAGCTGCGAAGGGAACGGGAAGGGGTGGGAGGGGGGAGGTGTTCCGATCTCAGTGAACTTTACGGTCTCCAAGTTGGGATAGCAGCAGCAGCTCGACAAGCGGCGGCGGCCCCCGAGGATAGAGTGAGAGAGAGAGAGAGAGAGAGAGAGAGAGAGAGAGAGAGAGAGGCAGATAGATAAAAGAAGTAACGGAGAGATCCTGAGAAAATAGGGGTAGACGGGGTGCATTCAATTGGAAAGAGATTCTCGCTCGTCGGATACTCGATCGAACCGGCCCAATTTGGATATCGTCATTACCTTTCATTTTCCTCGTCGTTTGCTCGCTCGCCTCGCTCCGACTGCACAGCGCGCGACAGCGCACGAACACGAGGCTAAGCCAACTTTTCTTTTCTCTCTTTCTCTCTCTCTCTCTTTCACTTCTTTTTCTTGAAGCCTTAGCTTCTTCTTATTCGAGCGAGCACTTACCGCGATTTTCTTTAGCGCGATTCTGCCGCTGCCCTTTTACCTTACTTATATCCTTTAATGCTTTTGAGCTTGTGCAAACTCCCCGGGTATTTGTCCCCTTCGAGCTCCGGGTAATTCCTGTCCCGAACTTTTTGATTCTCCGAGTGTGGCGGCGAGCTGCTAGCTACAGCAGCCGTAGTCCCTCCCCCGACTCTTCCGCAACTTTCACGATGAGTTTTGAATTTTTAAGGACTGAATGCGGCAAACTTTTGCCTCTTCGCTTTCCAACACACGTAATTGTTGCCTCAACTTGTGTACTAACAGCTCATTCTTCAAAATACCTTTCAGCGGAGTGTATCGTTTCGACGACCTGCGGAGAGAGAGAGCAGAGAGATTCTTTTTATTACTCGGAAAACATTTGTCGCAGTTTGTCAGAACGGATTTATCGAACGACATTTCCTTTAAACCAATACCCTGATCGTTTTATTTTTCCTCTTACTTGCTTTTGTAATCCCTTTAAAGTCCTACAAAGCCGAGCCCTTGTCTTCCTCTCTGCCTCCGATATCTCGAACCGAGTATAATAACGAAAGCGAAAGTTCGCTGAAAAAAAGCATTAAGTAAGTTATTCTTTCTCCGCGACAGCAGTAGGAGATCGTAATCCCGAGATTGAATGTGACGAGAGTTTTAAAATTAAAATTGTGCGGTCGCAGTAACGAACGCGCGCTTTACCGGAGTGTTTAAACTTTGAAATACGTATTAATTAATCCAGCTAAAATTGAGGTTACGAACTGGCCGCGATAAGCTTGTGAACTACAGGCGCTGCAAATGTCCAGCTTTTTAGCTAGCGTTTAAGTGGTAATAGTCGATTAAAAATGACTCGACGCCCGGCGTAAACCTCGATAACGCTCAAAACATTGTGTAAACTCTGTCTTTGACTTCTATTAAAAACAAACTGTTTTAGCTTTGCATGCATGTATGCGCTACTCGTCGATCAACACTTTTTATTTGCGTTCCATTATTTTCCATCGATATTTTCAATATTTAATGCACCCTCATTATTGAAACATATTTTGATCAAGCTTATTATACCCATAAATTAATCGTACTTTTAAAATTGAAAAAAAGGTCCGCAGTCAATTTAATCCTAAAATAATTACTCGGCCAATAATCGTTGCCGCGTAGCGAGTAATCGACCGAAAACGAAGTTTTATCATCGCGCACGTAATTTTTGCACTTTCGCGCTCTGCCGTACTCAGCGAGAGCAGAAGCGCCAGCGCCGAAAGTAGGAATCTGCAAACGGGATTATCCGCGCGCCCGTCGACGCAGTCACTTCCGCCATCTGGCGGCTCGGCCGCGAACGACCGAACGCGCGCGCGCGTCCGACTCCGCAGCATCAGCAGCAGCTCTCTTGGCTCTCTCTCTCTCTCTCGGGAAAATATTATGTCACAAAACTCAATCGTGTTGCAAAACCGCATCGCGCGGATCGCTCGACTAATTAACAGAGACACGATTTCCGCCTCGGTGCGAGCGAGAGAACGAACGAACGTACGAGCGAGCGAACGAGCGCGCAGCCACCGCGGCGGGAGCATAATAATCGTCGCGCGCGAAAATATTGACGTTGAATTTCAAACGCGACGTACCGACTGCTACAATGTTATCAGCCAAGCTGGTCTCGCGATACGCGCGCGCGCTCGCGAGTGTCGCTCGGTTATCATGGTTTATACAGTAATAGAAACTTCAATGATATGTAAATATAGGCATAGCCGAAAATTCAAATTATCCAATTACCGGCTCGTTACAGTTAAATGCATTTGCAAATGTTCATGTGGAATTTAATTACGGATTATCATGGGCTCAACTTTAGAACGCTTCGCGCGCTCTTTCCGCTCCCGAAATTAACACTCGAATTAATATCAATTGCGATTATTGCCCGCGCGGATATAAATATAAATTTTAAACGCAGATCCCTCCTAAGCATTCGAATATTATTATAATAATCGAATTTTCCTCGAATCCCCGGCGCGCTGCAATTATTATTTCGATTATCAGATTGAATTTCAATCAATTTTAATAAACCCCGCCGAAGATTAAACACGATTTTGCGCTGTCGGCTTATAGCTCCATTAAGTAATACTCTCAAGAAACATCAGCAGCTATACCGAATTTATTCACTGACTGATCGAATTAATCAATAACGCTCGGCAATTATCGCTAGAGAAAAGCCGCTAGTTTATAAATTAGTACACGAATTGCCCCCGCGTACGCCTCGCATTTATAAGCGCGCGTAATATCCTCCTACTGCGGCGCGTTCCCGGGTACTCCTCTCTTCCGACTTCTCTTATATTCCGAGGGCGGCCGAGAGCGAGACTCTCGGCTAATGTCTACCTGTCAGCTGCCTACTTCTCATTTTTCAGCGGGAGCTGCATGGGAGTCCATAGCCGACGCGTGCAGCCCGACTTGCGCCGCAGTGTGTTGGTGCCACCGCACGCCGAGGCACATCGTTCATTTTCCCCGCAGCGCGGGATCATTACCACCGCCGCCGCGAGTACACGTCCGCGCTGCTCCGTAAAGCGATTCGAACTGAAAGCATAATTCCTGCCCTCTCGCCCGGCGATAAATAGCCTAATCGCTCAAATTACAACGAGTCGGCGCGATTTTTCGCCTCCGGTGAGATTCTATTTTTGCGAGCTTTTTGGAGCGGCGATGAAAGTGGCTATCGCGATCGTGTCCCTCGAGAGAGTACCGTGTCTTCGTATTAGCTCAGCGATGAGTTATAAGAAAATTACCGAGCAAACATCGTGACTGATTAGACGCGAGATTATTACGGAGAGCCGATGTTATCTCTGGCGCGTAGAAGAGCACGTGTCCAAATTTAATCAATAGCACCCGAACGAAAAAATCTCGCTGCTATTTCGCTACGTATAGGCAACCCGGTTAACGAGTTTACCCATGCGTGTTATAAATAAGGTAATGCATACAAATGCACAATGTACACGCCCGTGCGTATCTGGCTCAGTCATTCCCGTTGCATAAAACGCAAATTAAATAACTGGTTGGAAAAAATGACGTGAAAAAGCAAAAGTCTATTTATTTCGTATAATGCATGAAAATGGAAGAGGAAAAATCCCTTCCTCTCGCGTTTCGCTGGCACTGCTGCCGCTGCAGCACCCGGAGTAAACTGGGTATATAACGAAAAAGCGCCCAGCGAGCGATTCCAGTGGGACTGTAGGTAGCGAAAAAGTTTTCGCGCGCGCGCGCTCGCTCGCTCGAGAAACCATCAGCGCCGCTGAAAATCGTTCATTGCATTCTCCGCTCCCTATTTTCTCCGAGATTGCCCTTCTTCCAGGAACCAATCATATCACATCCGCGAGTCGTCGCTCCGCTATATATCTCTCCCGCATTCCCAGTTCTCCTTTGTTTCCCCCGCGACTTTCGCCTCTTGCTCCCTTCTATTACTCTCTTTTCTCTCTTCTCGCTTTCCATAATACTACCGACTTGCACTCGGCGAGATATCCCGACCGCGACGAACTGCGCGAATTGCAGTAGTAGAATTGCAGCAACAACGCCCCGCCAGCGATGATGCCGCTGCAGACAATAACGATAACGCGGTATGAAAACGAAGGGTGACTACTGTTCTGCCTCGTCTAATCTTAATAAGCGCGCACTCCCGGCGTTTGCAATGTCTTCTTCATTGTTGCTTCCTCCGCGGAGCCTCGCGCGGTAAATCGTCGGGTTTGTCAGCTTTTTCCCGTGCGTCCGTCTCTCGGCGCGCGTGTATGTACACGTATATGTGGCGGTTCGCTCATATCGCTCGCGAATCTCACGCACCGCCGCCACGGACGGATCAATAGATGAGCTTCTGCGCGAGAGCTGCGCAGAGAGTAACGCCGCCGACGCCGCTTGTGCGAATTTCCACGACCAATGCCGAATCGCGGGGTGCGCCGCGACGCCGACGCCGCGCGCGCGCGCACTGCGCACGGTGTTCGCGAAAACGCAACGGCCGCGCTGCCTGCAGGACCGTGCGAGCTGCCAGCCGGGCCACTCGCTTCTCGGTAAATATATTTTTATTTTGGTTTTCTTTTTTGTTAATGGAGAAAAACTTATTAAGCTGAGAGCACGAGCATTCTACGACTTTGTGACTTTTTCGCTTATATCGAGAAGTTCGATTTTCCAATTTGCTGACTTCGTTGATATTTAGCGCTTTATACACTTCGAATTTGTAAAGCTTTCTGTACTATATAAAAAGAAAAAGATTAAATGGAATTTCGCTTGTATAGATTTTATGTAGGTCGAGATTTTTTATTCTATGAAAAGCTTTTAACATTAAACCAACTTCGAAGAGAGCTAAAAGATTTTAAAAACATTTATTTATATTTCATTTCGATTCCAAGAAATGAAATGCTTTCAAAATAATTCCAAAATAAATATTTAATTCTCTTATATTTGAAACATGGTGATTTTCTTCTTTTACCGTTACGTCTTGATTATATCAGAGTACATTTGTATTACGAATTAGTTTTGAGCTTTGTTACGTCTCTTAATTTTACGACAACGTTTAGAAACGAATTCATTCACTCCAGAAACCCAGAATAATCCGAGCTACAATGTTACCGACATTTCCATGGACTTCGTGAGACATAGTTACGACGACGGCTGCGCGCACAATGCCGCAGAATTTGATGATATCGCTCGCTGTATTTGCGTTATCCAACCCGTCAAAATTTACGTAGACACTGCAGCCGTATACGCTCTCAAAGCGAGTGGCTGAACAGCGGCAGCAGCTCGTATCACTTCATTGCATCTCATAAACACAGTGTGTACCAAACAAATAAGCCATTTAAATATTTCGAAATGACACTTGACTTGATAACTTTGGATAAACTGCTTTGTACCGACTGGGAGCGCTGCTCGTTCCGCGCAAAATTGCTAAACTCCTCCGCGTTGCGTTACGTGTGTCTCTGAATATTACGCTCGACATCAAGTACCTTGACGTATCCATTGTGCGAGATTAATTTTGACAACTCCGAGCGAAGGGTATGAATTATCCGATGCGAAATTTTGTTTAAGAGATTACCAAGAGCAATTAAAAGACGATTTGCGACGCACGGACGATGCAAAAAAGCCATCAGATACGAATCATTTTCACGTCTTGAATTATGACGGCTTCAATTCGTATTGTATAATGCACTCCGGCGCAAGAAGAATAAGCTGCACTCTCGTACATGATTGCGTTACCTACCGACAAAAACCTCAAATAAAATCATTTCCAGACAGTGCGGATGAAAGATGAGCCGGCGCTGCAGCTAATAAATCAGCGAAATGAAATAAAAGTCCCGCTGCGGGCCGCAGCACGCGCTCGAGATACGCAGCTCGGGCACCGGTCGACGTTAATAGATGCGCTCGCGCGTTTTCCCTCTTCCCCGCTTTCAACCAAAAAGCGTCCGGGCAATTGATAAATACAGATACCATCGCAATGATTCAGTGCTGGTTAATTGGCACTTTTGGCACTCTGGAGCAGTCGTCTCCTTGGCTATCTTATTCTCGAGCACTGGGTGCTTTGCGCGAAAACGCCTTCGGGTTAATAAACGCAAGCTCGTGCACTCGCAAATCCGTAAAATAGTAAAGTCAAAGATGAATAAACACAGCGCGTGCAAACGAGCAATTATATTATTATTATTTGATCCTCGGGTAATAGCGGCGCCACCGCCGTACAGTTAACAGTGCTAATTGATAATCGTCGTCTCTCACGCGTTACTGCTCTTATAATTCTGTACTCGACTAGCTCTGTTATTTTATACGGAAAATCGAGGCTTGCTCCGCTCCGAGCTGCTCAGGAAACAGACGAAATCGTGCATAGAAACGTAAGGCAATGCAGTATATACCACGGAACAGCCGAATGAAAGTATTACTTTATCGCGCACGATCTTCAGCACCGCGCGCCAATTAACCCGTAGACCGGCAAATAATTATGCTATCGTTAGGGTTTTGAACTAGATCGCGATCGTTGTGCTCTCTACCTTCGGCATCGGTTCTTCCAACGTAAATTATCATCATTACACTCGACGTTCCCGAACTCTTCCTGCCAAGTCGCTCAACCTTAGACTTTCTATATACGCTCGCCTCGTTAATTCACTCGCGTCGAGATTATTTCGCGCTCCGGCTCTCGTCAATGACAACCAAAATTGCTCGGTAACTTATTAAAAATTTCATCAAACTCAACGCGAAATCAATCGCGTCGATTATTCACTGTCGCGCAGTCCTTACCGCGATAAGATCTGGCGCGTCCGTTAATTCATAAAGCATGCAGCGCATTCCGCGATTCGATCTAAATACAAAAGACCGTATCAAAGTCAAAGCTCAGCTTGGCGAAATAAAAATCGCCGTAATTGATGGGCGCTGCATACCGATCGGAAGAAGAAGCCCCGATGCAAAACTTTCTTTCTGCGGCGCGTCGAGAAAAGGATCAGAGAGAGAGAGAGAGAGAGAGAGACGAGCGCCGAGGAGATAATTGGCAGGAATGGGCTCGCAACGGATTTTCAGCGGACGAGGCGCGATCTCCGAAAGTGTACGCGGAGCGCACCTGTGCCTTGGCATCGATTGCACGATCTTCCTCTGCACCGCGGTGTGCAGCAATTAGCCACGTCAACTGATAATTACGCGCCTGCGCGGGCGAGCGATCGGTGCCGAGGATCGAGCTCGCGGGCAGCTCTCCGTGGCGAATGTATGATTTACTCGATCTATCTCGCACTGGCTCTTGAAGATGAAAACGATGATGATGAGCGTGAATGTGCTTGTGCGCGTGCATGTACGTGAACGCGTGGTAGCCTTCGAAGGCGCCTGGGTATATGCTTTAAAGTTTGAAGATCGGAGATCAAGGTCAGTGTCGAGCGACTTCCGGCTCACCTGTTCCCATCATCACGTATGCGTGAGCACGGGTGCGCGCGATCAACGATCATGTCGATACCTTGGACATTTTGTTTCGCAACGCGACGCACAAGTGTGCGACATGCGTGAGCGTATAGGAGAGACGTTATTTTTCAATTTGACGTTTCGCAAGGCACCGGTCAGTAAAATATCGATGATCTAATCATATTAAGGACTTACTGGATAATGATCGTCTATTTGTATCAATCGATCTTGCTCAACACTATGTATTTGTTATTAATTATTAATTATTAATTATTAATTATTCACTCAAAGATTTTTCCGTATTTACTTACTTGCGCTCCGTCGACTTTTGCAATAGCACGTACGCAAATAAGTAAATACAAGAGATTACAAACACATATCCATTAACATAAATAAGCTCATCCGACATCAGTTACAATTTTCCAGAGAAAAGTAAAAGTACATATAATACACAAGCAGGATAAGAGGCCACCTGACGCAAGCGACGTTCACGCCGACTGTGCACTATCTGATAAGTGGAAAGTACAGGGAGCGCGTTTGAGCGATGCACTTGCGTATCTCGCTTCTCGAGAAGCATTAGAAATGTGTGTTACCAGCGCGATCGACGCTGTATACGTGCCGGTTGAATAATTGCCTTTCTCGTTAAACTCCGCTCGTCCGTTTGCGAGGACGGGCAGAAAAGAGCGAGAACGAGAGAGGCACGGCCGGCTCATCGCGCGAGGTCGCGCAGAGAACAGCGATAATGGAAGCATCCCTCGGGCTATCGATGACGTCCTAGCGCTCTTCGCGATAATTATTACGATAACGTCCGCTCGGAAAGGGGGAATCGGCACTGGCTCTGTGAAAAATATAAGTTTTCTCGCGAGAAAGTCACATGTGCGGCGAGCGAAGCCTTGTACCGATCCTCTCCTCGGATGTGTGTATTCTGTATTCTTCGCGCAACGCTCGCTATCGAGATGTATCGTTAAAGGTTCGAGCGATGACGAAATTGTGCGGTTAGTCGATCGATTGACAGCAGGCACTCGCCGCCTCTCGCCGCACAAGATGTATTGCGGACAATCGGCGATTGTTTACACGAGCGAAGGAGCTGTTTGGATTGCCGTCATAATATTTCTCTCGCACTGTGCAAGCAGCACCGCTGCAGCGATATATTTTTATCCATTTTTCGCGCAATAATAGAGTGCAGGGTTTCAGGTTATTGTGTATACTCCGCGCTAATTATGGATATAATGAAATTAATTGCGCAGCTGAGTGCGATATTCATATGTTTAATTTAGCCAATTATGCGTAAATTATAGGGATTATAAATCATTATGGAAATAAAGATTTTCATAATTCAGCGCTGGAAAGTGATTGGCTCGATCAATACCGGCTGCTATTTTATGTAATGTGCGCATGAATGGAACAAAAGGGTTCGTACGAGTGTTGATTAATTTCATAAATCTGTTACAGAACATTATTAGATTTTTAATAATCCCGTCCATTTTACAATGCTGAGATTTTTATAAAAAGGAATCCCATAAATGCCGTGTAATATTAATACTGTAAATCCTGAAAATGGATTTTACGACATTATCAATTAATAATGTAACAAAAGCTTTGAGTACATCATCATTCGGTATTTTAATTACAATAACTCTACCTTTACCTCCGAATGAAAAATCGTCGAAAGCAGGTTACTCGAGCAAGCGCACAAAGCGCTCGCATGCTCAAATCCCATAAAAAATCGCGTAATTCTCGATGCAAGAGATAAGTCGGAGCGCGGGCTCGAGCGGCGACAGGTGCCACCGACGTCCCTGGCGCTGGCGACGCGCGCGCGCGCGCCGGTTTGAATTTCTCTCTCGTCGCCGCTGCTCCGCTGGCGCACGCGGCGCACCGCGACGCCTCGGCCTCGCTGTTGTTCGTGGCGCACCCGCGGCGGCTGCTGCTCCGCTCTCTCCGCTCTGCTCGTACGAACCAACCCTCTCTTCCTCCCTCCCTCGGCACGGTGGCGCAGCTTCGGGCGTGGAAGTCGATGCCGAGCGCCGACGGATAGAGAGAGAGAGAGAGAGAAGGAGAGAAGGAGAGAAGCGCCACCGCTGCCGCACACCGGCTGTGCAGCCTCCCGCGTACAGCTTTTTTCGCGCTCACGTTTTCGGGGCCGCGCGCGCACACGCCTCTGCCAAATTTACCGCTGAATTTTTGCCCGGGACGAGGCTGCGGTGGTGGATTTTCAGTTGTTTGTTCAGTGCCCGAGGTGAAAAGGCTTTGCTGCCTGGTCTCGTTGATTTGGAGAGGAGAGAGGGCCAAGGACAATAACGTCTCGGAGAGCGAATGGCTGCGTGGACCAGACGCCGCTGAGGCAAGCGAGAAAAAGCCGATTGCTGACCGAGCGCCGAGTAAATGTTATTGCGAGCGAGGAACAGGTATAATTGTGCAGTTCACTCGAGACTGGAATAGCCCCTCGACAAAATCGAAGGATTCAGACTTGATCCGTGGAGGCGAGAGAGAGAGAGAGAGCGAGTGCCGCCAGAGTCGTCAGAGAAGCCGGCAAGCGCCTGCCACGCCTCGAAAGAGGAGAGGAGCAACGCCGCGAAAGCTCGGAAGAATAAAAGACCGCGCGACGACGAAGGAGTGCCGCTGCGGGAGGGTGCAGCAAGCGCGAGCAGCACAAGTACAAGAGTGGTGGTGGTAGTCGCAGTGGTATAGCGAGTAGGGGTGCAGGCAAGGAGGTGCGATGACGGCCAGGTCGCCGTGACATGTTCGCCCGTGAGTTGTACTGGCGCGACTGCAGCAGCAGCAGAATCGAGTTCCTGCAGCAGCCGAGACCGATCAGACAGCAGCAGCAGCAGCAGCAGCATCAGCAGCAGCAGGTGCCCCAGGTGCAGCTCAGCCTGCCGTATGTCCTCTGGTGGCGACCCTTCCAGCAAGTACATCTGCGACCTTCGCAGCAGCAGCAGCACCTGCAGGCGAGCGTTCAGCATCACCACTACCACCACCACCATCACCACCATCATCACCATCATCATCATCACCATCATAACGCTCACGGCACCGTGGACAGACTTCAGCCGCCGTCCCCTCCTCTCCCGCGGCGTCGCCGCTTTCCGCCTCCCCCGCTGCCAGCGGCACCCCTCAGGGGACTCGAGATAGAGGAGCAGCAGCAGCAGCAGCAGCACTTCCACCAGCTGCACCCTTCGCGTCTTCTTCGTTACGCGGCCTGCTCGCAATCTCGCAGCATGAAAACGAGGTGAGACTTTTCTACCGGGGATTCAGCGTTCTCATCGCTCTTACTTCTTTTCTTCTCGGTCGTGCTTATTGATTTACTGTAATTCACGCTTTTAGGAATGTCCATTATTTCTTTTCTATTTACAGTAAAATACTAGACACTGTTAATCGAAACACACCATGGATACTAAGTACGGTTAATGCTTACTTTTCAGACACTGTGAAAGAATGCTCTTTGTGCTAGTGCAGTATGCTTTCCATTTTTGAGGCCCCGTATATTATAATTACTACAAATCCTCATCTATATCAGAGAATCAATTTTATAAAACTATACGTAGAAGTTTGAAGTTTATTTATAAGCTCAAAATATATTATAACAGTTTTTTTACTTTACCATAAATGTATTAATTTAAGAAATAATTTCACTCCATCAAAAATGTTGTCTACAATGAGAAAAAGCGGATTAGCAACGATTACGTGCTCGTAAAACGGCATATATTTTCAAGTGAATTCAACATTTCATCATTTTAATTATGTTTCTTTCTTTTCATATGTACATTTGACGATATAGTAAAAAGTCCGTATTTAGGTAGTCGGGAGTTCTACTCGAATCTCCAGTACATTTTTAGTAAACCCAATATTATTTTATTGACGACGAGACTGATACTTCAATCTCATTGGTTACCGAGATTAGGTTAGGTCTCTAACAGTGTTTGAAAGGCTTGGCTCCACTCTTCAACATGGCCTGGGGTTTCGCTGTATATTTTTACATCAGTATTGTTTTTGTTATTGTTATTATGTTAGCATTGTTACTGTTCCCGCTACGTACTTTTGTAATTCCAATGAATATAACGTGCTTCGACAATGCGATCCAAACGAGAAAGAGCAAGGGCTCGGAGCACCGGAACGACGTGACTCATGTGCAAAAAAGGAGCGCCAAGCCCCCCCGCAACACCGAAATATCCTGCATGCATGCATGCATGCACGCATGCACGAATTCAGCAGCGCTCGCACGGTGGGTGACAGTAACCTTCGGCGCGCACGTGCACGCAATGGCCGAAGGGATATTCGAGCGAGGCGTAAATCCGTCGTCGTCGCTCCGCTGCTTTCGAGAGCGAGAGCGCGAGCACGAGGGAGAGGGAGAAAAATGACTCGTCACTTCGTAATTTCAATGCACATCCGAGCTCGCGCGCGTGCATCGGCGCTGCACATCATGCAGCGCCCGCGTCCGATAAGCGATTCGCTCCTCGAATACAATGGGAATCGACCTCGATTCTATTTGAGATTTCTCCGCTTCTCCTTGCTCCCCTGTGACTTTCTTGTTTCGTCATTGAATATTTCGAGGATTCGAGCGGGCTCGTTAAGTACTCTGCTTTATAACGCTTGTAAAGTAATATCATCCGCTCCTTGATAATGCAGTCGTGCGCGCATCGTGTATATAATATGAAGAGCATGCTCTTCGCACACAAGACGCACAAAGCTCCCCGAGACGAAGTTGCGAGAAAACGGCTTTGGTAAACCGGATTGCGCAGCGTCATAAAGAACATATTTGAAGATGCCAGCGGACTCTTAATTACCCGGCTTTTGTATATATTCTCCT
The DNA here is from genome assembly GCA_949152435.1 of Gastracanthus pulcherrimus. Classification (NCBI taxonomy): domain Eukaryota; kingdom Metazoa; phylum Arthropoda; class Insecta; order Hymenoptera; family Pteromalidae; genus Gastracanthus; species Gastracanthus pulcherrimus. Next base: position 183,511,610 of record OX424574.1, read on the forward strand.
ATTTTATGCGAAATGAGCGCCTGATCTTTTCGCGCATTCTCTCGAACGTAATATCTCCTTTTACGCGGCGAGTGCGAGTGCGTTTGTCCACCGGTAAAATGCGCACTCCGCGAGAATAACCGCAAAAGAAATCGGCAATGTTGTACGTGAAAACACCGAGGAGTGCGCGCGTACCGCATGTGTGTACTCTCGCAAAATTCCACATAGCAGCTCGCGCGACGAGAGAGCAGCCGCACTCTCGCGCCAAGGGCAAGAAAGAGAGATAAAGCGACGAGGAGAAGTCAAAGAAAGCAAAGATCAATACGCTCGCGCGCGCTCGGTGCTGGTGTATATATACGTATACGAAAGAAACGAAGGAACGAACGAACGCGAGTCTCCTTTTGGCGAAGGCCGTTTCTGATTGGCTAGGCAGCTGGGTGAAGGCGAAATTGCAGTTAAGCGCCTCGCTCCGCAGCTTTGCCGGCGTTGTTTTTAACATTTGTGGTGTTGTAGCGCGCGCGCGCGTCTTTCTCTCTTTCTACCTCTCTCTTTCTTCTCTCCGGAGACGATATCCCTTGTTATTAACCTTCTCCTCGGATCGTTCCCCTCTCGGCTGCTGCCTATGACCCTCCGAAGGCCATCGACGCTCTTATCCGGCTCATGTCCTTCGCTTAATCGCACGCATCTCTCTTTCGTCATTTTCATTTTCATTGCTCGCTACAAGAGCAGAAGCACTTCTTTATACATAATGTAACGTACACAACTCGGAAAAAGTGAAGACCAATTTAAATCGCTTACTCGATTGAATCGTCAAAGCCGATCCCCGCCAAATGAATCGTTTGGAAAGGAGACAGGCACGTCTTGTTGCATCGGTCAAGCGAAACAATAAGCGAACATCGCCGAAAGATAAACCGATTGGGTTACAGAGCACGATTGTCTCTTTCTGTATACACAAACCGAGCAGGGGGGGGAGGCCGCATTTTTCATTCCGCGTATGTGCAGTCCGCGTCCTCCCGCAGGAGAAACATGTCGTCATCGCGGTCTGCAACAAGACACCGTGCAGGTGTCCGCCTGACGTGTATAGGTACAATGCGACTCGCGAGTGAGCGAGCGCTCGGGCAAATTCGTCAATTAGCATGTGTTGCAACGTAGCTCGACGCTATGGGCCTTTGTGCCAGCGACTTTGAGCGCCCGTGCGCTGTTTGATCTTCCTCGCGAGTGTGTATGGTACGATGTTTACCCAGGGGCCACGAGCTCTTGTACCGCTGCTTCTTCATCGAAGCGTATTTGTCATTCAAGCCGATTCCGTGCTTGCCGATGCTCGGCGCATACAAGTGCGATGTAGTTGTCTATATAATAACATTATTTTGCGTTGTATCTTTTCTTTCGAATAATAAAGAGCATTTGTCATTTAGTGTTATGAAGGTACTCCACTGTTGTAGTTTGAAAAATTCGATTCTTTTTATATTTTCTTATATTTTTTAGCAGGAAAACACGTTGTGAAGCAATTTGACGATATTTGAATTAATGAGTTATAGAGTCGGAAAGATAACGCCATCCGTAAGCTGATACGTTATTTTAAATGCAGTTTTTTTTTTCAAAACAAGGTTTTTTAGTCGGATGATAGCAAATCTTGTAAACTACTGGGCTGAACCAGAAGCTTTTGCGCATATATTCACAATGTTTTTCGCTGCTGTTGTTCTGCAACTTCTCAACGACTATAACATAGTTCTCTTTAAACTAATTGCACATTCGTTATAAATTAAATATAAAAATTGGATGAAAAAAGAGTCAAAGGATATAAACATTTTCCTAAATTTATAAATAAGTATAAGGAACTCATTGAACTTAATCTCAGACAAGATTTAACGTTTTATTTTGCAAATATATTGTCACATTATTCAAGAGCGTAATAAATGCATTTTCGTGTAGCTGAGAGAATGCTGCTTATAGTGCGGTCTAAAAGCTCCCAAATAGCCCAAGAGAGAATCAAGAGGCGGCGGCTGCTATTAATATAATGCGATCCTCGCTAGTGCATGCACGCGCGCGCGCGCGCGCTCTCGGGTCTCCTGCTGAGATTCCAGAGTGCGGCAGTCAAAAAAGAGGTTGACGCGTGTCTCGCATCTCTCTCTCTCTCTCTCTCTCTCTCTCTCTCTCTCTCTCTCTCCGTGTGCTACACAGCTATACAGCATCTTGAACGCGAGCTCGCTCGATTGCAGCAGCAGCCGCGACCTCCCGCTGCTTTTCAACGAGACGCATACTTGATGCAATGAAATGAAAGCGTAGTCGTACTACATCACACGACTTTCGCTTTAAAGGCTTCTTTGCTGCTGGCTGACAGAGAAAGAGAGAGGGAGAGAGAGAGAGAGAGAGAAAAAGTACTCGAGTATAGAGACTAGGACGCCACTCTGCTACTGTAACTTCGTTACTTATCGTGCCGGATCGCGTTGTAAAAAGCTAAAGCCACCCCGGAGGAATGGCATGCATTTTACATGCTCTCGACACTTTGCTGCAGACGGTATCATTTAAGTAATTAGCAGTGTACACTTGTGTTTTCTCGCCTATCGTAACAGAAAAGGTGTGTAATAATAGATGCTTCTACGCATTTACCCATTCAAAAGTGAAATAATTATATCATGTGCAAAATTCAATTCTGGAGTAAAATTTTCCACGCAAATTTGTCCTCGCAGTCAATTAGGTGTAAAGCCGAGCTTTGTGCGCTTACATGTTAACCAATGCGCATTGTAAAATAATTATTAACGCTCGACGTGATAAAAATGAATTATAGTATTTTCATCGACGATCGCTCGGCGTCGATCGATCTTCCTCGGTTTTCCCGCATTCGCCCGAAAGCTCACTGTGTCCAACCGAGCGCGAAATCTCACGCATGAAAAAATTCGGATATTCGCGTCTGGAGGCCGCAGCGGCGCCTCCGAGTAATGCGCGCGGACAGGATCGCTCCTGCTGCTGCTCGGCCTAATGTAATTAATTCATCGCGCAATCGGTCGTCGTCGAGCGAGCGCTTCCGCACTTTGAGTTTCGGCTCGTGGCCGATGAACCGCTCACTCGCGCTCCGATGGACACATCTTGCGAGCGAGCTTTCGCAGCCTGCGGATGAGCTTTCGAAAGAAAAGAGAGAGAGAGAGAGAGTGAAAATGCGTGCGGCGCGTTGCTCTCTTCTACGCTCTGTGTGTCGAGTAAAGCAGTACCCCCCTTCTCCCCCTGCACCTGCAACGAGAGTGGTCCGATTTGAGCCATTTTTGGCAGGGCCGCAGTTGGCCGACGTCCATGTCGACGCGCTAAACTTGGGACAAAATTGGAAATTGGCGCGCGACAAGTTTTTTTTTTCTTCGTCCTTTGCTCGAGCCCGGGATCTGACACATCGTCGCCGCGATTCCGCAGTGTCGCTTTTTATCCGCCGGCAATTCCCTCGCGATCCGAGCTGTGCCAGCGCACGCTGTGTCTTGGGATTTTTGTTTCGACGTTTCTTGCGGCTCTTGACTTTCGATTCGATAATTTGTAATTTACAAACTGAATGCTGAAAGCCTGTTTTTGTGCTAGTTCTTTACGCTACATGCTGTACATATAATACCGAAACAGTTACTTATTTATTGAGGTATACAAGTACATTATAGTGCAGTTTTATGAACTGATTTTTCACCACTTTTCCCTTGCAATACAAGCAAATTAAATTATTTTATGATACATGTTTGTAGACTCTATAAAGTAATATATAGTCAGACCCGTAAGGATGTTATTACACCTTCTACACGTACCCTTTTATTATCTAATGCAGATAAATGATCTCACCGATTACTTGGATAGCATAATATATGTTTAATGATTCACTTACGTACACACCCATATTCTTGCGATAGTTAAAAATAATTATATTTTCTTTCATTTCAGGTAAGTCTACTTTGCTACATTCACGAGAAAAAGTATACTCGCCAGGCCGAGGAAAAGCACACACGGTAAGAAATACGATTTTCGCATCAAGTGAGTTTATCGCATCACGTGCTGGCGCGTCGACGAGCGAGCTCAGCCACATATACGCCAGTAAAATACACAACATCCAAGCGAGTATGATATCCAATAAGGATGCGAGCCTCCGCGGAACCTGTGAATTTCACGGCGAGCCTCTTCCTCGCGCCTCGCAGTCATTTCTCAGACTCGCACAATAACCTTGGGGGGGTGTAGCAAGTGCCTGCGCGCGCGTTTTTTACCCGCGCATAGCTGTCGGCGAATATTGCAACGCTCGCGAAAGTGGATGTTATCGATCTTGGCGTGGAGGCAGAGAGAGCACCTTGGCCGGGTATTATCGTTACTCAAAAAGCTGCGCGCAAGCCCAACGCCTTGTACACTGCGTGTATACACGGTACGCACGCGGAGTCTGCACGCGAGTGCAAAACGAACCGCTGCGCGGGAATCCACCGTTTAAGAGCTTCTTCTCTGCCGCGCGCGCTGCGCACCGTTCTTCCGTTTCTTTTTATTCGCGGGCTCTTTCCTCTTTTTTTCCAAGCAAGCGGTCCTCTTTTTGCCGAGCCGAGGCGTAATATCTCCCCCCGTCCGAGCGCGGCGCGCGCGCAATTACGCGAGAGATAATTTAATCCGAATTTAAAGTTTGCACGTGGGACATTTTTAAAATACCCGTATAAACGCGAGGGAGCGCGCGGATCGAGCCAATTCTCGGCGATCCTCGTGGCCGCGAGCGCAAAACTCAGTCTTAAATATACACTTTACGACGATACACCTATCTGCAGTACGTTACAAAAGATGATTCGTTATATTGCGCGGAATTTACTGTTATTAGCTTATGGAGAGCTTTAGAAAGTGTCGGACGCCGTGTGATGCGGTTATTTTTTTCTTTTTCTTCCAAGTTAACATCTCGCGCGGAGCATTGCATACGCGCTGAGTTATGATATCGTTCCGCAGAAATATTGCATTTCTTTATGTCTTCATCATGGAGCACTTGGAGTTTCGGATGCGGCTAATAATAATATACAAGTCGAACAGATCAAAGTTGTGTGGGTCGATGTAGCGGCGGCGACGTCATCGAATCCTTTCCTTTCGTTTGATTATTAAAAATTAAGTATTGCCTGTTCGTGACGTTTGCATTTCCGATCCCTCTGCAGGTCCATTTATAGCGAACCTCAATTGCCTTTTATACACCATTAAATTTACATTTAAGAATTTTACGAGATTTCCTTCCCTGAATAGTGATGAATGTCATTTAATCTTCCTCGGGTATATGCGCTGCGCTGAATATGTATAAAACGACTGCTCCAATTTTCAAAATTATTCGGCTATATCGAAACCTTGTGCAGAACATCATTCGAGTGCCCGGTTACTGTTAAGTCCTAATGTTTCAACAATATTTCACAGTGTTTTCAAAGTCATATTAGCAAAACAGCTAACAATCTCATGCAAGTATTTCAAAATTAGATCTCGCAAAGTAGACGTTTCATAATTAGAAGTGATTTAATAAGTAAGTTGCCGTGGAGCGTATAAATTATTTATTATCCGTAATAATATAAGGATCTCGTAATATCGCGCGAAAACGCCTTTTCTGTATGAAAGCCAGAGAAAAGGAGCTGTACCTCACACACACACAGACCGCTGCAATTACGCGATTTCGCCGTAAAAACTCACATAACCATTATAAGATGAGTAACGCCGTCGACTAAATTTACGGCTTATAGTGGCTTTACTTTTTCCCGGCTTTCTGCAGAAAAAAATAAGTATTTTCAAGTTGATGTATTAAGGTAGCTTTTTTTATATGTAAGAACATGGGCTTTAATCAATTTCTTTTAAATTTTTAAATTAAAGTAGTTTTTGATATATGTATGATACTGTATTTTACCGTTAATGTATTCACAAAGTATAAATTTTATTAAGATAGTCCTGTAGTCCAGATGAATGAAATAATTTTTCTTTTTATTAATTAATAGAATAATTAGTAAATAATATACTTATAATTCTAATTAAGGTGGCTCTCTAATGATTTTCAGCCAAAAATTCGAAAATAAATTTTTTGTTTAAAAAGTCAGTTGAACAACCCATCAAGTAAAAATATTTTTATGATGGTATTAATTTTTTTCAATGAAAAGCAAATGCTTTACGAAAAGATCTTTTTGTCATTTTACGTCATTTTTTCACTTTTATGCATTAATTTGCGTTTTTCAGGAAGTGAATAATAATTTTTTGCTTCAAGTTTTGGAGGTTAAATACTGTATCAGATGTATTCTAAGAGTTATTGATATGTAAAATATGTTTATAATAAATAGTTTCTAAAATTATGGTGAGTTTATTCAATAAAGCCAACATTTTGATAAAAACACAGTTTTCTCACTAATTTGTTCCTAGGATAACTCTAAATCTAAGAGAGGTAAATGGCTGAAAATTTGTATATAACTTCATAACATCAGTACAAATATGACTGTAGAAAATTTTGCTTTCACTAGAGACCTACCTTAAGGGGGGTATGATCCCTATAGAGCTTTAAATATAATGTTTAGCTGAAAAACAAGAATTTCACGGTTAATAATTTTGTAAACAACATTTCTCACTAGTATATGTAATATTTCAACACATTTCACCTTTAAGATGTCCCCTTCGCAATGATACCTATTTAAATATACTTAGATAATTGACCAGAGCCTTTATTTTCCTGCACGCAGCCTCCTGGTCACTCAAAATTACAATAAGAAGTTTTACAGGTTTTGAACTACTTTGAATTACTTTTAATGTGTATCTTTATAGGATAATGCTATATAGATTTCTTATTTTTCACTTGCACCATTATTTGAAGCAATTCACCATTTCAGAAAACAAAAGAAGAATGAAAGTTCAAAATTTTTTCCATTAATCTCATAATACTTACATGTTAATCATATTTTAGGGTATTCCAAATAGTATCATCCTATTAAGGTGAATTACAAATAATTTAAGCCCTGGTAGATTATTTCATGCTCTTGACTGATCAGGAGGCTGCGCGCAGGATCTGAAAATACAAAGTTGAGTAAGAGCGGGTTAAACTTGTAGTGTATTAAGGTGGCTCTCCGGTGATTTTCTCGAAAAATTTCGAATTTTTTTAAATGTTTTAAAAGTTAGTTTAACTTTTCCTTAACAAGTAGAAACAGAAGTATAATGATATTTTACATTTTAAGCTAATAAATGTCATAGTTTGGTCAAAGCTATTTATTGCAATTTCACGTTATTTTGTCTAATTTCGATTGTTTAAAGGCTATGAAAATTAAATAAAAGAAAGTCTTTCTTGTTTTTTTTACGTTAAAAATTATCTATGCTTTTTGTTAAAAGCTTTTTATTTATTTTTATAAATATAATAATGTTAGGTAAATTTGTATTAATGTGTTATAAAATAAAGCTACATATTTCATTATTTTTTATCAATTGCTGTTCTCTCATTATTTAAGTTTTCAATCTTCAAAATGTTGTTGGCGCATACCAAAATAATCAATCTTGATGAAACTTATAGGATATGTTCTTTGAAGTATTCTCAACATTAGTTAGCTGAAATATTTTGTAAATATCCATGACAAAGCTCATGTTAAATGATTCTATTAATAAATTTGCACTGTTTTTAAAAATTTTTAAACAACAAATATTTATTATTTTTAAAAACACATAGTTGAGTAAAAATTGGTAGTTTCAGCTAATTTATTTTTAATTTACTGTCAAAAACACTATCAGATTTTTTGGTTCATAAATGTCATTCTGGTGTGTGCCAACAACTTTTACCGCACAGCCTAATTTTACTTAAAATAAACCTATTATTCTCAATAACTTCAATATTATTTCATAAATTTCTTTAAAAATGTGTGTATCAATTGATAGTATTATCATAAACATGTCATGTAAATATTGTTTATGCCCATCTGAACGAAGATGGCCACTTTTTTCCCTGAAACCAAATTTCTTTATTTCATCAAGTTCTACCAATAACTCTAATTTTCGATTGTCTCTTAACAACATTGTCTTTTCACAGTCCATTAGTCCCGCTTTCCAAATTAAGAAGTTGTCACAGTTGAGATGGGCATAAAGTACTATATGTAACTCGAGAAAAAAGTCGATTTTTGCCTCGGGTGATACTAAACTCACCCGGGGAAAAAATATTCGACTTTTTGCCCTTGTTACATAATGTACTATTTGTTAGCCTTAAAGATGCAAAAGTTTTACTTTTCACCGTATAGCCCCCTTAATATACGATTACATTTAAATATCTGACATTCTTATTCACTCAAATACATATTTTAACATAAAATATGTCATTATACACTCGTATAACCTGAAAAAATTGATATCACATAAGTAAAATGTCTTTCTATGTACAATTTCACTAGGAAAAAGGTATTATTTACTCTTACCTTTTACTTTATTTCAGTTAGTTTTTCTAAAATTAAAAATAGACATATAGAAATCAAATCTTTTTAACACTCAGATTAGTAATTACACTTTGATACTTATCTCATTTAATGAATTTGTTATGATAATACACCGTTTTCCGTCCACTCTTTATACTGTCAAAACAAAAGATTTAACAGATAATAGAAGTAAGCTTGGAATTGTCTGCGTCGGTAAAACATATAACCGCCTATATGATAAACTATAGTCTATACTGTAAGAGTTGATATGAACCTCGCGCGAATTTTGAAATCGTAATACTAATAATATGATAATTTAAGGTCTAAAACTTTTTTACTTTACTTTATTAGTGCTTAAAATTTCATTTCTATATGGCAAATGCCCCATAAATCAAGAATACATTATATAAAATTGATTTTTTTATAAGTTATAGAGATCATACCCTCGTAAACGTTATTATTAAACTGCTAGTGATGCTATAAAAACTGTGACAAAATGAGATTAACAGAGCCATTGTTTTATTTTCTCATCAGTGTAAAAAACAATATTTTAAAAAATCGATCCGTATTATTATTGAATACCAGAAATATTGTAGAAATTACTTGTTCAAGAAAATTTAATAAAAGCTTATTCTAACCTAATTTAATATTAAAGAAAAATAGAGAAAACTTGAAATTTTATTTTTGTTTCATTTTTCGTACAAATTGGCGATATTTTTTTTCTTTCTCTTCTTGCGAATTAAATTTATTAAATACAACTAAACTCTACAAATGTTCTATTTTTGTGTGAAAAATGAGTGCAAAGATTAGAAAGATGTATGACAAAACCTTATGAGTATGGAGCACTCGATAATCATTTTTAATCAATTGTTAATAATAATTAGTATTTCCCGCAAATAACTTTTTAAAAAATTGTTGGGTTTCTTAAAATTTTGTTATATATTTGATTTACTGTCATCAACAAAGAATAAAAATTTCAAAGAGATCTTTTTAATTTCAGTAAAAATTTCATTGTATTTCATAATTTAATTTGCGAGTTATAGAGGCTAAAAAGAATTACTAAGCACACTATATAACAAATGAATAACGTTATATTTGGAATCTATTTCGGTGTCAAGTTAATGGATTCTATAAGTACTTTATTGCAAAAATAATTCGCTTTATAAAAAACACTTATTCATCAAAAAATCTCAATTTTTAAATTTTGAAAAATAGCTATAAAAGCATAAGTCGACCATTTTTGTTGAAATTTTACAGCAACTTTTAGAAATATATAATAAACATGCATGCAAAGTTTGGTCAGGTTTAACCGCGGAATATTCGGAAGCACATGAACGACGTGTTTAAAACGTAATTTTTGGGAAAATGTCATTTCGATCCTCTAGTAATATAATCTAGTTTAACGTGAAAAAATGTCGAAAAATGTTATCAATACAATGTTATTGGACGTATATATCTATATACTTGATACATTATCACTTTAACTTTGAAAGGAACAAAATAAAAGTGTTTCAAAATGTCGTTACCCAACAAAATGCTTTTTTTTTTAACATTTTACTTCTCTTTCTGAAGAAGCAATGATTCTTGCGACTTGAAAATTATCAGAATTAAAGTTCTATATAAAACTAATATTCACTAAAAATTTAATTGAATTTCATTATTTAATTTGCGAGTTATAGAGTCTAAAAGATATTACTAAATACAGGGTATTACAAATGAAAAAAGGTATATTTCAAATTTGTATGCGTCTCAAATTGAAGAATTCTATGAGAAATTTATTGTGAAAAAAATTTGTTTCCCAAATAATATTTCTTCATAAAAAAATTTTCAAAAAACCTAAATTTTCAAAGTTTTAAATTTCGAGAAATGGCCGCAAAATTAAGTTAAGTCGACCATTTTAGCTGAAATTTTATAGCCACTTTTAGAGCGGACATTTGTTAAGAGTAGCTTATTTGAACTTCCCAAGTCATATAGTATATTTTTACGTTAAAAAATGCAAAAAAATTTTTTTTGTCAAAACAATGCTTTCTCTTTAAGAAAGCATAATAGTGAAAAAGCAGGTTTTTTAAACTTTTTATAAAGCTTAATATTTTGCATTCGTTACATTAACGTAGAACTGAAATTTTAAGAGCTTACGTTTTAAAAATGCACAGTTGCTAAAAATTGTTACTTTCCACAACTGAATTTTAATAAACGGAATGAAATATCACTCCTGCATCGAAAGAGCGCTCCCCTTTAATAAAGAAAATAAAATATTCATTAAAATCCTTTTAAAATTCTAGCATCGTTACGCATTCACTTTTTAAATTTGTTTTAAAAGAAAAAGACTTGAAAAACTCGAACATCCAGTTATTAAACTAGATTGATGAAGATATGCCCTCTCGCAGTGTTCGAAATCACCTTCCAGCGCGTATATCACGCGGCGTTCGCTACGCGATCTTATACGATTGGGCACAGGCATTATTTCGCATAGATGCCAGGTTACAATAGGGCAGGTCATCGTCGATAAGGATGCAGCGCTGCAACTCGGCAATGCAGAAAGGGCCCCCCGATGCCAGTGCAGCCCTGTATACGCCAGGGGGGTTATTAGCTTGCACGCCGCACGGGCTTGTGGCGGCAGAGCCCTCGTTTGAGAGACGCTGCTTTAAAGCAGACGCCTCGCCGCGGCGTTGCCATACAGCGCGGCGCATTCGCCGTCTATCGACCGAGCAGCGTTGCCGACTCGCTCGCTGCTCTGTGTGCCCGTTATCGCCCCCTTTCACCAGACCAGCCCTCGTCTCTCATTCTCCGATCTCTCTCTCTCTCTCTCTCTCCTCGGTTCTCCTTCTCTACGTCGCTGTCTCTCCGTCTCTCTTTGTACTCTTCATTTTACTTTCTATTAAGACAAGAGCGTCAAAAGAAATCCAAGAAAAAGGGACAGTGCTCGAGCGACGGGGAGAGGAAGAGACGGGTGGGGGTAAAGGAGGGTAAATTGCAACAATGGAACGGGAGAAATGGATGGAACCCCAGAGAAAATAAAAGATAAAATGAGCAAATAGTTGTGAGAGTAAACGGCAGAAAGTACGGGGATAGAAGTGTGTGTGTGGTGGTGCGCGATCGTAAAAAATTATAATGGAGCCAAGCAGATCGATCTAAATGGAGATATAAAGAGGGGAATGGCTTTTATTTTGTTAGGACATCTCTAAGTACGAATATTTACTATCGTGGGCAAAAGTAAAAAATATATATATAAGGATAAACGTAATATTTGCGTTACGGTTGTCGTGCACGAAATAAACGGGAAAAATGTGAGATAAGGAGGAAGGGACAAAATCAGAGTGATACATCAGTAAATTACAGATAAAAATTTTTAATTTATTTTCATTACTTACTACAGATCAAAAGGAATCGTTGAATAAGATTATAACATTTTCAATTCATCAATTATTATTCAAGTATTCTGACAGCTAGTGTCATTGTAAGATGCAAAAACTTTTTAATTTGAGGTCTACTTCCAATACCCAGTTAGTTCCAATAAATGAAATTCGTGGGAAGTTCTATCGTGGAGCGAGTGTACGCGATCCGTCCACGAAAGTTTCTCGCCTGAACTCGAATGCAGAGAAATTAATTAAAAGCTCCAAGAGCTCATTTGTGAGGGTGATTTTTCAAAGCAATAAATACACGTATTATACTTCCTTTTTTAAAATACTCTTCCCGATCGAGCCGATTAACATAACACGTCGAGAGTTATGTGAACAATAATCATCTTGTGTACGTATATGCTTCATCGAGAGATCTCGTTACCGTTTAAGGTGCGAAGTCTTCCGGGCGATCGCTACTTTCTACGCTATAAAGCATCAGCCAGCAAATGAAAGTACGTTTGCTATGCATGTTTATGAGCCTGACCTTATTATGTAAAGTTCGACACATATATTTAAAAATGCACATAATCCACCATAACAGATAGTTTGCAATATTTTCGGATAAAATCTTGCCATTTTTTTCCAGTCATCGGTTTCATGCATGAAAGCTTATTTGCTTTATGCACAGCAATATTTTGTTATTAAATATTGATATTGATCAACTTTCGTACCCCTTTATATGTAAAATAATCTTCGATAATCTATATTGATCGCTATTTTTTATAGTACTATTTGTTTTAAGATCAGATATGTTAATTTCGACCCCTTGCATGCACGATGATATTGCAACCTCTGTATGTACAGTGTAATGTCGTGTAATGAAGATTAATCTGACCGAGAGCAGACGTCAGCATTCGACAGTCATAAATCAATCAAAAGTGCGACCGATCACAATCAAAATCAAATGCCTCAATGAATCAAACAGCACAATACCTCCTTCCATACTCGTCATTCTTCCTCGGCTTTTCCTCATTAACATTGAAAATCGCATATTTTGCCAGATATTTCTCAGGTTTCGCATCATAAAATTCTCGCGACTCCGATCAGTATGTAACTATAAATACGAGAAAAAAATATCCCATCTTGTTTCGAAGGCGTTCGTAAAAAAATCGGGCACCACCCATAAATCGAACCAACAACAATGAGCCGCGAAATAACAAACTACCGCTCTCTCCTCCTGCAACTCCCTCGTAAATAATCGTGCGCGCGGTGCGTTGAATTTTTCCGCGAGCGCCGTTGAGTTCGCTTTCCCGCAGGCACGTGTGCACCGCGAGGCTCGCGCGACCAGGAGCACACGTGACTTTTACATGCAGAATAAATCAATTAGAGATACTCATTGGCTCGACGCTGCATCGACCGTCGTCCCGAGATTTTCTTTATCTTCTCGCGCGTGCGTCGATGCTGTTGCCGCACTGTCTTCCTCTTTCGAGCATCTCTTGCTCTGCGACTAATACTGTAACCATTCGATTTGCCAGTCTTTTGCATATTAAATGATATGTGGCTTTACGCTTTCAACGTTCATTATTAGCTTGTAATGTGTTTACATATTAAAGTCATTGTATGAATAATATACATTTTTAATAATAAAAATATTTATTTACAACAATATACCGTTTTATGTTATAAATTAAGCTCGAATACTGCGACATAATACGTACAGTAAAGAATTTTTTTATTTTTCTATAATTTTTTATATAATTTCTGTAATTCTTTACTCATAAACTAATTCATACATTTTCGATGTTATTGAGATACTGTATAATCGTATGCATTGCAAGGAATTGGGAAAGTTGGATTATCTAAGGCATACATTTTTGCATACGACTTCTTTACCTCGGTGATTTACAATTAATTCCGCATTGCTATAAGTTTTGCGTAATGAGCTTCATCGACGTTTATTAAGCTTTGTAAAGGGCTATATACGGTACGCGCCGAGGCACTTCAAAGTGCGCGTTTCGTCTTATCCATAAAACCCGGAGTCGGTATCTATCAGTGCCTTGTAGATTCCTCCGGGATTATCCCAACTAAATTCTCGCAAAAATACATACATCGTACATTCCCGCGGAGATACGAACCTATATAATACATACACAAACGCTTACATCGTCCAGAGTCTTCCTATATTCATAGAATTTACAAATCCGAAATCAGAAAAATAATTCTCTGAAAGTAAAAGAAACTCCGTACTGGCAGTCCGGTTATTTTTAGATTTCAGACGTTATTACATAAAGCAGAAGAAAAAAGAAACGGTAAAGAAAAAAGCTCGAGCGCAAAAGGGAAGATCTGACGATCTTGACGACGCGACGAGAGCAATTTACGCGGTAGGCAGGCAGCCAGGCAGACCAGTCAAAACGCACATATGTAAATATCCGTCCCTCAACCCAATGACCGCAAACGCGTAGACCATTTAATATGTTAATCCAGCGGCGAGTCTCGCGGGGAACCGGTTCTTCTCTTTCTCTCTCTCTCTCTCTCTCTCTCTCTCTCTCTCTCTCTCTCTCTCTCTCTCTCTCTCTCTCTCTCTCTCTCTCTCTCTCTCTCTCTCTCTCTATATCTCTTCCTCTCTATCTCTCTTCGGACTCTCCATCCGCTGGCCGTGGTGCGTGAGTCTGCGTCCGCGCAGCATCTTATGGATACCGTAGATTTGTCGCCGGAGAAATTATACGCTCGTGTGTGGCGTGTCCTTGCCGCGCGCCGCCGCGCACTTGCCGCCACTTCTGCCTGCCTCTCGCTATATATATATTTTCTTCGCCGGATGGCGCGCTCGCCGATGGCCATCCTTCGACCGTGAATTTCGTAGCCGCGCACCGTCGCCATCTGACGAGCTAATCGAATTTATTCGCCTCAATTACGGCGTCTTCCGTCGAGGTAGACTAGCATCCTCGCACCGTACTTACAATAACCTATAAATAAGCCGTGGATTTGCGTACCGCGCGAGCTCCGACTTGAGAAGACTAGCGACGCCAGTTTAGAAAGGATAATTTGCATGGTTATACGAGCGAGCCAATAAAGCAGATGACACTTAAAAAGGCTTACGCAACCTAAGTTAACGTACGTACACGCGAACACGTACACGCAGTCGTTTGAAATTTTCGATTTACTCGCGCGTCTCTTTCAATCCTGCTGCTTCCTAATGCACTCCGCGCGACGAGTGTTGAAAGTCGCGATTATTCGCTTATTAATTATCAGCGAGGCGCAAGAATCTCGCGTTGCGCGCAGTCAGCATGGCTCTCGTAATCCACGCGCGCGCACAATCGCCTTGGCATTTATCTCGAAATGGATACGTGTCAAACAATAGGTGAGAGCGTTAATGAGACGCGGCCGTACGTGCGCGTGTATACACACAGCGACAAGGCGAGGAGTACGCACGCGTGAAATCTGTTCACGCGCGCGGGGTTCTGTGGTAATAAAATGCTTTGCACTGCATATAAGCGTCTGTATATATTATGCCCGAGCGCAGACTGTAGCATTGTTCGTGTGTCTCCGCAGGTTGGCTGCGCGTGCGTATGCGCGTGTACGCACTTGCGACCGCGCGAATGTAGAATCGGGCAAACTCGCGTTGCTGCAGCTGCTGCTGCTGCTGCGTGCACTCGGATAATTAGCGGAGTGCGCTTAACGCATTTCTTGTGTGCACATCCTTGGCTAAGCTGCAAATCGAGTCTTTCTCTGGCATTTTTTTTCTTTTTTGTTCGGAGAGTGTGGCGAAATATCTTTTGCGAGAAGAGCGAATCGTCCGCGAGCCGTTAAACGCGCGAACCACGGCGTGATGCATACTTCGTTGCAGGCGAGGGTGAAAAAATACTTCAGGATCACGCATAATCGTGTCGAAGGTCGACGTTTTTGCTTAAAAGATATGAAATTATTATTTGTTACATGTGTTTATTATTTAAGTGAACTTTATACACCTACATCTGAGAAATAAACCATAGAAGAACTTTTAAAAAGGGTGGATTATACCGTAACGATACTGAAAAAAGTGTCTCGTAGTATTTTATTTACACGATAACAATTTGGATACACCACATGCCATGAATTTTACAGTCTTAGCTTGTGAGGTTTGAAATTTTAAATTATGAATGTAGAATGTGATAAATGAACTCTTGCAAGTTTTTATTTTATTCTGAAAGAAGACCATCCATAGTTACCAAAAGTACTTAAAACTTAATTTAGAAAAAAGTGTACTTGAGTCTTTATGCCTTGAAACCAAGTAATTTTTTTTTAATTATTAAGAATCATTTTAATTTATAGTAACGTTGCAGCTGATCTATTTATATACAATCTTAGTTTTTCTAGAATCCTTATAATCTTTCACAATAGACTCTTCTGGTTTTCCTTTTTCTTCAAATCTTGATGTTTGATTCTGTTGGTTCAAATTCGGTATTAACTTCTGAAACTTCTAAACTGTTACAGTATTGCATATTGATGAAGTCGATGGAGGCATATTGACTTTTGGCGTTATTTGATTACCAATTTTTCTTTCAATACAGTTTATTGATATAGTCAATGGAAATTGTTGATTGTTGATGTTATTTGATTACCAATTTTTCTTTTATAGTTAAAGCTTATAGTTGAATCTTCAATAGAGCCTGTAAAATATTTAATTCAACTTGCTAACAGATAAGACAAATCTGATTTTTGTAAATATCTTTTTTATACAAACATTCAGCAACAGTGGTAGATTTCCATCCACCGTGGCGTTTTAAAGCAGTAATATCAGCACCAGAATCAGCTAACAGAGTTTCTGAAGTTCGTCGAAAGCTATGTCCAGTATAAAGAGTAGGATTAGGCATATTTAAATATACTGCGATATTGTTTGGCATGTTGCCAAATTTGTTTTTCTGAAGTCCAAATAGGTTGAACTGTACACTTTCCTATTTGATAGTTTAGAAAGAAACTATTTTTTTTTCATTTATTTAATTAGAGTCGCATCGACAACGAGGCCATTAGCGACTACATTTAAAATTACATGGTATCGGATTGTTACATTGTCATGTTATATAAAAAAGTACATAATTATACGAATTACAGTTATAAACATAATACAAAAAATTAGTAATTTACAAAAGAGAAATGAGTTTAACATTATGCAAATAATTTACAATTTTTCGTATACTTTCGTGTGAATTTAATGCTAATTTCATGTCGTCTGGTGGAATTAAGTAAAGTCTTCTTTCTTCAGTATATTTCTTGCAAGTAGCTAGTATGTGTTTAACAGTTAGTTGTTCATTACATTCGTTGCATGTTGGTGGTGCCAGATTATAGAATAAATATTGATGTGTGATTTTTGTGTGTCCTATTCTGAGACGAGTTATAGTGACCTGTTCTGTACGAGAGAGTTTTTTGGTGCTTATTATAGAAAAAATATCGTCTCTTATGGTATGCAAATATGTATTTTTTCCAGACCTCCATGTTTTGTTCCATTTTTCTGTTATGGATTTCATTAAGATTTCTTGAGCATTATAGAGTGGTATCGGAGTTTCATTATGTACATAGTTCATCTCTGCCGCTTCCTTTGCTGAAATATTCGCCGCTGTAGCTTTTTGGTCATTCGAGTCTTGTAATGATGAAAGGATTATTTTTTTTGTTTTCATGTTAGTGATTTTATGTTGTATATTTTGTATTATTGTATTTTTTGTATACGGGTTTTTTATATCTTTTAGGATTGACATTGAGCTGGAGAAGATAATATATTTATTGCAGTCTAAAGTTTCGATCATTTCAAGCGCTTTTAGAATAGCATACGATTGCACGGTAGTGTTGTTGAGCGAACCGTGAACTGGAAATTTATAAGATTTTTCAGGGAGGTTAATTGAGATACCTGTTCCAGTTCTTGTAACTCGTCCTTCGACGAATACTTGGGTGTATTCATCATCTTGCAAATTGTAATTGGTGTTATGTAAATTGATGTTAAGGTTTAATGCAGCTACAGGATGGATTGGGGGCGGCTTTAACATGATGTTTGGTATTTCTTCGTTGATTAGTAAAAGAATGTCTTGGAGTCTTTCCATAAATGATTTGGGTATATTATTTTTATTATTATCTTGGGAGATTATTGGATCAATAAGAAACATTTTGGTTAATGGATTTTCGGGTAAAGATGATAATTTGCATGCATGTTTACACATAAGTTGCATGCGACGAAAGCTTAGAGGTGGCTTAAAGAAACTATTGTACGATGCATTTTGAGGTCTTAGTGCTTACGAATTAAGACACGGAGCGGCGCTTCGGTCGAGCACTGTTGACGTTGTCGATAGCGTTAAAACTGGAGTAGTCTTCATGACTTGATACTGCATGCAAGATAAAGACAAATGCAAGAAAACGTGTTTTCTCCATTGTAGAATAAAAATAAAAAGGAACTTTTCCACCCTTGAGCTTACTTTACCGCACATCGGTTTAGTAGCCCTAGGGCGGAAAAGAGTCATTTTTCACCCGATTTACAGGCACGACAAAGCGTACTTTCGGGGCAGATAGAACAAAAAAGGATTATTTGACTACCTATTAGTTCAAACGAACCTAAATACGTATACAAAACGCAAATATAATAAGCTTGTCAAGAAAAAAATAAATAAAAAGAAATTTAAAAATCAATGCACATGAATAATGTAAATATTATATGAAAAGCATCAGTTTATTGCTATAACAAAATCAATTTCGAAGCTGGCAAATGTCAATCTCCAAAATTCATTTTGTATCGCACAAGAAGTTCGTCGAATATGACTCATCTTCCTCATGACTCATTTTACATTTAAGTAAACTACATCTTGGAAGTAGAATTTCTGCAAAAACATCAGTAGACGCTGTTGTTTGTGCAGTGCCAAATAGTACGAGACCTAGGTCATCTCGGATGCGTGCATAGTCATGGCGAGGTTATTTCATTTACTCTCTTAGATAAGATAACGATTCTTCAAAGCAACCATCGCTTATACGTACATATATGCTTATCCTTTGAATTAGTGATGGTAGGTCCAAGGTCCAACTTCTTTTGTCATCCTTTAGGTCGTTCATATTGTCTCTTCTATTGTTTCCTTAAGGGGTTCAAAAGATCCTTCATTCTCGCGAACAAGGTGACCTTCTGTAACTGAGAAAAACATGTTTACAGTATATCAAAGGGTTAGCTACTGAACTTATTTACTGACATTTTAATTATTTTGAAATATCATGAAGTAAATATCATAAATTACAGTTATAGTTATCGTATCATCGATTAAATACAACAGAATAATAAAAAAAAGCCTAAAAATGAAAACGGCAAAACTAGTGAATTTATTTTTCAAAAGCGCAACATCCATCGAGAAAAAGCACGTGAGCGACGTTTGGTATCGACTCGGCCTTGTCAAACGAAGTAAACCTCACTGCATCTTTGGTATGGTCATATGGTGGTTTGCAGCGCGCGCGCAGGGTCGAGTCTGACGGTTTCGCCTGCTGAATGGAAACGGCTAGTCGAATCGCGCGCGCGGGCGTGGACACCGACCAAGAGAGAATTTAACGCTCTCGAAATGTCAAATGTCGAAGATAAAATGTCGCCGCAGCGGCAGCAGCAGCAGCAGCTCTAGCCACATTACGATTGCCACGCGGCTCGCCACTCGATATCCCACGCTCTGTTTCTTTTCTCGCTTCCTTCCATTTTCTACTTTTGCCACATATCGCGCGATTCGCGCGGACTTATTTTTATATATATCTCGAAAGTTCCGAATAAACTGCGAGCCAGGAGCGCGCCATTTATAGAGACTCGCAAGTTTTTAGTGCCCTGAAAGCAGCTTTTTTCCTCGGTGCAATATTCAATATGAAAGAGCGTAGTAAATTTTTCAATATCTTTTAGCTTTCCAGCGCTAGCCGGGAGTTTTTCCCTTTCGCGGGGAGCATTGACGCGCTCGCAGTTCTGCAGTTAAAATCTTTTTCCGGCTCGCGGATTTTATCCCTGTAAACAGCGCAGAACAGAGGAAACTTTAGTAAATGGTGTACTTTTCACATTCGTTCTCGTCGTATTTGCCGCTCTCGCATTACTCTTTTTATTTCTCTTTCGTTCGCTCTTTATCGTCACGCATATGCTCGTACGAGTGGAAAAGGGGTTGTAGTGGTGTGTACGCGCGAGTCGGGAACACGCCCAACATCCGCCGCACCGTCGTATATATACAGCGCGCGTCGCTATTGTCACTCTCCAGTCCAATAGTCTCGATTTACCACCGCGCGTAATTTCACCTATCAATAAATAAGTACATTCGATTCTTGCCAATAGTCGCTTATTTCTTATTTGCCATTGTTAGCCCCCCGCTGCGAGTGTAACCTAAACCTTTCTTACAATGCTTTGACTTTTTGTGCGATTCGCTTTGTGAGAAATGAGAATAGAGAATTTCGCATTTCTCTGAAACACCAAACGACACTTTTCATCTCTCTCACTTGCTTCTTTATATGGCTGCACTTATACTGTTCCGGAATCATTTTCATGTAATACAGACTTCCTGTTTTATTTCTTTTTGGTTGCTTGTCTTAGCAAGACATTTACAGTTGCCCATGTTTTATTACATTTATGATAGAGTTTTTGAAATAATAACTGAAATGTTACAGTAAAACGTAATTGTACATTTATTTAACAAAAAAGTAATAAAAGATAAACCGTTATGAACTGGGAAAATATAAAGTCAACGCCCCAGTGTAGTCTCGCACAACCCTCCGCGAGGTGGTGCACAAAAAGATGTCTAGAACCCCCTAGCAATGCCATCAACAAGAGGGTTTAACTAGAAGAGGGTCGAAATATGTCGAAAACAAGGTGGTGGGTTGCCAAGCAAATTTATGACTCTTCTATTCTCAGCGTTTTTGCCACTCTCATACTCTATCTCTATCTCTCTTTCTCCTTCGAGACTTTTCTTTTGTCTTTCTATTTCGTTTTTTGTTGCCACAAATCTCCTTCGACTTCGGCATATGTATGCGTGTGCTGAATATGAAAAATAAGCGTATCGATTATAACATAAGTTACGAGGTACGAGTTTTCCGTGGAGATTACAGAAAAAAAAGGAAGTTACTTAAAAAAAAGGAACAGGAAGTTTGAGGAAATGGGCGATAACACGTAACGAAGGTGCATTAACCCTAGGTTATCACGTTTTGTAGCGCTTAGGACGGAAAAAGTAGCGCGGTGCATGCGTCTAGCTGTCCTTATCTTGCCATCGCTTGTCTGACGTCACGTACTAGCGCTAGTGTGTGTTCGCGCGCACGAGCGTAGTAACTAACAGCTGTTTTCCAACATCTGCGCGGCAAGTCGGCTAAATTATGCGGCGTCTGGCCCAGCTGTGATAAATGCATATCGCTCCTATGCTTTGGCTTCTGTACGATTATTGGTCCTGGATTCGACTCATAAAACGTATTCGACTAAAGTGTATTATCTAAAAACCGGGTATTTTATTTTATTTAATTTGATTTTATTTATTTCTGTGTCCGTATTTGTCTTCATTATTAAATACTTCTTAAATGCAAAAGAAGTATGCAAACAGTGATATGAGAAATAAACCAATAATTGAGTGTTGACTTTTAAAAAGTGCTTCTTATAATTATTTATTAAATATATTGAGTATTATGACCATCAATAAATAACTGATTTTGTGCTTTAATATAATATATTGATGAGTCAGCATTAACGCGGCAGTTAAACAATTAATGTTCTGTTGAAAGCACCGTAATTAAATTTATAAATTTACTTTGCAAATGTGTCGTTCGTTACATTTTTGGCTTCGGTTAACTCAATTAACAAACATTATAAAGCTGCTCGAAAAATAAACGGATTTTTCGCTCGCAGTCTTCAAACGAAAAATAACGTATATTTGTCGAATGCAGCAACGCGCTGCCGCTTAAAATTTCAAAAATTCACACAAGTGTTGAAAGTCAGCAGCCGGCGAACAATATAACAGTACGCGCTCACTCTCGCGCTATATACGTCACAATCCGCGCACGCTACTCTATACACGAGGGGATTTAAATCGCTGAATCGAAGGCATGACTTCCGTGCGCGCGCGTTACGCTGCTCGGTCAGTCGTTAAATTGTTACAACAGTTACGATACTGGCCATTATTTATAAGTTTCCTCCTTGAATTGTGTATATACAGCGGACAGACGACCGTTATAAATGCCATCAATATTTATTTTTATTATTGCAAATACCGTAAAATTATTATATTTTCAGCGCGCACGAGCGCCCAAGTTTCTTCCCAAGGTCTATCTATCTATATTCGTTATTTCTACGGTACACTCGTTGACACGAGCCTCGTTTAACATCGTCGCCTCTCCTCGAGCGCTACTGTTCTTCGCGCCGAGCCGTTGCAAAATACATTTCTCGCGCGCTCACACGCGGGGAGAGCAGAGGAAATGGTCGCAATCGTACATAGACTATCGAGCAAATGAGAATCGTATGTAGCCACGCGCGCTCGTACGGCATATGCGCCAGAATACTGGGATTACAATTAAGGAAGCGTAAATAATTTTCTATTCCGGTCTTGTAATTCATTAATGCTTAACGCACGTCCGCTCGCCGCGCTTAATCGTGATGTAAGCACCTGCTTTTATATATACCGATTTTGAGCGCACCGTTCATCATCGCGCATCGCGCTTGTATACGTTAATAACGAGCGCCGGCGAGGAGGAAAAAGCCTCGGTATTCCTCGAAAAGCGGCCGTCGTATATCCACCAAGTTCAATTTCCAATTAAATGCATAATGGAAAAGTTCGCGTCGTGAAAGTTATGAAACTTTAGGAAATATGCCCGCCAAGGGAAAATATTAAACGCACAACTGTGAGCCCTTACCCGCCGGCGTGGTTACCGGTCGCGTACAGTGCCGAGCTTAAGGTTCATTTTCCGGTTCGTTATACGAGGCCCCGCACCGTCGTCGTCACCGCTCTTTGAGCATAACGCGCTCGCTACGTGCTGCACTGTGGCCACTGCTAGCCCTCACTCTCTCTCTCTCTATCCGTCCCTCTCGCTCCGACGGTAAAGCGTGTAGCGCCTCGCTGCGGTGCGAGGGTATCGACCCCCTCGTCGCCGAGCACTACAACACGTACGTGATCCGCCGCGCGCCGACACCCGGAAACAGTCCCCGGCAAAAGTGCAGGAAAATCAATAGGTATTTTTATACATTTTTTTCATTTCTCTCGGCTCCTCGTGCATGCATATATATGTATATATAAAATATTCACCCTCCACGGGATGCGGTATCCCAGTGGCGAAGGTTCGATCGGAGCTACTTTTATTTTCAGCGAGCTCGACGCGCTCCGCTCTCGAGGCAGAGTCTAGCAGTTCACAGATGATTAGCGAGCACGCGCGCGCAAAAATGCGCTCAAACGATTCTCGCCCGGAGGTCGAGACGGGTTCTCACTCCTGCGGCGCGTATTATGCCGGAGATAAGGAGGAAATAACCTCGAGGGAAATGCGCGCATGCTCGGGCGCGGCGAACATTAAACAAGGTTAATATTCGGATGCTATGTTTAACGCAAACAGAGAGAGAGAGAGAGAGAGGAAGCCGGCTAGAGATGACTGCATTCAGCTGCACTGGCAGCAAACGGTACGCGCGTGCGGTATTGAGAAAGTTCTCTCTTCGGGTATATATAGATACGTACGTACGCGCGGACTGTACTGCTGCTGCTGACTCGGCAAATGCACTATCTAACGACCTTATCGACTCGAGTTATGTAGTTTGCTCCTATACGCGAATTTCGTCTTCCATACACCGACCCAGCCATATGTATATAATATACGAACGTATATTGTACACATATATATATATATTTATATATATATATATATATATATATATATATATATATATATATATATATATGTATATGTATATGTATATGTATATGTATATGTATATGTATATGTATATGTATATGTATATATATAGTGCCGAAACAGCGGCAACAGCGCTACTGACGTTACGGCTTATGGAGAGTTTCATTGGCGATTGGCACATTGTCATAGTGGCGCTGCGTATAAATTGGATTCCTCCCCGGCGAGCCATCCCATTGGTCGTTAGCATGTCGCTCTCTCGCTCTGTACCCGCGGACCCGAACCATACAGCGACAGAGACGGACGGAATCACAAAGAGAGAGAGAGAGCGAGAGGGAGAGGGAGGTTGGCTTATTCTGCAAGCGGAATGCAGATGCGTGCCACTGTTGCTGGCGGGCTTGTGTTATATTAGCCCCGCGCTTTACACGCGTACGCACAGCGATAAATACGTAGCCGCTTCTGCCCTCGCTCCTCTCCGGCGAGCAATCTATGCGAGTTCGTCAAGGATAATACGACGATGATGGACTGCGTGGACCTTGCTCCCGGAATCGAGCCGCGCTCGCAATTGCGGCACAAAGCAGATTAACGATTGTTGCGCCGTGCGCACGACGATTATTGATTTCGCTCGCGAAATTTCAATTAAAAACTGCAAACGGACTTTTATTGCTGGCCGTTTTGAGACGAGTCGGAAACTTTCGCGTGTGCGCGGGACGGCGCTCGCTCGCATGTCCCGGAGGCCAAAATTGATTTCACTTCGCTCCTCTGCTCTGCACGAGTGTATCGATGTAACGATGCAGGCGGGTCATTAAAATATACACGGTAATTCATCCGAGTCTCCCGAAAAAAAGGCACGGACGCATGCGCGAAGAAGAATGTAATGATTGTGCGGCGATCATCCTGACTCGCGTCTCTGCACTTATCGGGGCAATAAACAATAACCGCAATGAGGCTACTACGCGCGATGTGTATACTTTTAGGCCGGTACTAAAAAGAAACGAAAACCGGTTCGCGAAGTGTCAATAAATGGAGCAGCGCGCTGCGCGAGATGCGATTTTCACGGAAGATTCTCGCGGTCCAAGAGTGCGCGGCACGTCCAATGCGATAAGTGCCGGTTTCGCTTCCCTCTTCGCATGGGAAGGCAACGCATGCGTGCAGCGGCAAGAATACACCGAGGATGACAGGAAAGTCGAACGAGCGAGCGGGCGAGCGAGCCACAATGAGAGCGCTTCATTTTTTTCAATTAGCATAATCGACTCGCTCGGCGATTCGCGGCATGTGCACGGGCTCACGGTATCGCTAATTAATTTGTTCACGTTTCCCGCTCGCTTGCTCGCCGCTTGAAAAATTGGCCTCTGCCTTATTCGGCTGCTCGAGGCAGGAGCGAGCGAGGGAGAGAGAAGATGAGATGCCTGCACACGACGAGGTCCGGCTCTCGAAAGTCGGCTCGAATTGCCTTTCGACTCGCGCGCGTGGACCGACGGTTCGCTTCCTTCATCCTTATTATTCAGAAGATTGTTCGTGGCGCGGGCAAAAAGGCGGCTGGCACCCGAAAGAAAAATAAAAAAATGCGCGCGCCCGCTGTAACGATTTTTATCGTTCCGCCAACTCCGCCTGAATAAGAGATGTGCAAACGCGCTCCTTTCCGAGTCGGAGTTTCAGCCTCTTCCCGAGAGCAGCTTCTCCTTCCAGAACGAGAGCAGAAAAAGTAATCGACGGCTCTGGACTCGCGACTCGACGGCGATCGTCCGGCGAAAAACGAGGATATCGCACTTTAATTTACAGCCCGTGCTCACGCGACAAATGCCGCGGCTCGCAGGAATACCCCCGGCCGATGAAAGAGAAATCAGCCAATTTTAAAAATCAATCCACGTGTGCGCGCGCCGGGCCCCTCGCAAAAACGACGCGAAAAACCGGTGCGCCACTGTTTTACACGGACGAGAGTCCCGCTACGGAATAAATTTGACAAATTTTGATCGATTCGTTCGAGAGCGGCGGCAAATCGTTTTTCCAGTGGGCGCAAGAAATTTATGGCGTTTTAAGAGGAGCCGATTTTTCAACGCGGGCTCAACCATTTCTTTCATCTCTGTGCAAATATACTACATCGCAAACGCGGATAATAACGGACAAGTGTGCCGACGTACTTTCAAATAAATTAGGGCATCACTGGTATACCCTACAAAGAGCGGCAAACGAGTCTTATATACATTGCAATCTCGGCGTGACGTATCTATCGAGCGTTTATTATACTTTCGGCGCGGGCAGATTCATCGCTGTCGGCGACCGCAAGCTTCGCTTTGGACACTAATGAGCAAGTTTCATCGTTAACATTTTCGTTATTGATTGTTCGGATTGTGTGTAGCGCGCAAGGCGGACCGTCCACGAGCGCATGGGAGCGGCCGCCATGGCAACGATCTCGCCGAATTTCCCATGTATGTATACGTGTATATACAGCGCGCACCGTGCTGCCGCTGCACATTCCGTCTGATTAATTGCGTGACTTGACGTGATCGCCCCGGCATATCCAATCACCGTAAGTGTATTTAACCCCGTGGAGATCGGCCAGCGTCACCGAGGCGGGTGCACGTGCGCGCGTGTACACGGGATATACATGTAGCCGGCGAGGATGGTACATTTTCATGAAAATCGAAATATTATGATAATCAGGAGCTGACCGAATCTATAGCAACTCGCCGGGTCAATAACGCTAATGTTCACTGATTAGTCCGGGGTATAGTAGTCCAGTAAGCTGGATGGATGGATTTTGTCTGCGTGTAGCTTGTCGATATACGCCAGTAGATTATGAAATCTCTGCTTTGAGCGAGTTCTTTGGCTGGAAAATTACTGCGCTTTGTTCGACTTTTTTCCGAGGGCGCAGTTGGTGAATAATGGAAATCATTCTTCCGACTTTTTGCATAAGTGTAATGGTCAAAACTTGCTGATGACAGTTTTTCCGCCGTACAATGAAAAACTTTTCCAAGTTCTGGGCGGAATTTAATTCCTGCGGGAATAGCTATAAACTTTAAAGTTATTCAGATTTTATCTTGGGTTCTGTATTTTCGAAAAGAACTACGACTTTCTTTCACCGACTGAACAATGTAGTTTACAACCTAAACTGAATGAATTGACAAAAACTTGAGAATTCAGGAATGAAGTTAAGAACGAAAAATCATTGAATACTATGATAAACGATTGTTTTGATAAAATGTCTCGAAGAATGAAAAGTTTATTTCAAATAGGTAGATAGTAAAAGCTATAGCGAAAGTTTCCATTAAAGCCTGTCCCCGCGTAAAGAGCAAAAACAAACTTTGCAACGATTCTTTTTTCCGAGCGTTTGTTTAAAAAGAAATGAAATCTGTCGACTCGCCGAGTTTGCTGCTTGTCGAGCTGCATGTTTTCGACGACGAGCTACTACGTGCAGAGGAGGGCCAAAATGGAAATTCCAAACGCGTCCTTCTCATTACAGGGCTTCCACGGAATTTTCGCCCTCCTCTTACCCAGATGTAGCACACGTGCACGCTGTCGCTGCTGCACGAACGTGCTGCTCACTAAATAGAGACTCGGCGCTCTCTCTCTCCCTCTTTCTCGCTTGGTGGGCGAGAATGAACGCGAGAAAACAGCAGCCAGATTACTTAATTAAAAATTAAGTATATATGAGATAAAGTGGATCTCGTAAAGACTAACAAGATATTTTTTTTATAAATTATTAGGAGAAATTGCTGGAGATATATTTTAAAAATTACTAATAAATTCAACATATTTCGTGACCAGAATTTAAATCATGCTTTGAGATTATGATGAGTATACATAGTTGTGTAATACTAGTGTAGAATGCATAAATAAAATAATGAAACTATAGAACTGTATAAGAAATAGCAGGAATCTCGCTATATATATAATTCAAGTGAAATAACATCACAATACCCTATGTATGCAAACTTGTTTAATTTTACGAACGTCATTGCCTTCTGCTACCCACGCGATTCACCCTCGCAGCTGAATAATCGTCCCAAACATGAAATACGACTCTTCCATCCTAATATTTGCTCCCGAAACAAAAGTTCCGCAATTTTTATCTTACGTAATTTCGGACCATCGTAAAATATAACAACAGCAGCGACATCGACGATGCCGCGTTCGAAAATATTCGGCGCGTATTATACTCCCCGACCGGGGCATGGAAAAGCAACGGATAGTACGTCGACGACGAGGAGGAGCGACGCGTCGCCCCGTGGTAACGGAGCATCCCCTGCTGCAAAGCCCGGGCCGTAAATGGATGAATCCTCTAAATAGGCCGGTTGCATACTTTATTGCTTTATCGGTCGTTTGGCATTGTTCGAGACTGTGGGGCCCCCGGCTGCTGGAGGCTACCCTCGGCATTTTGCGACGTACGGCGCACCGAGTGTGTGTATGTATATATGCCATAGAAACCATCACACTCCTGATGACCCGACGATTCGAAATGCGGCTCCTGCTTGCATTAGCGAATGTGCTGCTGCTTTATGCATTGGTACGCTAGTCGATATGTACACTCTGGGAATTATTGCAAATGCACCCTTACCCACTACTCATGGAAATCATCTGATTGAGCCTAGAGGATTTTCACTGTTTGATCAAATCTTTTTCATTCGAATAGAATTTTCATCCTTCCTAGCACAAATCCGTCAAATAATGAATAGTTTAATGAAAACGTGCCTGCACGTGTAGTGCACCTAACTCTATGTACACAATTGCACATAGATATTTTATTTTTAAGTTAAAGTAACCTTTTGTAGGCTTAGCCTGGTTAGTGTGTTGTATGTGGGTCGGAAGAGGAAGCCATAAGCGACGGACGCTTCGACGCTCGTGGGTGTTTGCCCGACTGGCCGCTAGGTGGCGAGTATAGTGTATCTCGCTAGTGGCTAGTCGAGGCGCTCATCGATATATACCGGTATACCGGCCGTAGCGAGAGAATACCCAGGGCGTCTGGGGCAGGGATCGTTCACCGTCAGCCCCACTGAAGAGTCTGGTGAGTGATCCCGAGACGAAACGCCTGGCTTCTTTTTCCGCCTACATTTTTGAAATGTGTTTAGGTTGATATTACTAATAGCTAAGTAGTAAGTATACTGCATAAATACAATTTAATTAAACAACTTCATTAATCATATGTAAATAATGAAAATATATTGAAATTTGTATGTGTCCAATGCAGGACATTGTTGTTTCTTTAACTATCTATAAAGGGTTTTATTTTATTTTTATGCTCTATTTCATAACATATTATCATATTATTTATATGATGAAATTAAAATTAATATTTAACCATGTATATTATTTTGCTAATTCAATCAAAATAAATTAAACATTAATATACTTTTGTACATCAAAATTAATAATAATATGTTAAAATGCATAACATTTTTAACAGAATAAATATTTTAAGGTCTTGTATTAACCACTAAAAGTACCAAAATCGCATCTTTATGTTTCTTTGCTAACAAAGTTTCATTTAATTTTACTACTGTTAGTGCTGCCACCTATCCGAGAAATGCTTAAATAATTAATATTAAATTTTAGGAATTGTCTTATAGGCACATTTACCTATGTTGTGAAATTACATGTATAAGTTTAATAGCACACTAACATAAAATGCTGACCACCCTTTTACATTTACTTGTTGATGTGGATTTCACCCTCTCGTTACAACAGGTTCGTCTCTTGGCCGTTACTTCCGTTTCTTGTAAAAATAATTAATACCCCTCTTCAGGCAAGAGATTGGGGAAAAAACAATTGAAAAAACAATTGTACTTCGAAGTCTACTGTAATTGCCATCTTAACAACTTATTCAACGTCATTTTCTACGAGATTTAAAAGGGCTCTTTTTTATTTTAATGGTTTCTTCCCTGTAAGTTTATTACAGATAGACTGATGACTCTTCCACTTTTGCTTCTACGCCTACAACTCTCATTTTTTCCCCCCCTGTCATACACTCGCAAATAAATACTCTCAAATAATCGAATCGGACGCTGCCAAGCTCTCGAAGCAATTTCCTACACACAGGCTGTACTGTGGCCGCCGCTGCTGCATCAGTATACAGTACAGCACGAAGCCGTCGCTGCCGCCGCCGCGGGGCTGTCTATACGCGCGCTCGGCTCGCTGCGCGAGCAAGCCCGTGCGTAAACACGAGGCAGCCAGCCGAGCAGAGAGCCAGAGTAGTGCAGCGCAGCGCGCCGTGGCACGATAAGCCCCGCTCGGTATTGATCCTTGGCGAGGGTGCAGCAGCAGCAGCAGCAGCAGCAGCAGCAGCACAACGAGGCTTCGGCGCTCTACACTCGTAAAGAGAGTGAAGCGAGCGAGGCGCTCCGAAAGCCAAGGAGGGGGATCGCAAAGCAAGGGAAATAACAAGCGCACCCGCGTTATTTAACAACTAGGAGAGCGCGGCGCGGGCATAAAAGCGATTCGATCCCACGTGTACTTACGCAGCATCCCAGGGCGAAGTCAATTGATATCGGCGACTCGGTATAAAAGTATATACGCAAGTGGGAGGGTATGCGTCGAGAGGCGTATAGGCTGCTGGCGCTTTTCTCTCCTGCTTTTCCTACGGATAGATACGGAAAGAGAGAGAGAGAGGAAGCCCGAGATACTCCGAATTGATCCCCGGAGCTTTTGGGGTCTCTTCGAAGAGACTACTGCCGCTCTGTGCCCTCTCTGCTATGCCATGCGACTCGAGCGAACGAAAAACTAGTTGCCAGAGATAGAGAGAGAGAGAGTTGGAAAAAGTCAAATAAGACGTCGCGCGGAACTTGCCTTTACATGATTTCTTCGTCTTCTTCTTCTTGTTAGTCTGCTTTTTCTTTGCTGCCGCCAAGGTAATTGAAGTAGCTTTTACGATTCTCTTAGTCTTTCGGCTTGGCAATTTCTTTGCCGTGCTTGCAGCGCGCTCTCTTCTTGCACGAGGTTTTCAAACGGCTCTTCAAAAATTATACTAAACAAGAACGAGGCTAATCAAAAAAGTTTCTCCCGAACTTTGACTTCTTTTTGACTGTGTGTAATTACAGTAACGACATTGGGGATTCTTCCAAAGTTTTAGAATGTTGATGTTGCAAAGGACATCGTTTGTTGGTGAAAAATTCCTGGACAATTCTCAACCGACCTTGTGGCGCATTTAGCGAGAAATTTTCGTTAGTCGTCGGTAGCTTGACTCATGGCATCGCATTTGCCACTGCTATTCATTTTTATGAAGCCGCGAGCTGCTCTCTGAACTCCACGCGACTAAGTGACATACGAGGTTTCGCGCGTTAACCACCATTTTTTCAGCGGCACTGCGCAAACGAGCCGGACCAGCGTCCCTCCGTGAGAATGATGCGCGTAACCACGCAACGCACACCGAGCCATTCTCTCCTCGCAAATGAGAGCGACCGCTGCTGCCTGCCTGTCATTGAAAACGAGAAAAAATGAGCGAGGGAGAAAGCATAACACAAACGTCGGAGTAAATAAGAGACTGTTGTGCACAAAACTGGGAAATAAAAGAGCTGGATTAAACGATGCGGCTGCAGAGAGAGAGAGAGAGAGAGAGAGAGAGAGAGAGAGAGAGAGAGAGAGAGAGAGAGAGAGAGTGCAACGTGGATTCACCCCATCAGCAAGCGCTCGATGTCAATGAACTTTTCCGTGTATACTCGCGTGTCGGTTATGGGCTCGCGCGTGTACGCGGTGCATGTGTGCGCGCGTGTTTGCGCAAGCGGGCCCCCGATGCACGCAGTATAGAAAATCACCCATTGATTCCCCGAGGCTGTGCAACCCCTGAACTCAACTGTCTGCTGTCGAATGCAATTCAAATTGATCCCCCTCGCCTCGCGCACTGCGACGACAAACCGATTCGACGCTGCGCCCGATTTTTTCCCCTCTTGATTTTTTCGCAATTTTCCGAAATAAAGGAAAAAATATCGGATGGAATTCGCGCAAACTCCGCGTTACAATGCTTTCAGACGAAACGAACTGTCGAATACTCGTTAGATTTCAATATTTTGCAAGCAATTTGATTTTCGACTCTATTTTCCGAAAATTCACTGGAAACCCGACTATGGAAAATCGCGTAAGCTTATTTGACCGCGTGATAAATTCAGGCGTGTAGCAGCGCGCAGCTACACGTTCATCGTCGAGCTTCTCCGTGTAGCTCGGAAGGGCTACACAGCAACGCAGCCACGACCTATGCTTTCGAGTGTACACGTGCACACGCGCGCGTGCATGCACACGTACGCGCACGCGTGCAGAACGAGCTGCGAAGCCGTAGCCGCTTGCCCTTTATTGCATCGCGCGCGCTCCGTTGTAGACGCAGCCGTGCGCCTCGTTCGCGTGCTGTGCTATACTCGCAACGCGCTATCTTCCTTCTCGGTCTGTTTCTCCCTGCAATAACGAGGAACGTGAGTGCGCATACACGCGAGTAACCTCGCATTTTTTCTTCGACTCTTTTCTTCCTTTGCTGCGTTTGGTTTTCTTTTTCGCGCTGCTCTCGGACCCGGCCCGCCGCGATCCGCGCTACACGTATAGCCATTCGTTATACAGGTTTTTTTAAAGCTCGTTTAACCGAAACTCCTTTTCGGGCTGCTGCAGCGTTGCATGTGGCCCTGCGCCGCATTCATGCGCTTAGGCATTCAAAATACGGGATCCCAAAGCCGAAGCTTCAATAACAAAAATGGCGAGTATATATGCCATTCGGTAAAAAGCCTCTTTGTATCGCGTTTTTCGATCTTGGCTTTAATCAACGCTAATGTTTCTCGTTTGCAATAAAGAATAATGAATCAGCCAGCTGCAATAATAATTATAATTGCGTCGTTCTTCTCGAAGAAATATACATAAACATATACAAGCTCGGCGGAGTAGGAAATAATGAATAAGGCAGCGGTGGTACGCGGAAAGTTCATTAAAGGGTAAGATAAAAAGCGACTGCTGCACTCTCCGGTCTCGTTCGATCTCGTAACAGTCGATGGCGTTACACGCCGTTCTCAATTAACGCAACGCGACAAACGGCTCCGCTAATTTATTCCGATAATTTATCCCGATCGGGTCGCGTTTAGGTGTGTCGCGCGCGCTCGGCGATTCGTTTGGCGCGCGGAGAGAAGAGAAGCAGAACAGCGGCAGAAGGAAACGTTTCTAACAGTGGCAGTAGCAGCCGGTCTTGCACGTGAGCGTATTCGCTCCTGCTAGCTTCTTTTGTGCGCGAATAAGTTCCGTGCGCTGCATTTAAACGGGCGCCTACGAGCTACTATTGCGCTGCTACCGCTGCTGCTGCTGCAGCGAGGCGCAGGAGAACGAGGAGGCGACACCGTGTAGCAGCAGCCGCGCCGTGGCCTTACCCCCCTTTTTTCTCCGCTTGAATGAGAGAGAAAAAAAGAGAATGAGAGAGAGAGAGAGAGAGAGAGAGAGGGAGAGAGAAAAAAGGGTCGAGAGCTCGTTGCAATTAGCCGACATGTTTCGAGACAGTTGTGTATTATTATGTGTATAAGTTTAGCCAGAGGAGAGGAGGGTTGCGCAAGCATTATGCTGCGGATGAAGATTAGAAAATTAGACATTTATGAAGATTGCAATGCTATGCAGCACTAAAGGACGAATAATTGCATTTTTTAGACCCTATATTTGGAAAATATTTGCAATTTTGGTCCGTTTCTAAATCGCTCGAAATCAATGCACATGGGTCTCAAACATTCAAATCTCGCGAAATAAATTACGCATAATCAAAGCTAAAGCAACAATCTTCCATTTCCATGTACACGAAATCAGATCTAGGATTCCCGCGTAATAAGCACGTCTCCGCTCGACGAAATCGCACGGTTACCCTTCGCGGACCGACGAGAGACGAGGACGAAATGAGCTTCTCGCCGGGATTGGAAAGGCGATGAAAATGGACGGGTTATCGCATGCGAGGCTCGTCTTGGACGCCGCTTGCGGTCGGTCGGACCAATTTCGCTCGATTTGTCGATGCAAGAGAGAGAGAGAGAGGCTGCACCGCGGAGAGCCGAGAGGGCCGCAGCCGCCGGTACGCGTAGCAGGCGTGAGTGGGCAGTCGTGTAGCCGCTATTAGCGCACGGCCGTGTAGCGGGGCCACCGGCGCGGACCGTTTCTTCGCGTGCATCCTCGTCCATCTCTCTTTGGCTGCGCGGAGCCGAAACCGAGGAGGACGAGGCTCTTCGAATTTCTCGGAGTCGAAGAAGGCTGCGCGGGGCGCATCTTCCTTTCTCCCGACTGTTGCCGGGGCCTGGTGCATCGTTTTTTTCGCCGCTGCGCTCGACTTCGCCAAAAGAAGAAGCATCGACGAGACGACGCGCGCACGCGTCTATAATTTTCTCGCGTCTCCTCTGCACGCTTCCTCGTGTTCTCGATTCACGCCGCTCTCGGCCTTCTTTTCTCGTTCGCTTCTTCTTCTCCGACTCCTTTCTTCTTTCCTTCAAAAATGTGAGCTTCACTCTCTCTCTCTCTCTCTCTCTCTTGCTCTCGCTCTTGTCTTGCGGTCGTTAATACAGGTGCCGGAGCATTTAATTATTTCAATTACCCGTGCGCCCGTAATTTTCGCGAAATCGCTGCGGCAGCAGCTCGCGCTCGAGCCAGAAAAGAGCCTTTATGCGGCAGCGTGAGAGATAAGGCACACAGGGAAGAAGCGAGAAAACGAGAGAGAGAGAGAGAGAGAGAGAGAGAGGGGAAAGACGGATCCGGGGAAAAAAAGTCTCCTCGTTCTCTGCTTCGCTTGCGTTCGTTATATACACGTATATAGTGCGCTGAAATTCACGAGTGAACTGAAGCACGGAGAGCGCGAGAGCGAGATTCGATTAAACGTAAGATTTAAAGCGACGTATAGCCGGTAGACGGAGGAGGCAAAAATAATCCAGCCAGTTGAATTAAGACTGGCACGAGTGAGCGGCCGCGATTCGCCGGATTTCACGAAAGTTTTGCGCTCGAGTTATACGAAGGACCGAAATTTGTCCTGCTCTCGTGCGCTTCTCTCTATCTCTCTGTACTTTCTCTCTATATGTGCTTTTAAAAATCCTAGGCGGCAAATCTCTTTCCCTTGGCTCGCTCGCTCGGTCCTTGGCCCGCGCCTTTCTTTTTCCTCGTAGGCTCCTAAAGCCTAAAGCTCCCCGGTGAATAAGCGATAGAATATTTTTCCTAACCTCGCTCCCTCGCTCCCTCTCTATCTTTCTTTTGGTTCTCCGTGTACTCTGGCCTGGCTTTGCCTGGCTCGACGCTCTCTTTCTCTTTCTCGCTCTCGCTGGAGGAGCGCGCGCGGTATTGCAGGCAACGAGGTATTCAAATATTTAAACACGAAAATACGGGGAAGGAACGTACATGAATTATGCATAAGACGTTCGGTTGCTCTTCTCTCTCTCTCGCTCTCTCTCTATCTCGCTCTTCCTCAGCCTCGTCGTCTTTATCTGTTCCATTCGGCGTATAGTCTCGTATACCTATACGCTCTTCTGTGTTCCTTGCTCTCTTACTCTGTCTCTTGTAGAGCGTGTCTCTGTCGCTTAGCTTCGCCTATCCTTATATCCCGCTCACTCGGCTAAGGCGGTGGCGTATCCCACGTGAGAACGATTCTCCTTATTGTTATTTCCACTCTCGTCCTCGGCGCAGGTATAAACGCGCGACAATATCTCTCTCTAGTCGACGTGAGCCACTGGACTATGAGGCTAGTCCCGGCCGACTCTCTTATCCTTGTCTTCGACAGCCGAAAATCTTTCGTTCGATCCTACGTGCTCGACAGTTTGTACACAAAATACCAAGTGATCAGGTCGGAATTCACTAGGAAAAGTTTATAGTATCGGTGAATAAAAATGTACTGCGGATTCGAGCTAAAAATCCTGACAACTCAATACTTACAGTATCTGTAACTAAGAAAATGTGAGTAATGTATTCTAAAAAAAATGAGCTTTTTACTACATCCTTAACTATATATTTATATATACTATTTACAACATGTTAAACTATGAAAAGTTGATTTTATTTAAAAACAAAATTATTTTACGATTTTAATATTGCTTTAATAAATAATTTTTTTTACTGCAAGGATTATTTATTATAACGTAAAATAGTAAACTTACTAGTAAGCCACTAGGACATTGGCAACCACAAAAAGATTGAGGTTTATACTAGTTTGAGGTAGCTGTAGCGAATGAGCTGTACCTCAATGTTGTTGTAGAAAGACACTGAAATAAAAATTAAAGAAAAAAATATTATATTTCAAATCTAAGTGGTATATTTTAAGATATTCTTGGCCTTATTTTTCTATTCCGAAATAATAAAACTTATATAGCTTCGTAAAAAGGTGTAAAATTTGAAAATAAATATTTCGTAATCGTTGTAGGAAGAGAATGTTCGTATATCTATACGATGATCCTTAGTCATTGCCAAATGAGTTTTGAATGTCTCAGTCCCGATGAAATAAAACAACTAAAAATTATGACACATTATGTAAATGGCTTCGATATTTTAAATCAAATGTTTCTTTGATACTAGTATCGTAAAATAATGCAATAACAATATTACCTTAAACTTATCGTTTAAATTACACTTTACGATCATTTACATCAACCGTTTATTTGTTAAAGACAAACTCACGTTTACTGGCATCTCTGCAATAAAAAGAAAGCTCACAGCTGCATTAATCTTTCATTATATCGCGTTCTCATACGCATGTACGTCACAGAGCGTCGCAAAAATCACGTAAACAATTAAACGGCAATGGGATAAACACTCGAGACGCAGCAAAACATTCGAAACGTAAAAAAAAACCGTTGAATCGAGTCGGATATAATAATCATCGTGTTTATTAGCAAAGGCATTCGGACCAGTCTGTCGGACATATCTCAGCTCGACGCGCGCGCGCGCGACACGATTTCCTTGAATCTCGGCGGCGACAGCGGTCTCTCTAAAAAAGGTGGCGCCGTTTAATTCACAATCCACCTGCGAATAAGGAATACAAGAGGAAGGAGCAGATCTTGTAGACTTGTATATATATTTATACTGTATCAAAACGACTTCTATCTCTCTCTCTCTCGTTCGACTCGGCGCGGCAGCTGGCGCGGCAGCTGCCGCTGCTGCTGACCTTTCGCAATTTCGCTGGTGCGAATCGCCATCGCGTTCGAGAGAAGGAAAGAGTTAACGGAAAACAGATCCTCGGTAATATCGGTGCAGCAGCAGCAGCAGCAGTGTAGCGCGAGCCTATCCTTGAGCTTGATCGTGAAAACGACTATACGAAGCGCGCGAGGAGCCAAGGAAGGAACTGGGAGAGATAGAGAGAGAGAGAGAGAGAGAGAGAGAGAGAGAGAGAGAGAGAGAGAGAGAGAGAGAGAGAGATAGCCAGCAGCTTGCACAAGAAACGAACGAACGGACGAGCAGAGCCGATCAGCGGTCGATCGATCGTGCCAGCGATCGGTTGCTGCCGGGTATATATACCTGTCTCCTCTCTCTCTCTACCTGGCTATTGGTCCGCTGCTGCACGAGCGCGAGCGCGCGATAAATGCACTGTGCACTCGCGTGCGCGAGCCGCGGCTCGCGCCGTATATATACACCGCAGTTGCAGTGCAGTTCGCCGTGTCGATTGCATTAGATATCGCATTTATCTTTTCCTTTGAAAATTCCTCGCTCGCTGCTGCTGCTGCTGCCGTTGCTGCTCCTCTGTATGTATCTCTTCATCGGTTCACTGGTAGTACCGGAGGAGCCTGTGGCTACGCTTGGCGTTACCCAATTATGCCTCTTGCTGACTTTACCCTTGACCTTTGAGCTTTTCCACAATATTCCAATTCATTTTTTACTGTATACTTGTTTTATTGGGAGGAAACTAATTTGAAAAAAACGACGCATTTGCGTCATGATGATCTCACAAGTCTGGGATATAGGTTTTTTGCTTTTATTACAATTTAATTCAATGATGCAAACGGCGAATATGAATTGATTGCGTCAGTAATAAAAGTTATTCCGCTGATACAGTTGGCTAAAAAAGTTTTTATTACAATCTTATTTATGTCCAAATGGCATAAGTATACTACAAAGTGAAGAACAAAGTGTATAGAACAACGAAATTCATACTTCATACCATCTTATCGCAACGCGCAATTTCACTCTACGCATTAAAAGCCAAAATCATTTTCGAGCCCCCCAAAAAATTTGCGAACCGGCAGTCGGACATAAACTCGCTGATCTTAACAGACAGCGGACGCAAATAGAGGCAAGCGAAATGTTTAGCCCGCAGTTCGCAGCCGCTCCCGGCAATACACAGCGACACTTTACGCCCTTCGCCTGTGCTCGACGCGCACATTTCAGCAGCAGCAGCAGCAGCTGCGCGCTCGCGATGACTATCTTTTTGCCTCTACTCCTCGTGTCTACCTCTATATGTGTACGCGCGTGTATATCACTAAATAATTTACACCGATAGCGTAACGAGCAGACTAATAGCCGCGGCAGAGCGGCTCGCGCGCTACGCTGCTCTAACCGTTGCTGCGAGCGCGCGCGCGCGCGAGCAACAGGCCATGGCACAAACTTTCCGGATGTAAGCGCACCGCCTAGCCGTCGTCCTCGCGCGATCCGTTGCCGCGGCCGCAGCTTGCGGCAGGCCTTTCTATATTATGGCAGGCGAGTCTGAGTTGTGAGCATGGAATTGAAAAATTATAAGTGTTGTGTAGAAACACTGCCGAGTTTTATTTTTTCGCTTGAAAATTTTCTTTAGTAGTAAAATTCCTTTTATAGAAACAAAATGCTGGAATAGAACGTGACTGATGTGAGTTTCTGTTTGTCAGAATGTGACATTTTCGAATATCTCTATTCAGAATTTAAGATCTAGAATGATTAAAATTCAAATCTTATTAGTTCATAGTTCAGAATAGAGACAATTAGGTGCTACGTGACACATATATAGCTCATGAATATTTTCAAAATTCAAACGCAAAATATTT
This sequence comes from Gastracanthus pulcherrimus, assembly GCA_949152435.1. NCBI lineage: Eukaryota > Metazoa > Arthropoda > Insecta > Hymenoptera > Pteromalidae > Gastracanthus > Gastracanthus pulcherrimus. The sequence continues at coordinate 183,550,058 of OX424574.1, forward strand.
TCGGATACTGAGTATGCGTAAATAGTATCCATCGGATACTTTACTTATTTTAAAATATCTAAAAAAGGTCTAAAATTCTCCCAGGCCCTAAACATGGGGTATCATCCGGATGATATCACATGTTTAGGGTGCCTGGGCATATGTAGGACCTATTTTACGCATTTTGGTGGTATGAAAAATTTGAGTGCCGTATCATAAATAAAAAACATATCTGATATCAAAATACGTAAAATAGGTCTTAAATATGCCTGAGACCCCTAAATATGTCGTGTCATCCGGATGATACCGCATGTTTAGGGAGGCCTAGGAAAACTTTAGACCTCTTTTAGACATTTTAAAATAAGAAAAGTATCGACGAAAAGATCCGAAAGTATTTTGCGGTCGAATACTTGCCGTCTGGTAATTATAGCATAACAATATGCCTTTCTGAGTTTGAGCAACGGTTTTCTTATTTGATGGACTTAGAAAAAACAAAAGTATCGATTTATATTGTAATTTGATCCATTGTAATTGTAATAAGCACTAATTAAAATTACAAAAAAAAGAATTATGGTAAAAGTGCCGTAGCACTGCTGGAAAGAATATGCTTATACATTGTCAGCAACGAAAGTGTTAAGGAGACCGTATTAAATAGAATTATGTAAAATTAAGCATAAAAATACAGCAACAGTACATTTTTTACTACTTTTTTGGATAAATCTTATTACTTAATTCATATCAATTACTATTAATATGATTATCGTAATTATGAACTCTCTTCATTTTTACCTTCTTAATTAAAACTTTTTAAATTACGAACTTCGAAACTTCTATATTTAAAATTGTGATGAAAGATATTGGGTAACATTGGATGTCCTGATAAAACGAAACCCACTCTGAATTTTGCTTCTTTTATAGTAATACACAGCATTAATATTGAATTAAAATTGATATTTAAAATGATTATCTTGAAGTCATTAACAAATTCCCAATCAAGAATCCTGTTATATCAAATTACAAAGATAATTTTCATTATGTATAATTGTTCATCGCATGTATAGATTGAGTTTGTGTTACAGTGTTTTGTTTTTAAAGAAGGTAAAATTGACTCCTAAAAGCAAAATACATTTCAACTGTTAGATACTTAATAGGTACTAAGTAGGTACTTTTCACGTAAAAGTTACATAGTAAGATTTTGCTAGGTACAAAGTAATCTTTACTGCAGCATTTTATCTCGTGTTGGTATTCCTAAGGATAAATATTTTCCGTATTTTCAATCTATTTTTTATAAAGTATGAGAGAAAAAATAATTTTCTTTTCTTTACAAGTAGATTGAAGCGTAGCTAGTAATTATTACAAGAATATTTAATTTCCAACCGCGTAAACTAGCTGTACATTTGTCTTGCAATACGCTATTTCTATTTCATGTGCATATCGTGAGGTCGTTTTTAACGCGACTTTTCCCAAGTGACTGCATTGGTCATTAAAGTTTTTACGTAATGTCAAGGGCAAAATCGAAAGTGACACCCCGCGCACAGTGCACACTATCGCATTCATGGGAGCACAGCGACAGCTCGCATACTACACACCTCGTTCAATACATTCAACAGGACATTCGACGTAACCCATAGAAAAGTGTTCCCCTTTTTTTCCAACCTCATAAATCGCGCACGAATGCAAAACTTGAATTCGTCCACACGCATACAAACAGTCCAAAAACTGTGTCAACGAAAGAAATGAGCCTCGCTTTTTTCGTGCGACACAGCGACACTGCGGGCTAATAAGCGGCTGCCGCTCGCGGCGCGCACCGAGCGTAGTTCCTAAGAATAATACCGCCATCGCCGCCGCTGTATATAGGGACGAATCGCGCGTTGTACACACGCGTGTGTAATGATCGGGCGCTCGCTGCCGTGAGTGTGTAGCCTTGGTGATGTAACTTTCACAAGGTTTCCCTCTCTTTGTTCCCTCCCCGCCTGGTGGGATCAGCTAGCCTAGCTACACACACGGACACACACGAGTCGCCGAACGTGATTGCGCATCGCCGGCGATCGTTCCTCGATTACGGCACCTACACACGCACGCGCGACTCGTCCTTTCCCTCGCTGCGGTACACTGCCTTGCGCGTCTCCATAGCTCTCCTCCCTATATGTGTGTAGAGTATGTAGAGTCCGTCGCTGACAGTGAGGAGCGTCCCGCTCATCTAGGCGTCTCTCCTGAGCTTGGACATTTTCTCCTTTCTCCTTTCTCGGTTTGGGATGTTGCGAGTGAACTATGTACACACGTTACGATATCCTCGCGCCCGAGGAAAATGACATCGCCGCGGTGCTTTGTTCGCTGGATCAGGCGTGTTACGTATCACTGATGTCGCGTTGAAATAGGCTACGCGGGTAAAATTGGATGGGGCTTGTATATTGGGAGTACTGGGTCTTTCGATTTATTTTTTTCAAGCTTCGATCTCGATGTTCAAAGAAAGTTATCTGTCGTTGTGATATGTGAAGTTAATCTTGGAAACAAAAATTCAGTAACATACAAAATATTAAAAATTAATTAAATAAAAATGAATCACTAAAAACAGATAATGTTTTGACTTATCTAATGATGTCAAGGCTGAAGAAAAATTAGGTTAATTTTTGTTTAATTTACCACACGTTGATACGTGTGATATTTATTAATGTACATTGTACACATAGGTATATTTCAATACTGATTTAATTTTGATCTGGTGTCTGCTTTAATATCTATTGTGAATGCTTTTCCATTAAAGAATAAACTACTTTTTCTATTACAATTGCTATTAGCGTTACCTTAAATATTGAAAATTATACAAATATTCAGCTTTTGGATCGTACCTCGGAAACTATTAAAATCTTACGTTATAACTATATTTACTGCAAGTTTAAAGAAAATCTCTATTATCATAATTTTTTTAACAAATCTTAAATGTTAATTTAAAATATTAAGATAAAAGTAAATTAAAAAAGAATAATAGAAGATAATACCATTCCAATAATAAACATAAATGTCATATTCATAATATGTAGACAATTAATTATTTTAATTTTAATAAGTTATACCATCTTGAATTTTTTTATAGAGGACAATAATATGTAAAGAAAATCTGCTTTCAGACATTCCATGGCTTTGTATACAAGTGCAAACTTGCTAAACAGTAATGAGGCCCCGAGCAAAAATGTCACAAATTTTTTTATTTTTTGCCTATCGTAGTCTAATGTAGTACGTAACTGTTTTAAGGCATATACAATTTTGTCAAAATGATAAATGTTTGAACAGAAAATCATTTTTCCCGACAAATTTTGGTAAACATAGTAAAGCCAAGGGAAAATTTAAAGTACCGAAAAATTACATGCACTACCTCAATGTTATAAGAAAAATCTGGTAAACATTTTAAAATAATTTGATAAAAATTGAGGAAATCAGACTGGACCAGACAGAACGCCGGTTTAAAAAATATTATTTTGAGAAACCTGCATTTAGAGTTCTTGATAGTCATATGCCCTGTCCCCTCGAGACCATTATAACTACGTTATTTGTTCGAATATAAAACAATCCATTTAGCAGGTATATTTTATAATTTTTTTTATACCTGTATATGTGAAAGTTCTCTTAAATTTTATTTCACGCTTGCTAGGCGTGGCTTACTCTCCCGCCAAGACTTTTATAACACTGTTATTTTTACGAATTGGAAGAGATCCCTGATCAGGTATATTTTTGATGACCTAAACTATTAGAAAATGCGAGAGAATAATAAAAATTCTATATTTTTTAAGATCCTAATGTGGTGTAGCTCCTTAGGTATTCTAATATTGAATATATATTCTACATTTAATATATAAGGTCTTAATTAAGTCGGTAAATTTTATTACATAAATAAGTAAATAAATATTGAAATAAATAGCAGTAAGTTGCTTGTAGACGAGAATGACATCTACGACGTTTAGTTTGTAATACAAGACACTTGCGAGCGCGATACGGCTGATAGTGTACACAGTCTCGGCCCGTTGCAAAATAAACCATTGCGAATGTTAATTACGAAAATAACAATTTCGAGATTACGATACTTGGGTTGAGCGCGCGAGTAATTGCAGGGGGGCGTTACGTTGGCCGCGCGCTCGCGCGCGAACGCAAGATGCGCGATGATATTCTTCAACTGCACTGCAGCACCGTTAGGACGCGGACGGAGAAAGTTTCGGGCCTGGCGGCCGCCGCCGACACTGCTTATTGCCAATGTTTATGAGCTGCGAATCATTGTGATTTCGAGCCACTGCATCAGCTGCGCCATCTCCGACGCTTCCTCGTGCGAACGTTATTAACTAACCGATCTTGCTTTACGAGCACGACGTGCGTTTACTTTTGCAAAACGTTGATTTAACGCTAAAGCTATGATTTCATTCAATATTTGTTAATTCTACTCTACCTTGTGTGCAATTCATCATCCTGACAAAACTTTAATTTAAGTGTTACTCCGATGTTTAAACGAAATTCAGTGTAAACAATGTTTGCTAAGCGAGCTTTTCACTTTTCTGTTTCAGGTAAGAGATTAGAAGGATCGCATCGGTGAGCAACCTTCGGCAAGTACATTCCTCATTAGTTTCTTTAGTGCTTTCTTCAGCACGGACAATTCCATTACAAGCAGGCAAACAATGACTCATTTCCAGCGAAGGAAAAAGTGTTTATATTTTAAAACAGTTTTCTCGCATATTAAAGCAGAAAAAAAGCATAGAGCCAGCGCAGATATGCAGAAACACATGTTGAAACTTTGCAAAGTTTGCAACACGTCCCATATTTACATAAGAAACAGCAGGCGTGTGTCGCTAGATGGAGAAGAACTTTCCATTTACGCGTGCGCACACTCCTAGCTTATATACACAGCTTTGCACGTCTCTCGCGTAAATACATATCAACTTGCAAGTCCCATTCTCCGTGCGAAACTTACGCGCTTGTCCTCCTCGCCAAATAATACGGGAAAATAGAAGAACAGTGGGACCAGAAGGCAGGAGGGCGAAGTCGCAACTTTGCATCGCTATTATCAGTGAATAAGAGTTGATGTAGGTCATGGAATTTCATCGATTCCTGCCTCCGCGCTGTTTGCGATACGCGCTGTTCCACGAGCGCGTTAGAGGAGAAAGTGAGAAATGGTGCGGCAGAAACTTGCGTGCGAAATATCCCGAACATCGGGAATATTTATATCCTCCCGTCGGCTGATAGAATTTTGAAACCGTAACTTTTGCAAAGCCCGGGCATTCCATCGACGTTAATGCTCCCCTTCTTTTTCAAACTATTGGATTCCTTTTATATCACGGGTTCCGTTTGATTTTGATCGGTCGAGGAATTTGCTCGTTAACACGGAGTGATAGCGTGTTTCATGGCTCTTTTAGCGAACGCGTCGGTTAATTTAAAATACCAGAATCAGTTTTTTTTTCTCTTTCTCGTTCCCGGTATAAAAATTGAGCAATACCTCTGACCTTGCGACAACACGCGGACTTTCTTGGCAATTCGCTCTGCAACAGCCAAGCACGGCTCGAATAATAGAGCCTTGAACGTTACGCTCTTTTTACGGAAGGCAAGACTCCGCCGTTTATTTTTATTCAGTTGTATTGTCTACTATATACACAGGTCGGGAAAAATAAGGCGCGAAGTCAAATTTCATTAGCACAACGCGCGCGCTACTTTCCGTCGCTGTATATCGCGGCCATGGCATTTTTTGCACAATTCCCTCTCTCACTCTCTCTGTTGATGTTGTAAACGCGAGTGACCGGGTAAATGACTATTATCTAACTTTGCGTCGGGATTAGAGAAAGAGAATGTACTGCGCTTATTGCTATTAGGCGCGCGTGGGTGCCGGAAATACTTTTCCTCAGCTGCTGCGATCTTGTGTGCTATACGGCATAGGCGCCATCTCGAATTATAAAGTGAGCTCGAAGCGAGAATTAAAAGGTTGAGAAGAGAGAAAGAGAAGGCTTTTAATTAGTGCTGATGCCAGTTTCTATTATTTTCAGCCACGTAATTAAGATTTGCTTTTCCGGCTACAGCCAAGATTGGTTGAAGCCAAGCCCATGTACAAAATAATTTACGCTTACAAAATTTTACATACGCTTATGCGTTTTACTGTTTCTAAGCATTGATTATCAAAAATAGAGTTTGCAAACAGTTGTTCGAAGAATTAATTTTTATAAATTCTGTATACATTTAGTGGCAACTTCATTTACAGAATGATTAAGTGCTTCCTTTTCAATTTGAATTTTACACTCAATCAGGTTACCTACCCTCCCGAACTAATTCTTTTCAAGAGGCTAGCATGCAAAAGAAACAGCAGCAAGTTGACAAGGCGGATAAATAAATCATCGTTCAAAATCCTTTTTATAGACAGGGCTTCGCAGGACTCGAGCGTCGTCGTCGTCGTTACGCTCGTGATGAAAAATTCCAAGTGCGTGACAAGCACTTTCGCGAATTATTAACGGAAGCGAGACGAGACGAGACGAGCACTGCAAACGAACGCGGAACGAGTCCCGTGCTAACCTTATACTCGGTAGAATGGGATGACAAACGATCGGCGGAGGTTTTTCTCTCTCTTTCTCTCTCCATGCGAACCGAACCGAACTCGGCACTCCATCAGAATTGATACTATAAACGAGCCCCGCAAAAAGTCGCAGTCCAGCCCGGTCTCTAAGTGCAGTACAGAGAAATGGAGGAAAAAAAATACCCGTCACTCTCGGGGGACGAAAATCGCTGTGTCCCTTAAAGCGCTATATAGGTTCACCGAAAGTGCGATAGAGAGAAAGAGAGAGAGAGAGAGAACGGGCGAATAAGTGCGGAAAGGGCAGTATAGCGGCGCGGGTTAAGCGCGGCGCGGCCATTAAAAGTCCAGGCGGCCGGGAGAGAGCGCTATTAAACCGAATAGAACGAAAAGGGCGGAAAAGGAGGGAAAAGGGTACGAGAGAGACGACGGCGACGGCATTGTGCGCGCCGCCGCCGCTCGGCCCATGTCCATTCCATCGAAGGACGCGGACAAAGGGCCGAAAATATACGACTCTCGTAGCGTATAATAACCGAGCTCGCGCGCGCTCCTCCACGCTGCGCAGTGTCTTTGCGAGCCCAGCTTTGCAAATAGCCTTGGCTCTTTCGTTCCGCAGAACCTCTCGTAAAACCGCGCTAAAACTCCGCTCGATGTACAAACTGTTTTCGCCTTTCCCGTCAGCTTGTCGCGCTGTAGGATAATGAGATCGTTTGCGCGTGCATCATTGGGATAGAACGGCCGCAGCTCGCAGGCGATCGGCGAAAGAGAGACGAGATCGAGCGCGATACTGGGTCAAGTTTTCCGCTGCGGCCTGCTGGCTGTCGCGTAAGTCTGGAAAAACGCGCGCGCAATAGTAGAAACGTAGGACGGCGCGCGGCGCGGGTATCCTTGTGCGGCCCGACCACGCGACACACAAGACCTACGCCCAGCTCTCTCTCTCTCTCTCTCTCTCTCTCTCGCGCTTGCCGCGCGATCGGCCTCACCTGCACCGCAGCTATAAACTTAATCGTCCGATTATAATAAATTATGTAAATGCACTGCAGAAAATCAGCGTTTAACGTTAATTCCATACCGATACGAGCGCGCGTTACGACGAGTGCAGCCGACGCGCCTTTTTTAAGGTTCGTTCGACGATTCGCTTCGAACGAAGCTTATTAATCGCGGTGAACTCCGCAACTTTTCCTTTTATGTAAAACTATTCAAAACAAACAATTAAATTAATCGAGGATCACGAAAAAAAATGCTGTTAACTTTATTCAGATTGTAAGCGCGTGTGCGCGAGGTAAACAAATTGGCGAGACGTCAAAGAGGACGCGCGACGCCAAGATACACGAGGCTAGATAACAGCGCCTGCGGAGTATCAGCCGAGAGTAAATTTCAATTAATTAGTCGTCGAAAGTAAGTGATTAATAGTAATGGCGGAGAGCCGCGGCGCACCGCCGAGTTAGAAGGACCCAGTGCGAAAGTTCGTCGCTAATGCCGCCATAAGTTTGATACCGGTTATGCCTCGCTCCGAGCAAACTCGGTTAACGGACCTTAAGTCGATTAAGTGAGTGCCGCCGCTGCTACCTGCACATGCACGGTGGCTCTCTTTGCGCGATCGCACGCGTTCCGCGCGGCCCTAATACCCGCGAACGCAAAACTTTCACGAGCTTTATGCCGCACTCAACTGTCTTTAATTCTCTCACGTTCGCACGAGCCCATGTATATATATACACGTACGCTCACAAACGCGGGGCTCACGGCTCACCCCGTGAAGATGCACGAGACCTAGTGTATATGTAACACCGCTGCGGATGCATTCGGCGCAAACCGGTGAAACCGGTTTCATGCGAAAATTGCCGGAGCGCGCTCGCGTTTTCAGCCCCTGCGCGGCCGTAAATGATTTTTTGCACACAGCGCTCTCTCTCTCAAAGGGTAGTTTCGCGGCGCGGCTGCACACCACGCTTATGAGAAATGCGGTTAACTGTCTTTTCTGCGCATAATGCGCTCTTCCCTTTTCCATTGTGCGCGTACTTACGCAACGCTCGACGTAGTCGCACGCAATGTCGCGCGCGGTTTCCATCGAAAGCTCTTTCCCATCGAGGCGCGAGCACGGTGCGCGTATACATTATACCCATAAGAAGAAGGCAAGCACAAACGCATTTTCCTGCGCGAGGCCAAGTTCTTACGGGCGACGCAAGCGCCGGCACTCCCTCCGCGCGCGCGGAGTGCAGACTTTTCAAGGCCGAAGGACGCACCGCTCGTTTTTTATTGCCGCCAATACGAGCCCAATAAATGCGACGAAACAACAACGGCGGAGCCTTTGACGGCGAGAGACACGCAACCTTTGCGGATTTTAGTGCTTGCGCGTTCAACCGAGCGTCGTTGTAGAATCTTTATACGAGCTTTATATACGCGTGTGCGCTTGCAAGAGCGTGGCGGCACCTTCGGATAGACTGCAGTGCGAGGCAAACAGAGATAGAGATAGAGCACGCCCAGGTCAGGCCTTATTTACAGGAGTAGGTATAATGTGTGTATATATAGAGGCGTGCTATAAATCCTTGACTCGATATGCCTGATATAACCATAAGTTAATGCGCTCGCAAATTGCTCATAAATTCAAATGTTTGCGGTAAAAAAGGAAATGGTTTTTTTCCGTCGATCGGCAGCTGCTCACCGCTGCCGCTTGCCAGCAGCTTGTAAAGATTTTATTATGCGTCGGGCTTCAATTTAATAACGCAACCTGTCGCAAATCCAACTAATACATTTTAATGACGAGAAAAATATTTTTTCGTACCCTAGATACGTGGAATTGTCTTCATACTTGTAGAATTATAAGTAAAGGTCTGCCATTTAAGAAACAGAAAGTAAAATACTTTTAAGATAATTTGTATGAATGGCTGCTCGAGTGTGAATGAACGATTTATCCAATGACAAGCATCAAGATCAGAGAAGCGTGAACGAGCGCGAATTAAGCAGCTGGAGCTCGAGCTCCAGTGCATCAGCAGTAAATAGATCGAACGCATGTAAACAGACACAAACACAAGCGCGCCGATCGAGTGCATCGAGCTCGTGTGCACCGAGCAGTCCGGTTTTCGCGCGGTTTGCGGTGAAGCTCACGTGTGCGTATATACATATCCATGCACGCCCATGCGTACGCATCGTTTCTCCGCGTGGCAATAATCTAGCGCCTTTCAAACAGGTTGTGACATTGGTCGCGCTTGGCCTTTCCTAAATACCAAACCGCCAACCATGTCAGCGTCGTCACAGTCGGCACAGCCGAGCTGTACACACGCGAGATAAGAGAACCGCGCGCTAGCTGCTCGTGGGCGCGTAATTCTATTCGCGCGAGCGTGCGCAGGATCTTGAGAAATCCGCAACGAGCGAGAGCTCGCGTGCATTTTTACGCCTCCGGACAACTGTTCCGTTGGGTGTTGTGCGCAAGCATCCTTGACAGCTAGTTAGCAGTGTACTCGTGCGCGAGGACGTGTAGTTAGTTGCAGGTTTGAGCGCATCCCGCGAGAAACGAGGGGGGGGGGGGGGGGGGAACGTATCGAGCGGAGGTCAGGCCACACGACCAAGAGAAGAAAATATAGATGCGCACGCGATGTCGAGGATGGACTCTGACGATTATCGGCTGTCAAGCGATAGGAGCTTTATTTAGTTTTAGCGGTAACACTGCCGACATGTAAAATGTGTCAATCATGTAGATGATACGTACGTCGTAGAGATTTTAATATCGAAAAACTAAAATTAGAGCGGATCGAATTCATCAATATAACTGCCCTGAATTGTAATTGCCCTAAATTCAGAATTAAATTATTCGAAAGTTTAATCTGATTCAGTAATTAGTAAATGCAAATAACAATGACTGGTGATCCGAAATTAAATCAAGCTGCAATTTACCTTTCTGCAATCAGCCAAATCCGTTATAATAAAATAAATTTAAATCAATAAAATAATAAAACTATCAATTCTATAACTTTTTATAGAATATTCCACTCCTGCAGTAAAACCCGGCAATAAAATATTTCAGCTGAAAAGAAAAACTCAACTCCGGCGTTCCAAATTACTGTCGAACCTTTTCACTCGGAAAAAAGGAAGCACTCGCCCGTGCGCATTTGCACTGCGCTAACATAAAGCCTATAGCATATGTCTAGGCTCGATATGCCAATGGGCAAAAAGTGCCCCCGATTAAAGCCGAAAATTGAAGCGAAAACGGCCTCTTCGGAGCCTCGCGTGCATCACTACACAACTAACAAAATAAAGAAGCAAAAAAAATTGCAAATCCCAAAAGCAAAAGCATTGTACGACTACTAGCTGGAGTACAGCGCTCTCTCTCTCTCTCTCTCTCTCTCTCTCACTCTCCCACGTGTGCAGTAGCCATGGAAATGGGAGAAATGCTCGACGCGCGAATTCGACGGCTCGGCTTTCACTCGGCTCTCCTCGATTCTGCGCCCTCGTAGTCGAGGGTCGACGATGGCCACTACCCCCCTCGCGCACAATAGCTACACAACGCGGCTCTACACGCGCTATCGGCGGTCTACGGCCTATCGAGCGCGCGCGATGCACTTTTATCCGCACACAGAGAGAGAGAGCACATACGCCATACACACGGGCGTGTATACAACACACAGAGAGAAAAAGAGAGCGAGCCGAGGCCCCACGGGCGCCTTTAACCGCCGCGCGTGCCGCGTACCCACTCGTCTCTGTACTCTTTCTCTCCCTCGTCGTGCGCGCGCGTGCACATTCGGGGGGGAGGCTGCGTCGCACTGTATATAAGTGTATACGGCCAGGGGTATCCGGACGCGTCATCCTCGGGACGCGGCGTATCCTAGGCGCCATATGGACGAGAGAGCAGCCAGTGTGCAGCCAAGAGACGGCAGCGGCGCCCTTTCAATTTCGAACCTCGGATATTAATCGCTGAGTATACATTCATAGCGCGCGCGCGTACTCACGATGTGTCTCACGCATATAGCGCTGTAGGTACGGAGAGATGGCGAGGCACCGTACCCCCGGGGGGTAGCCAACGCAAAGCTCGATCGCCCCGAACTGTGCGCGAGCATCGATTGCGAATTCTGCAGCGTATTTTCCCTGGAGCTGCTGCTGTTGCTCGTGTGTATTCGGTCTCTCTCTCTCTCTCTCTCTTCGATGCATTCGTGGTATCGAGAGAGTTGTATACTGCACAGAGAGGAGCGGGACTTTGCTCTCCGCAGAGATTTCGTTTGGGAGCTGTAATTCTTTGACTAAATATTCCGTCTGTTTGACTGTTAAGTCTTCTTCAATTCGATGCCGACAGTGGTAAAAATTTCATAGGCACGACGTTTGTTGAATAAAATTCACAAACGGTATATACTCGATTGATAGAATGTCGGGCTACGGTTTTTCGTCGCGAATATAAAGTAAATTTAAATGGTTTTTTGCTTTTAAAGGCGTTGCTCCATTTTACGAGAGGTTTTATTATCAGTTAGTTGCATCGATAATAATCATTTTTTGCTCGATCTTCGTAATTACATTCACTCCACATTGACACGTATACCGACCATCGGATAATTAATTAAAAATCCTGCTCTACGTTATAAAAGTTATTCAATGTGAGAATACACGTATGATAACTACCAATATGTCAGTATTATTGCATGAATTAATTTTTCTAGAAATCTCCGCCAGCACGCTTATACATTATACACCACTCGTGATTATTCTAGTGCATTTCTTGCAAAGTTCTGCCTCCTAGCTGTGAATGACGAAAAATACCGCCGCTCGCGCGCAGTATTGCAGAATTCTCTACCGAGAAAGTCCTCGCCGTCGTCCGTGGCTCAAGTGTGTGTATATGTGTGTATGTGAGCAGTGCGCGGCGGTACATTTAAAAATGTCAAATCGAGATCGATGTCTCGTATTTCTCGGCGGCTTATTACGTTGTTACGATATTAGTTCAGCAATATCGTGAAATATCATCTATTTCGCGAACTTTTTTCCTCACCTCGCGCTGCTGCTGCTGCTACTATACTGCTGTTGCTGTATTTCATTGCGCGCGCGCGCCGCACGATCACAGTTGTGCAAAACGGGCGCGACAGCGATAATAAACCGCTCGTTTTCAAAGCGACTAAATCACGCTATTTCTAATGGGCGCATTATCTTCTCCGTTTAATCGATAACCGCGGACTCTACGTCATACAACAAGCTCGGGTGATTTAAACTCGCGAAACGATGAAAAATCCAATACACGAAAGCAGCTCGAGAGCGCCTTTTTCCTCGTACATAAAACACGCGAGAACGCAATGTGTCCCCTCGATTCTACGGGAGCATAGAAAACACCGAGTCTCCGGTGCGCACACACTGCCATTTTTATGGAAATAGCGCAGTAGCGCAGCAGCAGCAGCAGTAGCAAAAGACACAGATAACTATCGCTCCGTAAACACGCTTCTTTTTTCCCTCCCCACCGCCAGCTCGACTTAGCTTGGGCTTTTACTTGTCGCGCGCGAATCGAGGGCCGCCCTTGATCGCGCCGCGTCAATCTAGCGCTCGCCGCTCTCGTGCGAATATACGCAACTTTTCTCCGACCCAGTGAGCTAAGCCGCGTACATACGGTCTCGCGCAACCGACTGCAGCCGCTGCCGTACTGGTAAGCGCATAAAATTACGATTACATAATTAAAAATTCCTCTCTCCATTCAGCCGGCGATTGTCGATGCACTTAGCGGACTCGCGTGCGTACAATGCAAGTTTCGTCGATACCTGTATACAGCAAGGGATTCGAAAAATTTGAATGCTGCATCGTTGCAATGATTACCGCGCGATGAGTTATAAATAGACCGGGCAGTAATGACAAAAATCGATGTGCACATCTTACATAAACGGTCTTTTGCAACGAGCGAGCCAACAGTCGGAGAGCAAAAGTACGATCTTAATTGCCTTTTTTTTGCACCCGCGAGCCGTGGAACAAAAAAAGACGGAACGACGGCGCATAACGGAGAAAATTGCGAGGCAAAAGAGCGAGTAAAAAGAGCTAGACGAGCGCGCAATGTCACGGTGCAGTCCTGGGGTCCATCGCGCCTGTGTATATACAGCGCCTCTCGCGCGACAATCTCGCTCGTAGAGCCGCAGCGCGCGACAACAATGCGCCACGTAGATAGCCGCGACCACGGCAGCTCGCGAGCGCGCGCAAAGCAAGGCCGCGGTATATAAATCGCAATTCCGAGCTGCGGCGCGCGCGCCGTTCTCTTTTCCATCGCGCGAGCCGCGCGCGACAAATTAAGCCGATCGCGCTCTCTCGGCTGCCGCCGCAGTAGCACTCGCGAGCGAACCTCTCACCGTCGACCTATATCGGAATAAGGTGCACTCGCTATTTATAGCGCTGACCCGTCTGATTAAGCTTTGCTCCTCTACCGAGCTGCTCGCGCTCGTCAAATTATTCGACGTCTCCTTCTTCGGGGATTTATGCCTCCGCGCGGGCTCTTCTCGATACGAGCGATGTGAGCGTCTGCGCGGATTTGCAGCGCTGGAGGTGTACACCTTGTGCAGCCTTGCGAAAAAGTCGCGCGAGGATAAATACGCGGAGCGAGCGCGAGATAGCTCGATCCCGGCCGATTGTATTTATATAAGGACAAATAGATACAAATCTCTCGGACAAATTTTCAATTTAACCACCCGAGCTGCAGTCATTTTTCTTCCGCGCCGCGGCTCTCTCACTTTCTCTTTCGTTATTGTACACGGAGCTCCACCGGCAGTCGGAGTCGATTGCTAAAAAGTCACGAGACTGTTCGAATCACTCACGCATTAGTGGCGGATGTAACAAAAAAACTTTCCCGATGGTCGCGTCTAGTTCTTCTGTTCGAGGCAATTTCAAATATTTGAATTTCTGCGAGCAGCGAGACGAACTCCAATAACTATCCATTTCCATTGGGCGAATAAACCGCGTGCGCGAGCGCGTCCTTTATATAAGCCGTCCATCTGCAGTCATATCGAGAAAGAAGCGCTCGCAGCGTCGTATTCAGCAGCGGGCCCATTATTGGATTCTCCCCGCGCGCGCAGCGTTGATTAATATACGAGCCGGCGCTCCAATTTCCTGCGACCGCCTGCGCGCGCGCGACTTTCAGCTATTTTCCATTCCTCGTTGAGTCTTCGCCTGCGCCTTCTGTGCGAGGACTGTAAGGACCCTTTCTCTTTCACCACTTTTTTCTCTCGTGGTGCTTTTGAATTTTGTACGTATATACAGATTGGTTGCTTAAGTCTTAAAAATTATGATTCCAGAGAATGATTCCACTCTTTGATGTCAATTTGTAAATTGTAATATTCTCACTTGTATAAGATCATTATTAATTTTACTTACAATACACAAGAAGGACGAAGAAATTAAACGTTGTTATAACTGTTATAGTTATTATTTACGAAATCACCCTCAGGCAATGTTTTGATAACTCTATTGAAATTCTTTGTGCTTTAAAAGACTCTTTGTCTCATTGAAAAAAAAATTGAATTCTTAACCTTGGTATTTTAATTCACCGAAATGCCTTTCGATTATACCATTGTCTTCAATAGAATTCGTTTGACTTTTTTACACGAATCAATCAACATTCAAATTCAGTGATACATAACTCGTGCACTATATATATTTTTTAACAGTATCATCATACTTTTTTTCGGAGAAAAAATGAGACGACCTCCAGCTTACAAAAATACAAAGGAACTTTTTTTCTGAAACACGCGCTCGAGTTACGTAAAGTTTCGACGCCTCGCGCAAAGCCATACGATGACGAGACACGTCCTGCGCTCTGTTGCTCCTCATTTCTTTCACCAACACACTCGCATCGCGTACGCATAGACATTCACGCGTGTCGCCTGAATGTGATTCCCTTTCAGCGCCCCAGTGTTTGCGCCGCGATCGCGAGCATACCGCTTGTTCGTTGAAATGCAAAAGTTTCGCAAGGGGTAAAAAAAGGAGTAGCGCTGCAAAAAGTGCAGGCAGCGTCGGCTCTCTTCGAGGCGGCGTATCGTCTTCTTGAATAGCGCGAGCTGCACTTACATGATACTCGCGCCTCGCGCTCTCCCGTAATATATTCATAAGTTTCAGCGCGTTTCAATGTGCGTGCGTATGTCTTAAAAAAAGAAAAGAAAGAAAGAAAGAACGCGCGAGGCGTGCATTATCCAACGACGCCTTTGTATGCATTTTTTTTCACCGCGATACCAGACTGCTGTTTAAATTTGTATACACACGCGAGTTTCACCCCTTTTGTTTTTCTCGTGTTACGCGAATTCAATTAATATTTTCTTAATTGAACGTTTCCAATTCGTTTACGAAAGAGAAAGGTCGCGACGAAGACGAGGACGACGAGGGCCGACTCTGCGAAGCCATAGAAAGTACAAGCTACTTCGCGTTAAAGGAAACAAATGATTGGGAATAAATTAAAAAAATTCCGTACGTGTTCGAAGCCGAGTCAGGTTACGTCGCTCGCCGCTATACGTGACTGGTCATAGGTGCGCGTTTCCTCCTGCCTTTTTCTCTCTGTTTTCCACACGTGTCTCTCATTGTGTGGCACAAAGTTATAGTAACCGGATATTCAATGCGCATCCTCTCGCGTTGCTCGTACGCGGCTTATCTATTATCGGCAAAAGAATGTACGTATGCAACGAAATAAAATTCAACTTCACTTTGAAGCTTTCACACGCTTCAAAGGCTACGCAGATCGACTTGCTATAATAACTATCCCTCGTATCAACCACGTCCATTGTCGCAAATAAAAATGTTTAACGTAACTCCTGATGCGTATAAAACTAGTCGATAGTCACCATAAGAAAATCCTCAAAGGCAGCCCGCAGATAAAAAACTGATGACTCGATCTGCAGAAGTCGAATAATGAACAGACTGCTGCATGAACGAGAGGCTGCGCTGATCTCGAGCGAATAATCCAGCCCGTTCTCATTTCCGCTCGCCGGTATAGTACACTTCACGCGGCTCTCCGGCATCAGCTCGTCTACGTGTAGTAACGAGCTCGGGTATAGAACACAGCGAAAATCAGAAAGCAAGAAAGAAAGAGAGAACGAAACGAGAAGACAGGAGCAGCAGCCGGTTGTAAAGACCCCTTGACACGATCTTGGCGAGCCGCTGTTGGAGTGCACGCGCGGCTGCACGCCTCCTCGAGTAGAGTCTCACCCCTGGAGCAGTCGCCGTCGCCGACACCTCCCGTTAACAGTCAGCTCCGCGGCACCCGGTTAAGTGAAGCACCACGGCCCAAGTAGCTCTAGCAGATTTGGCCCATATCTCAAGTAATGTCTCGTAATGTTCCCCCGTCCCCCGGGGTAAATTAAGAGGGAGCCTCCCTTGTCTCGGTCCTCTATTTTTGAAAATCGAAAGTGCGAATTCCAGGTGTACGCGTATGCATACTCTCGCGTGGTATATGTAGAGCGCCTGTGACTGCTACCGCCGCTGCCGGCAAATGGAAAGTGCAAAACAACAAACGCCGGGGCCGCGAGTGTGTCGCCGCGCTCGCGGCCTTATGCGTCTCTGCTGCATACGCGCACGGCTCTCTCTCTCTCTCTCTCTCTCTCTCTCTCTCTCTCTCTCTCTCTCTCTCTCTCTCTCTCTTTCACAAACCAAACGCGTGTATGTATACGCGTACGCGCACCGATCGTCGTATATACTTGCCTATCACGCGTTGACAGCGTCAATTACGTTGCAAAGGGAACGCGCGGCGTCCATTTGGCTCGACTCATTTGAAATCGTGTAATCGGCGCTGATTCGATTAACTTGCGACAACATTCTTAGAAGGTGAGATTGTGCGAGCAGCGCAGAGTGTAGTACGTACCTTCATTCGGGCTTGTGTGCGTATCTCGCGAGTATAATAATAACGGCGACGAACGACGCGCGGCTTTGATAGAAATAAGCGCGTGTAGCCGATTGCGAATGGAAAAAAATGCGCGCAGCGAGTTACATAAAGGTCGTTTTCAGCGAATTTTCCTCTCTCTAAACGCGCGCGCGCGCGTGCAAGGTGAAGTTTCTCCTTCTAATATTCGTCTAAACGACTCTATCCTTTCTCCCTGAAAACGGCAATCGACGCTGATCTCCGTCTGTCTCCCTCTCGGCTTCAAGGATTGTCCGAGTGTAATTTAGCTCTGATCCGCGAACGTCGCCTGCGCGCGCGCGCGTGCACGACATTTTAGGGCGAGCCGCCGAGCGCTGCGGTTATTTATTAACCAGCTCGTAATTTATTTAGTATAAGCGCACCGAGTGCGTGTGGGACGGCCGGGGATTGGCCGGCCAACTGTTAAAGCTTCCGAATGGCGCCGTGGCTGCGTGAAAATATATATACGAAAAGGAGAAAATCCACTGTCTCTCGTATGTAGTTGGCTTGCGAGACGCGTTGGTCGTTTAGTGCTCCGCGCGCGACATTTGACCGTATGCTCGTATGTTAGTATGTGTGCGTGTACGGGTGTGTGCCGCTGTCCGAATGAGCCGATATGCCTTTAGGACGGCTTTCGAGAGTCGGAAAGTCCCGAAGCTTTATTGCGAATACGTGACGAAACAAAATATCACATTTGAGCGCGCGTGCACACGGCTTTCGGTATTAATTTCCTTTACAAGTGCTAGTAGTGCGAGCTGCGGGGTATATTAACACAACGGCCAAAATGAAATATTCATTGCATGGATCAACATTTTTGCTTTATTTCGCTAAACAATTTATGCTGATTAGTTCTTTCTTATTTATATTGTTATTGTCTTATATACAATCGACGAAACAGTAATCGTATCTTTCTTGATCTGGTATTTTAATCAAGCTTTTAGAATATGTAACGTAAACTTAGCGTATAAATAGGTTAATTATATTTGATAGTACCATCGAATCTTCTTAACGTAGTTTGGCGAGTTCCGAATTTAGAAAGCCATATATAATATAAAATCGAAATGCACACGAATAAATATAAATTTAATAAATTGAGTGAGCAAGAATATTTCTATGTGCTATACGTTGCTGCTATGAAGTATTTCTTGGGTATGTTATTTCTATAAATTAAAAAAAAAATTATTGCTATAAAAGAATTCGCTTTGTTAAGAGTGCAGGGACGCCAAGCAGAGACATGTAAAGTAGATGAGGTGGCGAAAAATGGAACTAAGATATCCAGGGAGAAATTCATTGCTCTTATGGAAGGTCTTAACAAGGCGAATACGTTACAATAATTTAACCCTCCTATGCATTAATTTATTACACACGCGTAACATAAATCTATCTAACCTTTTAAATTAAACACGTATTAACCCTTTAACGCCGAGACATCTTTACCGCTAAGAAATGACACGAAACCGTAGATTTAATTAGGTCAAAAATGGCTGCAAACACACTTTTCTGAATGTAGCCCAAAAATTACATTTGGTATTTCCAGGTCTATTTTGGATTTAAAAACATATTTTGATATACATTTTGCTTTAAAATGTACAACTAATAGCAATAATTATTTTCACAAAAATTTCAATCAAAATGATGTTATTTTAATCGGAAAAAAACGTTCCTTCCCGTCTCAGGGCATTTTGTCATTTTTTCGAAAAACTTTAATTTAATTCTACATTTTTGGTAGAAAACAAAATATTTTTTTCTGCTCTATAGGTACCAATTGCTCAAGTATATCACAAAGTATGAGATGAAACTGCTAGAGAAGTTACTTCAGCTTTATGGATTTTTTGTGGAGCTTTAACTTTTAGGCGGTCGTGGACGACCGTCTCGGTGTTAAAGGGTTAAGCTTAAAAGAGCACAATCAATCGCGTGAATCCTCTTTTAGTAACATCGAAATCATACACATACATACGAAGACATACGCAGGTCAGTGCAATCGGGAAGTTCGCCTAAAAGACAATGCTCATCAAGCGAGCCACCGGACACGCAGCCCTGCACCATTCGGTGAAAAATAGCGTGAATTTAGCAGGACTCGCGCGTGACTCTCACGTTCAGTCGCAGTAGACGCGCGTGGTGATTATCCTGCTTCCCATCTCCCGGCTGCAGCACGATCCTCGTCGTCGTCGTCGTCGTCGCGAACAATG
Source organism: Gastracanthus pulcherrimus (assembly GCA_949152435.1). Classification (NCBI taxonomy): domain Eukaryota; kingdom Metazoa; phylum Arthropoda; class Insecta; order Hymenoptera; family Pteromalidae; genus Gastracanthus; species Gastracanthus pulcherrimus. Next base: position 183,569,583 of record OX424574.1, read on the forward strand.
GATATATATACAGTACAGTATACACAAGCTTAGCTCGCGAGTAGCTCTCTTTACCCCGAGGACAGAACTCGCAGTGCGCGAGAGCAAGCAGAAGAGAGAAAGAGAGAGAGAGAGGCAGCGATGCGATCTCAAGGTCCTGCGCAAGTGCAACCGATCTCACGAGAATCGCGCCTCTGCGTGGCTGCTGCAGCGTCTACATCCGAGCGACGCCAATACCGCGGGTGCTGTCTCTACTCTCTACTTGAACTTTAAGTTCGCTATAAAATTAATTGTTATTGAAGAGATGCCAAACGCACAGAGTCAATTTTATATTTCTGTTTCTCGCCTTAAGGTGGTCCTACAGTAATTTTTGAAAACTTTGCTAGTAACATGATAACATTTTTTTTAATTGGTGGTTATATGTATTACCTAAGAAGAAAGTCTTTTTGTAAATTTTCATAAATTTTTACACAGTATACCCATAGATATGTAGGAAAAATTAGCAATTTCCAATGAAAATTGACGTGTTCTCAAAACTGTCCTTGTGCATGGAAATGCAAGTATAGCATTTGAAAAAAGTTATGTAGTATTCTAACACCTGTACCACACGGAACTCTGAACTCTAAGTTTTTAAAAATACAATTATAATAATAATAAAGAAAAATAAAATTATATTGAATTTTCATTGTAAAAATAGCCTAAAAAACACATTTTTAACTCTATTCTTGGGAAACACTTTCTTAATAATTATTTTGAAAAATCGGAGTTCAGGGTTGCAATGCGAATAAGTTGAATAAAATATCCTTAAAGTTTCAGATTGATTCATTATAATCCTATGCGCATAAGATTTTCTGAACATTGGAAATCCATAAATGGAGAATACCGCACTTTTGTAAAAAAAGTAAATAATTTTCTGATGATTTTAAAACAATTTTTCTATCGTAGAATATCAATAATTTTTTCTTTATTAATTTCAATTTTTTTGAAGTTTGTCTGCATAGTATAGAGTAGATTTGGACACGCAATAAAGGTCGGATAAAAAATACGTATAAATAACTCTTAAGTCCATTAAAATGATTTCAATGGCAAATATTGCCATTACAAAATCATTTTCTGATCTAAAAATGTACATAATATCAGAAAATTAAATAAAAGAAAATCGCGTTTTTCGTCAAATTTTACTATAGGACCTAAAATCTTACCGAGCGAGAAATTAATAACTGGTAGTCATTAAAACATTTATATATAACCTCGGTTATGCAAAACTAAGACATTAGTGTTCATTTTAATGTATTATTATTATCCCATTAAACAAATTTCAAGTAAATATTTAAAATATTTTTACGAATATCATTCGAACAAAATCTCGATAGTTCAGCATAGAAATTTTATTCGAACATTTGTAGAGGCGTTGAAATATTTGCTTGAAATTTCTTATAATGATAGAGATATACTCTAAATTAAAAAATACAAGTCACCGCTATGGGAAAAAGCACAAATCCAGCAATTTAATCTTTTAAAACAATAAATTGGTAATTTTATACGTCTCTAATGTAGAAATACCAGATTTTGTCCTTTTAGAATAATAGTTTGTTCTTTTTATTAATACAAATTTCAAAATTTATTCTTTTAAAAACATTACAATCCTGAATTTGTTATATTTAGTGTTAATAAATTGAAAATTAGTTTTTTTTTCGTTTAATAATTTTAAAAAAACTGTTTGAATACATTTATGGTTGCGTTGTAATAATATAACGAAAGCATTCAAATTTTTACTCTTCACCTGGGAAATACGCACGTGCATTTTATTTACATACATTGCTATATACATCCATGTAAAATTAATGAATTGACCGACGAACGTGCAAATAGAAGTGGATTCGATTTTACTCTGCCGCTATTATGAGCAATTATTCAAGTTTAATCGAACGCTTTCTGCGCGCACTTTTCCCGCTGAGCCATTAATTTGTCATATACGAGAATTACGCTAAATTACAAATGCAACAAATTACCGAGCTGTTAATTGTCACTCGCTGATTTTATAAAAGCGCATTTAGCCGCGCAGCTTTTTTTCTACTGCGAATTTCCCCGATGTTATTTCGAATTTAAAAGCCGTCGTCCGCGCGTATTAGCATAGCTCGGCGGAGTTAAACGAACTATCGGTATATCGATCGATCTTGTCGCGCCCGGCTCATTCGCGCGCGGTGATGATTCGAAAATATTGCAGCGGTTTACAGAGAGAAGGGGATATTCGAACTCGACGCTAGACGAGGGGAGACAGAGGAGAGGAGCGAAGATAGAAACGTCGCGTGCCGCGCGAGGTGTTCGAAAATGCGGGTCAATGACCTTTTTAAGCTCGAGAGCAAGCTGCTGTTCCCTTGCAACCACACGTAGCACTCGCTCTCTGATTCCAAATTTATCCCTCCCTTGAGTACGAACGTGGCAGTGCAGTTCTTCGTCTGTCTGTCTGTCTCTTTCCTGCCCCCCTCGTACCCCCCTGCGTTAACTCTCCGACTCTTGTAAGTCTGGCACGACGTCCTTTTGCAATCCGGTTCTATTCTCAACGCGCATATAACGTCGATTTGTAATGCTTACAATTTGCTTCGACTTTACCTATATGAATTACTGCCAACGAGCTGCAGTCGAGTTCTTTGAATTTTTTTAAGCGCACGCACGATGATTGTACAGTTACTTTATTTTATAAATGTTTATATTTGTCATTTTATTTTATATACACGCGAAAGTACGGACATTTTTTAAAGATATGACTTTAAAATATTCGCCGCCATGGGAGTATGTGAATATTTTTCTGACTTTATTCCTTGCAGATGAAATATTCGATATTTATGCAGTATTTTCATTCTTTTCGCTTTTTCTTTGGGAACCAAAAATCTGTTTAATAATGACAATTTACGTATATACTTGGTAAAAACAATTTATTTTATTACAATTACGCTCTCAATTAAATTTCAATTCCCACAATCGCATTTCCGCCTCTCCTTTGAATATACTACTTCTTTACTATTCCTCGGGGTCGTATAACAAAGTGCCGTGAGCGCGTATAGCTGCAGCACTTCAATTTCGCCGTCTCGCTGAAGCCTTTAAAGTGTCTCGGTGCAAAAAGGTCGGGTGACTTTCGCCCGACTTTCTTGAATAAAAAAAAAAGACAAGAGAGCGAGAAAAAAAAGAAGAAAAGCCGCGGGAGACAGAAAAGAGGTGCAGCGAACCCGGTGAATATGTAATATTTTCGGAACAAAAGTACCGTGAACCTTCGAACGATTCTAAAGAACAAAAACTAAAGAGCGAAAAATTTGTTTGGCTCGGTGAGAAAAAAAGAAACGCCCAACCAATTCTGTGATACATAGAGGAACGAAACAATCGATATCTGCACGATTTTCACTCTGTAGCAACGCTCATAGGAGCGAAGGGGAAACGAAATTCTATCCCGTGGAGCAGCAACAGATTTGAGTGTGGGATAACGTTCGGTGACGGATACGCAGATACTGCGGGAGCCGGAAGAGGTCCGGTAACTGCATCGCTCACGCGTAATCGTCAGGCTACACAGCCGCGGTATAGATCTGCCCTTCGACGATCCGGATACGCAAAACGTCCACTTTACTTACAATGTACATAATTGATCTTCAACTTATGCAGAGCTCCTTTCATCTCCGAAATTCGGATTATTCTCCTTTTATCTCGTTTTATACGTGTATCTGTAACAATGTATGTAGTACAAAAATGTGTACGCGATCGCGTGCAATTATCGAGGAATTCGGCAATAAAGTTTTCAAGCAACGCGCGTGTGCATATACAATGTAAAATGAAAAACGTCGCTGCTACAGGTAAGATTTAATTACCGAACCGTTAAAGTCACCATAATAAATTAAGAAAATCGCCGTCGCCGCGCACCAGTCAAAACCTTTCACTTTTCGATTGTGCGCGTGAGCTCTGGCAGCGGCGTTCGGCACTTGCGCGCTCCGAAAAAACGGCTCGAGGGCAGTTTTGTGAATGAAAAGATTTCCAATTTACGAGGACGTAAATGTGAAAACACGCCGCTGATTTAAGAGCGATACGGTCACGCGGAAAAAAGCGCACTCGCGCACACACATGCGAGTCTCGCGATCGCAAGCGCGCGCGTTCTGTAATTATATTCGGCAGCGGCGGACTCTGCGCGTGCATATATACTCGTCCGATCCGCCGTACTGCCCGCGGAGTATAGTGTATTGGGAGTGCAGCTTCGCTCCGGGCTACATTTTTGCAAATGAAAAGATTTCAAATTTACGACGACGTAAATGTGAAATTCCCCCGGCGTGATTTACGCGGCGGGCTTCGCTTCGCGCGCGCTTCTCCTTTACTTCGGCTCTTCCCTGGCGAAGTCTGCGCGAGAGAAGAGAGATTTCTCGACAAGTGTGTGGATGATATGCTTGGCCGATCGATCGCCCGCCGATATACCCGGCGAGCTTTTTTTGGGATTCTGCCGACATTATTATACCGACACTCTAACTCGCATGCGGATTTTGAGGCAGTTTGCGGCTATAAAACAGTTGAAATGTCGATTTTATTCTGAATCTATAAAATATACTTTAAATAAACTGGATATTTAAAAAATGTGCTGAAATCAAAACGTGATATAATTGTTTGTATTAGGTTGCACCTCTGTACATAAATATACATACAATATTAGACACGAAATTGCGATGGCTATATTTTAAAAGGGGATGACTATTGTCTTTCTTATTTTGTATAATATGTAGCACCTCTAGAACAAGACTACTCAAAATTCAAGTTTTCTGGAAAATTCATCGAAAATCGAACTTTTGCGCGAGATAAAATGCTGCTCCACGTGAATTTATCACAATGTTGTTCTGGGGATACAGTATGTGCAAGTTGTTCCATGTAATATCAGTTTTTTATTTAATCTTAAGGTGATGCTAAAATAATCTGTCCCCGACAAATACAAGGATCCACTTTTCTCATTTCATTTTCAATTTAGAGTAAATATCTCTATGGAAAGTTGTTGTTTCAACCAAAAAGAACAACTTTTCATAGAGATATTTTCTTAAAATTGAAAAATGAATTGAAAAAGTGGTTCCCCGTAATTACCAGTAACACGGGGTTTAACATTACCTTAAGAAATTTTTTCTTACAGGCTTGCTGTAGAAGTTGAATCTTAAAACATCAAAAACGAATATCACAGCTTATAGAAAGTGCAGACCTTATAGATTTAAACCATACGTCAATTTTTATAAATAACATAGTCAAAATTCACAAAGATCCCTAAGAAAGCCAAATGTCTCTACGCGCACCCTAATGACCGCGCGCGCGTAAACGCGGAAGAGATTCGTGTTTTGCTGCAGCAGGCTGCACTGCAACGCGCCTTTGGTCCGTATATATCGACGCGGTGCCCGTTCACTCTTTCTCTTTTCTCTCTGCAGCGGCAGCGCCTGCCCCCGCGCCGAGGACTTTCCTTCTGTTGTAACCTTACCAAATTCTGCTGGGCCCCCTCCTCCTCCTCCTCCTCCATCTCCTCAGCTGCATCTGCGGTGACGGCCTTTCGCGCCGCGCTCGCCGAACGTAAACACTGCGGCTCCCCATATTATGCTCTGCACCGCGGACGCGAGGCTCTTGCACTTTTCTTGCAGCTCTCGACCTGCACTGCACACTCGCGCACACTTTTTTCCCTTTTTTATGGCTCGACAGCGCTCCGCGGCGTTCCCTTATGGAGCGGAGCGAATTCTTCCGGCGAAATTTAATGACCGTCGCCGATAAGTTCGTGGGTACAATTTAATCAAATTGCTGAATCTTCGATGCGTCGATTTTGCGGGAGATGCGCGCGCGCGATGCGTCTTTTTTTTCCTCGTACACTGTCGCCCTGGTATTTTCGCCTCTTCCTTTTTCGGTAGGACAGTCATAAATATATACGCGCGAGATGACCGCGGGAGAACGCGTTTACACGCGAGAGAACAGTGCTCTCGTGCGGCTCGTGATTTTCAGGGAACAGGTGCGCACGAGTTAGCCGCGGCCGTAGGACGCGATGATTTTCTGCATAAATCTCGAATTTTATTAAAGGTTGCGTATAAATTAGAGGCTACCGAAGTGCGATTCTCGCCGAGGCAAGTGCAGGCCCCGAGGCGCACTTACAGCTGCATTGTTCGACGTCGCGCGCTCGTTGTGTTCTCTCCTCCGCGGCGCGGAGAGCCGCGAGCTAGTATAGTGTAAATTAAAAGCCGATGATCGCTCTCGGTAGTGAATGGGATGGCTCGTGCATTATATTACAGGTTGTGCTCGCGCCACCTGTGATTTACGACCATCTGACTATCTAGAAAGGTAACAATTGCACAAAACGCCTGAAAGCTGCTGTGCAATGTTGCGCGCTTGTAAGCAGCCAGGGCCCGAGCCTCCGCGGATAATCGCGACATTTTCACGATCCTCGTAAATCAAGTGACTTTATTCATTGGAAATTCAATAGCTCTAATAGCTAATAGATTTTTCATAATAATTCGCGATCCCGAGCGCTCGATTATTATTCATTTTGAGCGCGAGGACGATCCTGCGAGCGTCGAGCGTCGACTCAACGCGCAGCGGCAGACACACGCAGCAGCAGCAGCATCACCAGCCCGATCCTTTCGAACTCCTAAAAAGGCAGATTCACCACCAGGCGAGCGCGTCGCCTTGAAAGTCCTCTCTTTCTCTCTCTCTCTCTCTTTCTCTCTCGGTTGTCGTTTTCGGCTGCGAGTATGTTGCACGGCACTGCGCGATCGACATATAGCTCTTGTATGTAGCGGAGAGCCGACACGCCAGTTCGACGAACTTTCACGCGCGCGAGCCAGTATATAGCAGCGCGCCCGAGCACCGATCGACTTTCGTACATTCTAAGAACTTACGTTCACTTCTACCGGATTGAAATGTCAGTTATCTCACACTGAAAATAGTGGGCGCATATAAGCGCGTTTAGAAAGGCCATAGAAATTTTCAGCGCGGTGCGTATACGCGCCAGCCCGCAAGAACATAATATCCAAGTTGCTGCACTTCCCCGTCTATGTGTGTGTGTGTGTACGTGCGGAGTACCTTTCATCGGGCTCTCCCGGTTCACATCGTCAATTTGGCCAGTAGAGAGTACCATGAAACGTCTGTTTAACTATGAGAAGAGGCATTTTTGCGGCGAAAGGTTGATCACTGCTTATCTGCGAATTTCTAATGCTGGGTTAACAATGCCAGCTGGAATTACATTGAGAACGTCAAATATTGAAAAAACGTTTTAGATAAAGATTTTCAGACAATGCTGCTCCCGCAGGCTAATCAATGCAGATGCATTGAATCGTTATTATCAATGAAAAGCCAGATTTTTTAAAATATTTAAAATAGACAAACTTGAGGGAGTGCCTGCATTTTTTACATACGTTTGGCCTTTAGGTTCAAAACAGAATAAGGCTGCAATTACAACCGGTATCCTTTCAAAATATTAAGCTTGCGTATAAACTTGAAAAATGAAAGGTGCTTTACGAGGAATCGTGCAAATTCGGCCATGATTGCGTCACTTTTTACAAAATACCGTTATATAAGGAAAAGTTTTTTTGCAACAGTTTTCGGGTCTCGTGTTTGTTTTGATACTGCAAAACATGTCTTAAAATAACTTTCAAGCAGCTAGCCACTTCACTTATGACATAATAAGCCATGCTGTTTACACGATAAAATTGAGAACAACTACCGAAAATACTAAATTCATCACCTCTAAACTTTAAAAACATCAAGAGAAAATACAAAATGTAGGAAAAAAGGATCGAGAAAATGTTAATTTGGAAAAGAAATACGGTAACGCAGAACATAAACATTGTCCGGCAAACCGGATCACCGCGTGGAAAAGAAAGTAAAATAAAGCAGAGCAGAGCAGAGCGGTGCGGAGCATGAGCAGCCGAAGAGCTGCAAAAGAAAGGATTTACAATCCCAAAGCGAAAGAGGCGAGCTTTACGATTATCCGCGAGCGCGCGCGCAAGAAGTAGCCGGCTGCCGCTGCTACTCGACTGTAGTCTGTTATACACGCGCAGGCGCGCGAAGGCGATCGCCTTGAACCAGGGTAAAAGACACAGACGGACGGAGCTCGCGCGCTAGCGTGGCGGCCGACTTGGCTCTCCTCTGACACTTTCGGACTCTCTCGCGCGCTCGCGATCGCGCCAAGTTCAACGAACGTTCGCCGAACGGCGTCTGCTCGCTCTCCGAGGCCGCGCGTTTTGCGCGGACTCGAAACGTCCTCGAAGACCATACGACGACGAGCTGCTCGTTCTTGTTCAGCCTCTATGTATTATCGCTGTATGTGTGAGCGTCGCAGGCACCGGGTATACCTATACGGGCGGAGAGCTACCGTCCTGCTGCCGCTGTGGGCGGACGTATCGCGTTACGGCGGATCCTCGCTCCCGCTGTAAGCCGCGCTAATGCCTCCGGTGACGCGCTGTGCATGCATATAGCGTGTATACCAGCGAGAGCCCCGCTGGATTAGGGGCGCGATAATTTCCCACGATTCCGCGCGCGCGTGCTATTGCCGCTGTGCTTTTTGCACGATCGCGAGCGGACCTTTCGGCGTGCCGCGGAGCGAGGGAAGTTTAATCTCGCGCGGAGCGGAGCTGCGCGGACAGATATGCTGAAACGCGCGCGCGCGCGCGCCGAGCCATTAGTTTCGGCGAATTGGTGTCTTGTGTAACGATTTATACAAGCGTTGCGTGCTCGTAGGAAGAAAAGAGATAAATTACCGCAGGTCCATCTGATATATGTGTGTGTGTGTGAATGGCGGGAATTAGAGCTAGCGATAATCGATTTTTAAGTACCGAAAATTCAATTGGTTCTTTTGGGGCAATATTCGTTCCAAATTGAAAACGGAAAGAAAGAAAAGTTATCTGGATAAGTGAGTCAGGTACGGTGCGCTGCATATTGTGGCCCTTGGTATTTTTATTTCAAAAATAATAAAATAGTCGAGTAAGTCGATCACGTGTAAAAAAATTAGTTTGGCAATAGTCTGGCTCAATAAGTCTGGCGAAAGTCTTGCAGAAGTCCGGCAGAAGTCTGGCTTTGACCACTTTGCCAGACTTTAGACAAAATGTGCAAAACAAAAGCATCGCGTCATGTCAAATTGCCAGTAACCTAAATTTTTGTCTCTTTTTTACAAATATTCATATTTTAAACAAGATTGCAATATGTACAAAATCTTTTCTCCTATTTTATCGAAAAGTACGTATTTTCACTATACTGGTCGATACTAATAATTATTTACTTGTGAAAAATGAGTTATCTTGACATAATTCCAAAAAAAGTCTGGCATAGTGGCCTAAGCCAGACTTCTACCATACTTTTGCAAGACATTCGCCAGACTTGTTTAGCCAGATTAATCCCAGACTAGTGCCAGACTAATTTTTTTACACGGGATGATTTAGTAGTTTTTAATATAAATTACTTTTGTATCGATTTAGTATATGATTTTACAACTTTTTAAATAAAAATATTGCGGAGCGCAGTAACTGACTCACATACCTTATGAATTAATTATATTATACGTGCAGGTCTAAACGAAATCGATTAAATGCGACAAGCATATCGCAAACTTATGTGCCTATATACGGTCTATACGGTCTACGTCGAAACATCGGCGTAAAGTAAAACCCTTCGGTGACAGAGCCCGAGCGCTATACTCGCGCGAGGCGAATGTATTTCAGAACGGCGAGCCGCGCGCGTCACAACCCCCCATAAATTTTCAATCCTACAAATTTTACGGGCGCGTAATAAAAATCCAGAAATCAAAGCTTCTCGCAGCAGTCGATGCTTGCTATATTTGCCGCTGCCAGGCTGGGGAGGGGGAGGGCAATAAATAATGCCTCGTACTCTCTCAATTATCGTGGCCGCTCGCGTATATATATACCCGCGGACGATTTCGCAACGAGAGATCCGTAAATTGTTTACTCCACGTGCAGCAGAGAGCTAACGTCGTGCTGCAGCGGCGTTTCGATTGACGAGCCATAAAGGTGTCGCGCGGCGTGTACAGCGTGCCGCAGTAAAGGGGGGAAAAATTTAAGGCCTGCAGAACGGCGCGCGCGTAAAAATCCGGCGCGATGCGCCTGCTCTCTCTCGCTTCTGCGCGCAGAGTTGTACGATACCTCCGTCGGTAAAACGCAAGGTGCACGGGCTCCTCTGCTGTTGCTTCTTCTTCTTCCTTGGGGTATATAGGTAGGTAGAGAGAAAAGGGCTGCGGGGTAACGGCAGATGTGGCAGGCGAGCCTCTCTCTTTCTCTGTCAACGTAAAAGTTGAAAGCGCGGGTGTGTCTCTTCTCTCTCCCTCTCCCCCTCTTCCTTCTTATTGTCCTTCCCCTCTCGGTCTTTCAGACGCATGGGCGCAGGCTCGACCATTCCCTTTATCCGCGACTCGTCGTTCCCTTCTTCTCTCGCTCACGCTGTACCCTGCACTCGAAGTGGCTTTTCTACCTCGCGCCTCGCGCGTCCTCTCGCCGAGCGACAGCTGTTTCCAATAGTGGTCGACGCTCTCCTCGTTCGCGTAGGTATAAGTATACCTGAGAGGAAGCACCGAGAGAGAGAGAGAGAGAGAGAGAGAGAGAGACAGGGACAGAGAGAGAATGCCGTCGACAAAGAAGCGCTGCAAGATGGGAGAAGGAGAGCGAACGCGGTGCAGTGTTAGCAGTATGCAGCGCATTTATCGCTTCTCGCAGCAGCCACTGCTCCGCGCTTCGATCTCTGCTGCTGCAGGTAGACGGGAACGGCTCTTGAACGAAAATAGTCATTTCGCTCGATCGCCGATTTTCTATTAGATTCGGGAATTACTTTTCACGTAGGATATGGCACTTCTGAGATTCTTCTCTATCTTCTTTTTAGAGGCGAGCTTTTCATTCGAATCGAAAGACATTTATTCAACTTCTTCGAATGATCATGGTAGCAAATAAATTGACGTTGTCATGGAAACTCTCTAGTACTGTTCTAACGTTTAATTTGAAGTATTATTACGGGAAACAATTGAAAACTTTTGATTCTTTCAATGTTTTTATAATTAAGAACTAAATTGATTTGGCGTTTTTGTAATATAACCCATAGTATATTTTAAAATATTCTGTCATAATTTTTTACCATTTCTCATCAATTTATTAATTTTTTTTTCAATTTTTCTACTTGTATGAGTATACGATAACTTGAACTACCTTACCAGATGTCGAATAGCCTACTTTGACCATATTTATTTTACAAAATTTTAAGTTATGTTATACTAGTGCAACATACTTTTCTACAGGGACAAAGAAAATGATGAACAAGTATAAAAAACATTCTTCAATAAAAGATTTATCTTAAAATGATCTCTTATACGTTAAATTAATTAATGATGCCTTATGTGTTAAATAAAATAATTATTTAATTCTGAGAAATAAAAGTTGAAACGTTTTTAAAAGTCATCATAAAATTGCAAATAAACAGTGAAGAAAGTTATTAAACATTACAATACACCTAACATAAATTCAATAACTAAAAAAATCCGTATTTTCTCAGAGTTTTAAGAGGATTGGCCATCCACCGAAGAATAAAAATCTATTGTAATTTAGTAATTTCAATTTAAGTTGAAGAATAATTTAGCTTAATTAAAATCTCACGAAAATCGGTGGAAGTTTACCTTAATGCTAAAAGGGATTCAATTAAACGCTCAATTACAAGATAATTAATAAAAAAGGTGGATAACAGGCTGCTCGTGGGTGGGAAGACGAGCGGCTATCTCGGACGAGCCTGTCGTTTCGCGCGTCCAGAGAGATGCATCTTCTCGCGTGGCGGACTCTCTCCCTCCGGTGTAGCTTACTCGGACGCGTCCTCGTGTAAGGCCGGCATTAGCATTTCAGAGCGAAGCAGGCTCCTTCTGCGCGAGAGAGTGCGAGCATCGCATCGCATCGCGTCTACTGTACGGTCATCCAACAGGTGTCCGTCGAGCGCGCGCGCGCGCGCGCGCATATATTATACGAGGCTGCAAAAATCTCTTTCTCCTCCCTCCCTCTTTTCTGCACTACCCGACGATTTGTAAGTATATATAAAAGAAAAGATGAGAGGAGAGCGCCGCGTGCATGCACACATGGCACTGCTGCTGCTTCTCTCTCTTTCGAGCCGCGAGCGAGCGAGCGAGATTATGGCATTTATCCATTTGCGGGCAAGTGCATCTCTCGGCGCTCGACTTTTCTAGAGCTTCCTTTTTGCGCACGCAATGAAAATAAAGTAGGAGGGCAGAGCGGGAAAAATTGCACAGAGCGGGCAAAAGAGATGGAAGAAAGAGCTGCTGCGCGTGCAGGATGTCAAAGAGCCGAAGTAGAGGGAGAGAGATGCAGCTTGCGAGTATGCCCGAGGTATGCATTTGCATAAGTAAATGTCCGTGTATAGTGCATCGCTCATTTGATATTCTCTCGATTCTTTTTCTCTCCCTCTCGCTCTCTATCCCCTTCACCCTGGGCAAATATCCTTCCTTTTTTGCGCGCACGAGTTGGAGAGAGCAACTCCTGTGTCGTACGTAGGAGTGCAGTGTTTGCGCCGGAGTTTCGTAATAAAGGATTTTTCGAAAGCCAAGATCAAATTTGTTGCTTGGCTTTATGTGACGTCGCCGAGAGAGCTGAGATTTCCTTTTCCTGTGTCGTTTGCACAACTGCGATATACTTTTATTGTCATCATTGCGCGGACTTTATCTAAAAATATTTTATTTCCAATACAGCTTCCGATAAATTCTTCTACGTCCGGAGAATGGAACTGAAACCATTAAGGACTTGTTTTCCTCTATACAAAGGCAGAAAATAAAATAAAAAGAACAAATTTCACCTCACGCTTTTATTTCCATCTTAAAAGTCTTACACGTGATCGTAGAATGTATTTTTTTCAACGGACGCACTATAGACTGTTCTGACTTCTCCACGCCGGAGGGTTTTAAAAATAAAAGAACGTCCCTGCGACTTCTCAGGTCTTCCTCCCGTGCAACTGCGGCGGGGCTGAGGCGAAGCACAAAGCGAGCAAAATGGAATCGAACGAATCACTTCAAGTCCCGCTGCTTTTTTCTATTTCTCCCGAGTCCCTCCCTCCCTGTTGCTACCTCCACTGCGGTATACACTATAACTATAGGCATATCCGCAGCCTCTAGATCTCTCCGGGCTGCTTTTCTCACGAGCGTCAGGATGACGGCGAAACATTTTTCGTGGCAGCAGCGTGCCTCAGCTACACCAAAAAGCCCGAAAACTCAGTCTCGCTATATAATACGTGTAGGTAGTACACGCCAACAGCTGGCCGAGCCCTCGCTCTTCTTCTTCGCTCAGCTGCGCGCTGCTCGGCATTTCCTGCCTGCACGCGGCACACCGGAGTCATCATCCTTCTCTCTCTCTCTCTCTCTCTCACACTGTCTGTCTGTCTCTCTCCTTCCTCGAGCCACATCCTCGGGCGGCTACGTCGTGATATTCGCGCTCTTGCGTACAGAAGTGATATTTTCCGAGCATGTGGCGCGAGAGGCAAGAGTGCCTCCTTGAGAGAGTGCACGCACGCGGAGTGCACTATACGCGGAGGAGAAGGCAGCGGGAAGGAAATCTAGTCCTTGAGAAGGTACGAGGGAGCTTGAACCCCGTGCATTCCGGGAAGCCGAAGAAGTTGATTGACGAGTCTAGGTCAGTCACCGTTCGGGATCGTCTGGTTCGTGTGTGCAGTGTGTTCTGCTGACGCTCTCGCACCGTGTATACGCATTACACGCGCGTGCTCTCTGACTCTTATTACAGCCCTGCACTGCTGCTGCTGCTGCTGCTGCTGCGGAGGTCTGCCGCATGTCGTCTGGAAGCACTCAGCTTCATTCAATTTTAAACGCTCAACGCGAAAACAATTTTAACGCTCTTATACTAATCAATTAGATAAAAGCGTCGTTAACATCCCATACATTTTTATAACAGGAAAGAGTTTCTTTTTGATCTGCTGCACCGATATTTTCATTTTCTTATCTCTGCGGTAAATTATAACTGACGTTTATGATTAAAATTAAAACTAATAAATTGTATATGTAAATGTTGCACTACAAGTGTCTTTTCACTTTGGTAATTTATAAGGTTCCCGCTTCATTTACAAGATAATATATAAAACCAGTGAAAGTATTATCATTTGCACAAGTATTTATTGAACTTACAAAAAAGACGTCTGCTTTAATTGAAATATATTAGTTTTTTGAAAAAATACTACCAAGCCGAAAATCGTAAGTCGATCCGAAAAAAGAGCCGCACTGGACGAAGGTGGGAGCGCGCACGCGAGTAACATTGCTTCTCTCGCTCTCTCTCTCTCTCTCTCTCTCTCTCTCTCTCTCTCTCGAATCCCCGGATTACTCGGTCGCTCGTGCCAATAAAGCATGATTCGGACTAACGAGCGTCCCGTGTCAGACACGCGGGCCTACATACACAGTACACACGCTATACGTATACACACGCGATAAAAATCACGATACGCTCGTCGAAGAAAAATATGGCCAATAACGGGCCGAAAGCCCGTGCCCGAGGAACGTTTTAATAGGCATCTCGCGAGCGTGCATAATGTATATACACGCGGCACGGAGGAGAGGGCATAAATAGAAATGGCAGATGTCAAGTTCGCGCTCGCGCGCATATTCGAAAAAAGAAACTGTGCCGATCGTTATCCCCGAAAGGGGTCGTCGCCGTCGTAATCCTGCGATCTCGTGTGTGTGTGTACGTGCTGCCGCATATACTTTGGACGCACGGAAAACGCAAGAGGACGCTCAACGTTAGGATCTCTTGCCGAGACTTTCGATGAGATGTCGGCGCCGATTTCGAGAATCGCGAGGAGAGAGAAATTTTCGACCTTGTGTTGATACAGCTCGCGCGAATCTAACACGAGTGGTCTTCGCGCGCAGTGGGGATATAAGGAGAGAGAATGCGGGGAGGGAGACACAACTGTCGAGAGACGATGATCACTTCTATTGAGCGAATCAATGCGATGGAAAAGTACGCTGAAAGCCAATCTCTTTCTCTCGGGCGCGCGACAGCAGCAGCTGACTCACGCTAAACGCGGGATTTATACTTGCCGCTAACCTTATTCGAATATTTTTCCACTTTCTTGACTGGCTGCAGCGCTGAATGTCGTCGCAGTGAGTGCACTGGCTTCGACAATGCATCCGTCGATTGCTACTTCGCTTCGCTACTCTGCGTTTCATATTTTCATTCTGATTTAAAATGCAGATAATAATAAGAGAATATCGAGGTTTCGAGTAAAAAAATAATACAGTGCTTTCAAAATTTATAAATAAAATATGTAATAATGTGGTAAGTGCAAAAAAGTCATTTATAACGTTAACAATTTTTTCAAGACTACCTTGTACATGGACGATTGCGTGTGTCAAAACATACATAATGCATATCACGTCATGTAATATACATATGGCGACCGTTTGACCTAACGTATACAGAAAATACTAATCTATATAATCTCTAGTTTCACTTATTTACATATTTATCATCAAAAAGTGTTTTGAAAAGATGTAGAGAATTTGCATAAAATTATCGCGATAAATTTATTTGCAAACTTTTATGTGATAAATGTAAATTATACAACGTTAGGAAACATAAAAAGAGGATCGAAGAAAAAAGAAATAAAACTTGAAAGTGAATCATGGGGATTCGATCTTCTCTTTCCTTTCTGGAACCGCAATCGAGAGGTTGCTGCGAACAAAAATATTGATTACATCTCACGTAAAGGGAATTGAACCTCATAAAGCTTACTTCACGTATAAAATGCTTTATAGACCGTAGGTACTAAAATTGATTGCTATATCTTAAAATTTGTCATTATTCGTTTTTAGAGAAAGAAAATTAAATGCTCTGCAGTACATTTAATACCAAATAAGCAAATATTCGCCGCAAACTGTAAACAATACGTACATCTACAGTCGCGACACCACTCTCACTGTGAACGCACCCTAACATCCATGGCGTCGCGCTTCCCTGGAAGCACCCGACCGACCGACCGACCGCACACTCGCTGAACACATCCGCACCCGGGACGTATACGCGAGGCCGCCTTTTTCCCTCGTCGGCGCGCGGAAATCGCTCGGCGCGGCTCTCCTCTCCTTTTTTCCCCTGCTTTTTTTTTTCCTCTCTTCGCGGCATTTTTCCCTCCGTCCTTCCACTCGGCGAGCTTTTTCCTCGACGCGCGTCCATCGAACCGATGACACTCGATTGCGCGTCGGTTCGCCTACCCCTGCGTCGCGTCGCTGCGGAGTTTCCATTTCCACGCGCGACGCACCAGCTGACGCGTGTATGTACAGCGCGGAAAAAGTAACGAAGACTACACGGGCAGGTATAGCGAAAATCAGCTGGTGAGTGCCTAGTATACACAGTGGCGACGCGCTGCGTATACTAGTATGGAATCGTTGAACCCTCCTCGTTTGCAACTATACTCGTACGCAGCGTTGTGGCGGAGCGAGGAGTAAAACCGCGCGCTGCTTCCCTCTTTCTCGAGCGTCGTGTATGTACGTATATACATATATTCCCTCGCCCACCGGAATCGCAGATGGTGATTTGGACTTTGCATATAAAATGCGTAATTGTCCTTTATTAGCCCCTAATGGCTAATGTATAATTTATCATATACGCGGCTCGAGTGCGTATATCCGTTATCTATTTACATTGCAAGGGTCAGAGCCCTGCGAGTTGTGCAGGGCGCTCGAGGAGGGAAAGCCTCGCTCGACGCTGCACGAGGAAATATATAAGGTCTGCCACGCGGTTTCTTTTTCTGCGGCGACGAAGAATAACAAGCTGACGTGCGCGATATATGTATTGAGTGCATATATGCATAAATAAACAGAAATGAGGATAAAAATGATATAACGATTACAATAAGTTATACAAGGGCAAACGCGTATAAATATACGCATACCGGTTGCTAACGATATTCAATATTCCAGAAGTAAACAAGCAGGATTCTAGAAATTTATTTTACGACTCTGAGTCCTGCTATTTATACACACATCTTGAGCACTGCGTATTTGAGTAGCTGCAGAGATATCGCGGAAAATCGACGACACTCGGACAAGACGAAAAATCGGGATATTCCTCACTATTTAAGCGTTGATAATGTCGTTCCGGAGGGAATGTTAAAACACACCGTGGTGAGACTTATGTACACTACATGCAGGCGAGGCTTCGAGTTCGCGCGCGAAGGTCGGTGCACCTTGTGTGTACCGTGTGTCATATATATAGTGTATATGGAAGGCTTGGCTGGCTCTGGCAGGACGTAGACGTAGGTATGCCGGGCTGGGCAGCTTGCATGTGAAACGAGCAGCCGTGCGCGCACACACACACAGACACACGTATACGTGCGCACCAGCGCGCGGGGAAAAGGTACAAAGGGCAGGTGCAACTGTGCTGGCGCGAATACGCGAGCACAGCACCGAGAGGAATATATGTATACCTACGTGTACAGTGTACACACATATGAGTATACGCAGTAGACCTATTCCCTGCTCCTTCTCCTTCTCCAGAGGAGATAATGCATGTACAGGACGGCTGAGTGCCTGCGAGAATAGCAGAAGAAAAGCCACATCCAATTATGAAAATTAAAGGTTCTGTCGCCTTTGGTGAAATAGACTCTAGCTCGTATGTAATAGTCGCGGAGCGCACCGCCTTGTCTGTCTCGCTCGTCGCTTTCGAATTGACAATATGGCTGCTGCTGCTGCCGCGCGCGGCTCTTGGCAATCGGTAGCTCGGAAATGACACACAGCCATTGTAAATTTTCCATCTACATGCGATTTCAGTGACTAATTGCGCGCCCGGTGATTGACGTTCCTTCGTCTCGAATGTGTGTTTCGCTGGTGCGCGCTGGGTGTTGCAGCGCGGAGCTCACTTCTTCTCGGTTTCGAGAGAGCGTTTGTATCTTTACAATGCTTTGGCTATTTTAACGACCAGCGGGTATTTTATTTCATTTTGTTTTCGCAATTAAGGGTCTAACGCAGAAATAGAAAATAAAGGTTTACGGTTTAAAACGTTTAGATAATTAACATTTTCTATCATTAAGTTCAATTCTAAGATAGTGTTTTAAAAGTTGCTATGATCACATCTCTTTTAGTTTATTCGTAAACCTCTGAAACGTAAAAGTAATAGTTATAGAATCAACATGGTCCACGATTCTTCAGAAATTTTTAGAAAACGACTTAAATCTTCCAGAAAATTTTTACTCGTATCACTTTGTATATCTTTATTCTTTATTCTTTTAAAAATCCGTGCTTTTAAAGAAAATAATTCAAATATAGTCTCAACATATATCTCAAGAAGCTTATTTAGTCATCCTGTTTTAAAATTAATTATATAATTTTTCATAAATTATTACATAGTAATTGTGCAGTTTGTGTGTTCATATACGCAAGTATCCACCAAGAGAATTAAAAGAAACTTTATTTCGAATTTCTAAGAAGAATCTTAAGTGACATACATCTGCATTGCATTTCCTCATACGCTTTACTTTTTCATATATGACATCGCATTTTAAATTTTATGACAGGCAGTCATATTTTTTTATATTTAACAGTACCAGAGTTTTATCCTCTATTCAAGAAAAAGAGTTTAATGTTTTACATACCTCTTTTAACGATTATCAATACTTTACGTAAGTAAATGTTAATCGTTTCGTTTTGTACAGGGAACTCTAGGTATATACAGCTTAAATACATTTTATACGAGTAAAGCTAGCAATGTTGTAAAAATCGACTAGAAAAAAAATCATAATAGCCTGAAGAGTCTAAAGGTTTTAATACTAAAGCAAATACATAACGTTTTGAATTCAACAATGATTTGTCCTTCAAAAACAGAAACGAGAGGAATGATTTTTCAAAAAATTCTGTTTAAGTACTTCTGACCATCTGCCAAAACTTGTCAAAACCTACTCAAGCATTTCTCAATTTTTCCCATCTCACGCATGACGCCACCTTCACTCTAAAAACATTACGTCAACGGTACTAATTAATATGTCCACGTAGCCAAAAATAGGCGCGCGTTAGCCCCGAAATTATCAAGAAATTGCGACGGCGGCGGCTGCTGCTGCCGCTGCAAAGCGCCTCGCTCATGAAGGGCGGCGCAATTCCGCTGGCCCCCCGCATTAACAAGCGCGGGCGGTATACTAGTATAGCCACAGCCGTAGCACGGCCCCGTCGCACTAAGCTAACCAGTAAATTTATAACGCCAACATCCATTTCCAAGCCGCGCGCGCTGCAGAAGTAGCGCTCTATCTCGCCCTCGCTGTGTTCACGACCGCCGTAGGCTGCTGCTACCGCTACACACACACACACACACACACACGCACATATATACGTGACATAAGCCGATAACCCGGCCCATAGTTCGCGTAGCGCACAATCGCTCGCTATAACGGGCTGCTACTCTCCATAGTAACGCCGTCCGAACTGCACCGCTGCCGCGTATATCTCGCATGCGTGCATTATGTGCGTATGTATAATGTAGATGCGCGCGTGTGTGTGTGGACGCGTATGGTTAACGCACGCGTAGCTTCTGTCATCGCCCGGCGGCTGTACGACGCGGCGACGCTGCTGGACCGACGCGACGATATAATTAATACGCATAGGCCACGCTGGAGCAAGTAGATGCGTCAGGCGCTGCTGCACTGCCGCTGCTGCTGCTGCTGCAGCTGCAGGGACCGTGACTTTTGGTCGAATTAGCGTGGATGTATATGCGCAACTTGCCGCGAGTGCCAAGCAGCCCGATGTGCTGTTTTTAGTCGGAGCTTAATAATTACATTTTACGAAATTTTGTAAACGTATGTCCTAATATCAAATTTGGTGTGTCGTCAAGTGGTGAAATGTGCAATAATGTCAAGTAGTCCGTTCGCTATGCACAAACTATTGCACATTACAAAGTTTATTTTATAAATTTTTTATATTTATAACGTGAAAATAATACATTGTTTATTTCATACTTGGTAGCTTATGTAAAAAATGGAAGTCGTATTTTTCTTAATTTAATTAATCAAAAATTACGTATAAATAGAGTAGCTATATTCCCGTGACATCGCGAAAACATAATAAAAATATATTTTCTTGCCACGATGCAGCATTGTAGTATCTCGATATATGAACCGTTCAGAACCATATTCAAACAAATCCATTTTCGATATTTATGTTATAATATTTTTGACATATCAAAAAATAATTTAGGTTATTTAAATATAGTAAACCATTCATTCTGTAGTAAATTATGCGTAACAATAATTAATTCGATAATTTTTTTATGGTGTATAGCGTAAATATTGAAACGATCAGGAACGTTTACAAAATTTTCAAATGGCACATATTCCACTATAGTTTTGAATAGCCCATACATTGGAAATTCAAAAGCTCGCCAATAAATATATTCAAAAATTTCGCTTTACTCAAAAAATACACATCAGAATCAAATTTCCTTTTTAGGGTCGCTTTATTTACGTAAAATATATCGCGGAACACTCTGATTGTCATCAGAATCGAAAATAAGCATAATCACGTAATTGCTAATTTTCGATTCTGATAATAATTCGAGTGTTCCGCTATGAATAATGCATAAATAAAGCTATACTGAGAAAACTATAACGTAATTCACGCAACATCATATCGTAAAAGTTTACATATCGATATCGTAATTATTCAGCGTCAGATGCGATATGATATCGTAAAATTAGCAATTTGAAATCTTAATTTCTACATTAAAAATTCAATTTTAAATAGTTTAATATCTCTCAATAGGCAAAATATTACGTACAGAGCTCATGCTCATGATTTTACAACATTGGATCGAAAGGAATTTGATCTACGATATATGAATCGGAAAAATTTACGATATCATAATTTTACGATATGAAATTTACGATATTGTTTTTTATCAGTGTACCCTGTTAAATTTGATTCTGATGCGATGAATTTTTTGTAGAAAAACGATAAATTTTAAAATTAAAATTTCAACGAAAAAATGGAAAACACGATCTAATTTTTATTTTATTAAACTAACCAGTAAAATAAAAAACTTTACTTTTTATTTGTACGCAATATCCACAATATTAACGAATATTTAAAACAAAAAGTCTAAAGCATGACAAGTATAAATACTCAAGACAGGCGAGGTCCGGTTATTCCCGAGTATTGGTGCACTTGCAGTGCAGTGCCCGGCTGTGCGTATATGCACTGCCTCAACATGGCTATACAGATATGTAATTGCACCGAGAGAGTTCGCGCGTCGTCGGGCGTGGAGTGCTCCGCGGCCGCGTCCGTGCTGTTTGCTGCTGCATCGTCGTGGCGCGGCGTGGCTCGGGCCCTCGCCACAGGACGCGAACGCGGCTCGCGGCGAGCGGTCAATGTCGTCGCCGGCAACTCGCTGGTCATTGTCCCATCGGTCGGCGAAGGCGCGACGCGACGCGCCACTCCGACTATCTATCTCCGAGGCGGCGGCCACAGCAGCTGCTCGACGAATATCTCGCTACCGCCGGAATAGCTCTCGACTCTACTTCGGGAGCCGTGCATCGCGAGTGAGAAAGGGCTGCAGCGCAGTGCGAGAGAGAGAGAGAGAGAGAGAGAGAGAGAGAGAGAGAGAGAGAGTAATGATCGCATAATGCCGCTCCCGCGCGGTCAAGTTAGTGCAGCCGAACGAATCAAGAGCGGACAAAGGGAGGCTCGAAACGAGGAACAATGGACGCGCGGAGAGGAGAATTCTTCGGAGAACCGACGACGCGTCGAGCTTTCATTCGAAGCAATTCGGCCGTGCGCGCTGGCATCGGGCTGCTTTCGTGACTCCTTGCTCTCTCGCGTGTATATGCGAGTATCGACGTAATAAATTTATTAGTAGGAACATCTTGCACGGGAGATAAATCAATCGATGCCGGTTTGGCTGTTAGCTTCAGCAATTATACCTTCGTCTCAATTTTTCGGATAGCGCTCGAAAGTCTCGACGAAGCAACTGGTTCTCGAGATAGCCAAGTAGCTTTTCCTTGGCCAAGCCTTTCGTTAAAGAAGCAAAAGGAAGTAATTCCACTTTACAATTCTCATTGCGAAACGCTTGGCAAAAAGTTGGCAAAAAGCGCAGCAGCAGCAGCAGGAGCAGCCGCAGGAGGAGTGCGCGCGCGATAGTGAAAAAGATCGAGCGATCGAAAAAGAGCGCGAGCAGGCCGCAGGCGAGCCGCGCAGGAGGAGAAGGCGAGGAGAGACGGAGAACGCGAGAGCTGGCTGGCTGCATGCACGAAGAAGCAGGGAGGCAGAGAGAGAGAAGCAAAATAGACTCTGAACTTGACAAAAGCCGACCTTCGAAGCTGACATTCACTCCGCGCGCCGCGTTCGAACCTTTCTCTTTCTCTTTCTTCGCTTCTCCTTTCCCCCGCGCCCGCCTCTCTACCCCTACCCCCCCCCTCTTGTAGCTATCTCGCGTCTCCTCTCGCTCCTTCTTCCTTCTTCCTGCGCCTGGCTCCACTGTAGCCAGCAACAGCGGCGCTGGAGCCTTGCGAGCGCTCCTTGTCTATCGTTTTCTGCGCGCGCGCGCGGCCACGATCCTCGAGAGCCTCGGCCAACTGGACCCGACCGCCGTCGCCGACTCCCAAGAGCACAAAGACCCGTCATTCCAGACCGAGACTAGCGTGTCCTTCTGTACGAGCTGCCGCTGCGCACTGTTTCTTCTCCTCTCTCTTGATCGTCAGCGCGCTTCTTCGTCTTCTCCTTCTTCTTCTTCTTCTTGTCGTCTTCGTCGTCTTCGTCGTCTTGGTCCTGCTCGCTCTCTGCCTTTTCTTCTGCGCAGCTCGATTCTCGGTATAGAGTTCAGCAGACGGATACTTTTCACGGCGATGAAAGGGACAAACGTCTCGGAGACACACACGAACAGCGGTCCCACTTGTAATGGAGAATTATGAGAGCTGTGAGATATTACTTCTTTCTGTAGCCTCTTTTTCTTCGCGAGCTGTCTCGCTCTCACAATTTGTCGGGAAAAATTCGACCTGACACTCTCTGCCTAGCGAGCGCGATCCGTAAAAATGAAGCGTTATTATTTAAACGCTGAATTTTCTCAAAGTCGATTAATTATCCGAGCTTGACTTTGGTTCTTCATCTTCCGAAAACTGCGTTTCAACTTCGTAATACTTCGGTGGAATATAAGATACTCAAGCTGGTAACTTTAGTAAAGGAATAAATTTAAAACAAAAAATATTGCGTACATACGATACCGAAAAGTAACCGAAGAATAAATTTAAAATGTATGAAATGATCTTAGATTCGATAAGAATAAGTATTTAGGTACATAACATAATATTTATAAATATTAAAAGACAAATCCATCACATATTCATTTTATACCTTTCTTGTTTACATACTCAATCTTCTAATTTCTAAAAGATTTGAGTGTTTGCTGCGACAATCAAACTATCATAGATAAATTAAGCGGGGTATTCTTCAAAGTTATAAGTATTTTGTATGTGACGTATTCTTGTCGTATTCTCAATCTAGCAGACCTGTGGGATTTTCTCCGTTTTGTTGAGGAGTAGTGAGCGTCAACAAAACCACGCTGAGTCAATAGCGTACTCAATCAATACACATGGACTGTAACTAAGTGTGACCGAGGACTAGGCGATATTACCGGAGGTTCGAGGAAGGGACCAAGATGCGGGTGGTAAAGGGTTTGTGGTCTGGGCATTTCGAGAGTGAACATCGTCTATACTCTTACTCAAATATTGAATATATTGTTGGGCTACTGGTGTACAATAGAGATCACGGAGTTACATGTTTTAATTGAATATTTAATCTTATTTAAAACCCGATAACAATGAACAATTCATAACAATTTTATTTTACGTATAAGTAAAACGCGTTTCACGTTTTACCTTCCGTTAGAGGGCCTTGTAACTGTCCTTTCAGTCTCGGGTACTGAATTTTACTCGGGTACAATTTTCTACGACAAACAGAGAAAAACACAGCATTCAACTGCTTTAAAATACTTCTTAGTACTCTACAAGTCACGACAGAAAAGCCTCGACAACGCTACTCAAATCTGGCACAACCTCAACTGCAGGTGCAACTTAGAGACTCCTTTATCGAGCATGATTCTCAAGAATATCGCGGTCTATCGTTATCTCGAGGATTAATGAGTCAAAGCGAGGCAGCAGCGGCAGTAGCAAGCCACAGGCAGGCAGGTGCTACCGCCGAGCTGCAAGAGCCGAGACGAGGCGACAGTTGGCAGCTTGTGGCTGCAACGCGGCTGCGTGCCAGGTACTTTTTCTTCTCTCTCTCGTTCTGTCTCTGTAGAATCGGCGCTGTAAGAGTCGCATAATTTCCGTCCACGAGGTCGAGACATCGTGTTCCTCGTTCTCTTCTCGTTTTAAACCCAACTATTAGGCCTAGGCCAGCAGCAGCAGACACGGTACGGTAAAAGCATCCAGGTATATAGGTTGCCTAATGACGTTTTACCTGCTAGCGCGCACCTTCGCGTTCTCCTAAGCATATCGCTCTCGCTCTTTCTCTCTTAAAAGACTCTAAAAGTTTACCTAGGCTATCCTGCCCTGCGCTTTTGCAACCGTGCGATTATTATATCTCTCTCTCTCTCTTTCTCGCTTCCTCTTCCCTCGCTCGCTATACACATCAGCTTTGCATACACGGCATTTACGGCCTCGACGCGCACCGGCAATGGGGCAACACAGACCCAAAATCAAGGAAGTCCCTTTTTTGTGTGCGCGCCAGCTCCATTCTATTCCCCAAGAGAGGCCCTGTGCCCCGCTCACAATGATGCGTGCGACTGTATAGGTATACCTACTAGGAGAACCTCTACAACTGGAGACCGATCTCTCTCTCTCGGTCTCCGCACCTTGACGCTCTTTATTTTCTCATATACCGAAAGCTATTTTTTCGAGGCGTAGACGCACAAACGACTGACATTATCTTTCGTCGCCGGGCGCGTCTTTTTCGTGCCTCTCTCTCTCTCTCTCTCTCTTCTTCTCTGTTCAGTTTTTTTTCTTGGTTGCTTCGAGCTTCGATCCGACAAATTCAGACGACGACCTTGTACCGCGGATGATTTTTTTTGTTTCTTACCCACAGCTCTCGCTTCTTTCACCGACGTTCCAAAGCGATCATCGGAATTAGAAGAATCTTTCCACACTTTATTCGTGTGGGAAAACGACGAAGGTCGACCCAAGGTGTTCCGTTGCGAAGGTCAAGATCAAAATATACTCTGACCAAAGAGTTAATCCTTTATCTACCGCACATAATAGAAAGTCTACGCATACTTATATCAAGTATCTGATTCACGATTACAAGAGCACCACTGGCGTATAATTGATTTGGAGCTTTGGATTTATAAGAGAGCATTAGCCGTAATTAAATAAAATTGAAATGTAATTCCTTCAGAGAGGAGAGAAGTTGAAGCTTTGACGAGAGAAAAAAAAACGCTGTACATTTTAGCGATACGAACTGGGGGGGTACTGCGTCACACACGCGCGAATGAACGTACACGACTGAAAGCAAAAAGAAATGTGAAAATTACATCTCGTGTCCGCGCGCGCTTTTGGCGCGCTGAATCGTATAGAAATTCGTAATCCGCGGGCCGCCACCGACTACACCATGCAGATTTAATCTGGCAGGCGAGCGAGCGAGCGCATGCGACGAAGTGATTACGCTGTAATATCGCCCAAGATGATAGTCCCGGAAGCCCGAAATAATTAAATCCCTCGCGCAGCAATCGGAAATCCCAATTACAACGCGCTAAGCTTTCGTGTGGAGCTACCTTTTTCCAGCGTACATCGCTGCTTCTTCTTTATTTTAATTATTTTGACCGTTTTTAATCGACGCTTCGACGAAGCTGCGCTCGTGCGGATTTGGCTTCTGCGAATGATACATAACGGCTCTATATTTAAATCATCCGTTCTTTCGAATCATTCTGTGTTTGCTGCATATTCGATTAGGAAGATACGGGCTCGATAGAGGCAAACAAAAAAGAATTAAATCGCGGGGACCTTTCAATCGATTAAATCGAACTAGTCTTGCCTTGCGGCTAGCTGTACGTGCATGTAGCATATGCATTTGCATACAATACGAGCGGCAAGGATGTCTCTTATACTCTTTTGTCTTCTACTGTTTTCAACTGGCAGCCGTATTCTAATACTTGACCGCGACGAGACATCTATCTCTCGAAAAAGTTTATCTTATAAATGACGTAAAGAAGCGCGTTTTCCTTTTTGTTTACAACATGAATATTACTTTAAAACGTTTTAAAATTGTGTGTGTAATTTAATTATGCGAGCATTACAGCTAAAACTAAAACAAAACATTTTATATAGAGCTTTGTTCGCAACTAAAATTTTGGATAAACGTATTATATCTTTTATTTATATGTGTATTATGTAGAAACTTTTTATAACATTCAGCGACATCATATTTTATTAATGAATTTATTTTCCTCATACTTCATAATATATATATATATATGACTAGTTTATATATTATTTTTATACATTATTTTTCCTAGGAGGCACCTTAAATAAAAAATATTTAGTCGAATGCATAGTTCTGCGAATAATAAACTTAAAAAATACGCCGCATCCGGAATCTCCAATAAAAGAGACTATTGATTAACAGAAAAATAGAAACATCGAAAGAGAAGATATAATCACACGTCTGCCATCGAATCCCATTCTTCGCGCCATCAACACAGAATCGCTTTTCAGGCGTCAACCGCAGTTGTACTCCTTTTTTTTCGTTTGCTATTCGTCATGTTGAGTGACTGCAGCGCCCTACTGGTGGCCAGGCGCGGGACTATTGAGGAAGCACACGGTTGTGGTTCAAATCGTAAAACCAGACACAACGCTAACAACGGCCATTTATATATTTTTTGCTAATTACAACTATGAACAAGCAGAAGAGATTTAAAACGTCTTAAAACGTATAATAGTTCTTCATAAATTTCCTACAAATGAGGAAATAAAAAAACAGTGCATTATGACGTGTAACATAACCTGCAAATTATCAGTAACAAAATTTATGTATGTAATGCCCACTTTCGAAAAGAAGATTATGCATCAGGTAAACAAGTATAACAAACAAGATCAACAAAATAGGCCATTTTGACATTTGTGTTATATCACGGTGATAATGCGTTGATATATAATTTCGACATTTCAGTCATTTGAACCGCTACCGTGAGCTTCCTCAATAGTTCCGCCTCTGACCACCAGTAGGGCGCTGCAGTCGCTTAACACGACGAATAGCCGCAGCAGCAGCAGCTCTTTTTTCTCCCCCGGAGCGAGGCGATATTTTTCGAATTCTAAGTGAATCGCACGCAGGCTCGGCTCCGATCCAAAGCAAACGTATCGAATTCGTCATGGGATCCGTTGGGCGAAGAAGCCTCGCACGAACGAACGCCCAGCGATATAGGAAATATCTCCTCTTCCGCGATTAGGCGAACCGATCGTCCCGAATCCCCAGCGCTATAGTGCGAAGGGACGGTCTCTAATGTATCAGCTGCTGAATTCAGCTCGGCCATATTCAAGGTAGATAGTTCGAGCAGAACGAGGTATAGAGAGAGAGATACCGAGAGAAGATGATCAGCAACACTCGCGGGGACGAGTTTCGAGACGAGACCTTCCACGGGGGTTAACGATCAATCTCCTTCTCTCTACCTTCTCTGCGTCCCTCTCTCTTTCTCTCTCTCTATCTGTTCAGGACCCAAAGCGAGCACCGCTGCTCTTCTTCCCGGTGTTCATTATTTTCAGCGCTCGGTGTTCGTCGCCGCTGCGGGAAGGAGAAGCGAGCGAGCGCAGCGCAGCGAAAAGAGACTACGATGCACATCGCCAGGTAAGCCGGAGCAGAGCCAAGAGCATTTAGGATCCTCTGCTCTCTGTGTGTGTGTGTGTGTGTGTGTGTGTCTGTCTCTCTCGCTCGGGTCGTGGATTCAGGTGCTCGGCTCCGGCGATGTTTCTCTCTTTCCACCGACCGACCGACTCCCTTGTGCCGGTCCCTTGCAATAAGCCTCGGGGCTCCGGCGTTTCGCCCGGAACCCGCTTGGATTCCCAAGCGAACCTCTCACGAAACTTGCCTTCGCTCCTTCTGCGCTTCTATACCTATATACGGCGGCTCCTCGCGGCTCGTCTACCTACCTTCTGCCCCGTACACACGTTTCGAAACGATGGAAAATTTTCTTATACGATTTACTTTTTTACCACTCCTGAGCTGTTGAGCGACTCGACGTAGTAAAAAATGTTTTTCGAGGGACATGGCGCGGATATACGCGTGTAAAGTTTTATCATTTTAGCAGACCTATTTTAATAACGTGCTATTAGGATGATAAAACTTTACTCCTTGCTATGCGAGAACGTTGCTGTTGTAAGTTTCTGAGGGAACGAACCTCTTGGGGCAACTAAAATACATTAGACCTTAGCTATATATATAATATATCTTTAGAATACTATTTATATATTCTTCAGAAACTTTTGCTTACAAAATTTTTATATATGTTTTTCTGCTTTTTGTTATAGGTAAGAGATTTGCGGAATTAAAAAGGAGAAATAACATCCCGTGAATGAGGTAACATTAAGCAGCCATCGACGAATGCGAAAAATTGAATTAAAGTAAAATACAAAGCGTAAAGTAAAGCCACCTCATTTTTAATCAAGTATATCGAAAAAAATTTAATTATAACAGACGGGGCATTTTCTTTCACGAATTTCATTTAATTATCGCGACAGAATTACCTTTCATTGGATTATGAATTTTTGCTCATAACACGCGGCTCCAAGAACCTATGACGCCTTTGATCATGGCTAATGCCTTCGTTTTTTCTCCATCACTTACGGAATATTAATTTTGCACTTAATTGGCTGGTCGCTAATCAGAACTGTTCTTTTACATTTTCTCTCGTCTTTCACTTTCCACTTTCATCAAGCCTTCATTTTTCTTGATATTATTACTATCTTTTAGCTATAATCAGAACTTCTTTATAGATTAAAATATCAGCGAACGTTGCACTCCTTTTTTATTGTACAAAATCTTTATTATAATTAAGATTTCATTTACAAATAAGGAAATATTCGGTAAGTTATTTTAAGCTCAACTTAAATTGTGCCTTTACACGACATAATAATACTGTGACATTCGAAAGTACAAGGAAATCCGAGCAAATTCAATAAATAGATTACACAGAGAAGAGCCCTACTTCCACACCCCCTCTGAATAAAAGCAAAAGCCAGAATTCGATACATCCTATATCCGTCTAGCGTAGTAAGGTCAGTACTTTTGAATTCCGCTCGTCGTCGTGGTCGTCGTCGCGCGGTGGCTATACACACGCGGCAGGGCCGAGCCAAGCCGAGCCAAGCCCGAGCCCGCGCACGAGCGTTAGCGGCTCGGTCCTTTCACCTTTTCCCTTCACCGTCCGCGCATTTGTCATTCCATTTAGACCCAACCTCCCGGGCTCGCCGCAGCCGTAGCCGCCGCCGCCGCCGCCGCCGCCGTCGACTTCCTTTTACCTGGGGGCTCGAACCCGGTCCTAAAAGGGCCTCTCGATTCCGTCTGGCTCGCGCGCTTGCTCGCCTCTCTGGCCTTGGAGAGCCTTACGACTCGACCGACACTCCGAAGGTTTTTACTATGATACGAAAGCCGCGACTATTCCCCGCTCTCGCTCTCTCACGGGCTGTGGATAAATCGTTCGTTTCTTTTGATTCCCGAAAACGTCGGGGAATTTATATATATGTGTACGTGAAGAATGCTGCAGTTACAACATTTTTTTTTATGTAACTTTGAGTACCCATGCGACTTGTTTACTAAAATAATACGTCTTTTCATTCTACGTGGATGCACGAAGAAAAGGAAGACAAGAGTTTGAAGGTCCCTCGTAAAATAAATACACCTTTCGAGAATACTCAAATGGTCTACAAAAAAAGAGCGGCATTACGATTTCGTAATGCTCCGCCGACGGTGGCCTGTTATTAAAATAAAAAGGAAATGGTGAGGAAGTCTAGCAAGGAGCAAAAATAAGGTTATAAAAAATCAGAAGCTCCCGAATCTGCGTGCACAGCGCGTACTGCTGTGTTTTTTTCGCTCGAAAGTGTATAGCAGCCGGGCAGCCCGAGCCTTTTGAAATATCATTACGCGCTTATGGCGAGTTTGCAAAGGCGAGCGCAGCGCCCAGCAGCGATTGAAATATAAATCGAAAAAAGTGTTGTGTAGCTCTCTGGCAATAGCGAGCGAGCGAACGAGCGGGCGGGCGGGCGTATATATGCGAACGCGGGAAAGGCGCGTGGCGATATTAAATCCCCGGACTCGTTTCTGCACCGGCGCTGCATATACATATCGAGCCTCGGCGCGTCTGTCGCGTCATCACTCGTACACTTTTCTGGGATTAATTCGACGTCGAAGCGATATCGGCTGGCTGGCTGGACCAAAGGGACAGACACGTACACACGTACACGCAGAGAGTCAGAGTCAGAGGGGTCCATCAAAACCCCAGCTATACAGAGAGAGAGAACGAGGGTTCGGTTCGTGCCTGCGCGTATCGCGTCCTCCCCAATCCGTCCCTGCACGCCTCGTCGTAGTCCCTTTCTCTCTCTCTCTCTCCCGTTCTGTAGCTTTGGTAGCTGCGTCTCGCTTGCTCTCCCTCTGCAAGCAGCGCGTAGCTCCCCATCTCTGCTGCCGCTGCTGCTGCTGCTTGTGCCATTAAATCGCCCTATCTCGCTCGCTCCTCGTACACTTCGTCGCGGCCTGCAGGGCTGATGCCGCTTCTGCTGTGTATGTGTGTGTGTGCTACACGGACGCAGGCCACAGTGGTAGAACCAATGGCTACGAATCGACTGCTAAACCTAGGCGCCGATGTTGTACCCGGAGCGTATGAAAAAAATGTATGGATCTGTAGCGCGTTTAATGCTTTTTTTGGAAGATTCCGGGATGAGATTATGAGGAAGGAGAGTCAAGGGTGGAGCAGTGCCTTTTTAACGGAAAATGTGGAATGTATAAGGTCTTTTTTGGGGAGGTTTTTGTGAAAAATTGAGTTTTAACGTTTGATTGATGTTTGGTAAAGAGACAGTTGGCCTTTAAACGTGTTTTGTATGGTAACACATGTTCTCTTGAAAGCTTGGAAACTTGAAAACGAGTAGGATCATTTGAAAAAACTTGTATTGAAGCATATAAAAACGTGTTTCTACACGTTTATGTTATATTACACTGAACTATGATTGGAAGTACATAAATTTACTTGTTAAAATAATTTTTCAAAGATTATCTGCGAAATAGCGAATACTAAACGCATTTCAGTGAGACGAGGAATGCAATAAAGCAAGTTCAGCAGCAATAAAGTGTTTGAAATTTACTACGCGTTAGCTAAGAGACCGTATGTGGCAATGATGAGTAAATTTGAAAAGTTGAGAGAAGATTATTGAAGGAGTTCAATCTTGCCACTAGGTAGTAGCTGTCAGTCGCTGTGTATAGCATGGGACGCACCGACGTGCGCCCCTTTCTTTATGTGTGTTAGTGAGCACAAAACATGGCGGCCTCCTCCCCGTCTCTTGGCCTACCCTGCTGAGAAACGCACACAGTCTCTCTTTCTCTCGCTCTCCCTCTCGCGCTCTCTCTCTCTGTCTCGCTCTGGCTCTCCAGTCATGGGCGATAGGGAAGATAGTGCCTCAGCGACGTACTCGTCATCTTCTTGGGCCTTGGTTCTTACCGAAAATACATTTTCGTCTGGAACAGATAGAAAAATGGTTCGAATTTTGAACATTCTTTAATCACACGCACTTTCAAAAGTAATTCGTACAGGTTGTATAACAATTGAAGTACTCTGAACGAGGAAAAATTTGTTCATAGAATGCATTCATAAAACGAAGCGAAATTTCAATAGCGGATATCAAGTTCAATTTATTCTCTTTGAATCAAGAAAAAGGAATTAATACAAAAACACAAAGCCCGCATGAATTTAAAAGAAAAAAAAAGCGAAAAAATCGACTCTGTATAATCCGTTTAGCAGGGCTCGCAAGAGTAAAAGCCAACGTTTTCGGATGAAAACGAGAGCTGACAATGCGCTCCGGCGCGATTCCATCGCATTTCGCGCTCCCCTAAACAACAACAAAAAAGGGGGAGCGCGTAGGTTTAAAAAAAAAAGGAGTAAAAAGCAAAAAAAAGGCAGCGCATCGAGAGAGGGGCTTCGGCAGGGGCACCGGGGCGTCGCTCGCCGAGTACGGCCCTGCCTCGCGGCTCGGCAGCAGCGGTGCGCGCTGGCTGGCGTTGCCCCCACCTTGCGGCGAGACTCCTGCATGCGCGCGCGCGCGCGCGCTCGCGCCAGCGGAGTCGATGCGCCTGGCGGGCCTCAGTCTCTGCTCGGCCGTCGGTGGGGCGGCGTCGCAGCTCGCTCGCACAAACAGTACTACCCGCGCGCAGTTTGCCTCTCGCACAGCCGCACCAGCCGCAGCACCGAGCGATAAACAAAATTTCACAATTAGCATACGTAACGGTGTACAAGTAGTGCGCGGGCTTTTCGCGTGTGCCGAGCTCTCGCGGATGTTGTGCAGCTGGCTCGCGGTGCGCGTGACGCGATCGCGCGACATTGCCAACTAAACGACTCGCGGTTGCGAAGCGTCGGCACGACGGACCTCGCGGCCCGAGTAAGACGCTCCGCCCGGGCAGGGCCAGGCCCAGGAGTGGCGCATCAGCAGCAGCAGCAGTCGTCGGAGGAGTTAGCGGTAGCCGGGGCGTCAGCAGCGGAGCTCTCGCTGCCTGCCGAGCCGCTGGTGCAGGCGCAGACGCCGCAGCAGCAGCGACGACGACGACGACGACAGCAGCGGGGACGGGCCGCCGGCTGTGTGGTTACCAGTAGTAGTAGTAGTAGTTGTGCTGTCGCTGCCGCTCGCCAGGCTGGCAACGCCGGCGACAAGCCCTCAGCCAACAAAATTACGGGAAAACGCCAGTGTTGTGTGCGCAAGTGCAATATTCTGAGGAGGAAGAAATTGCCCGCGAATAAGTTGAAGAAAAATTGTGCGTTAGTTGGATACGTCGTACGCGATATGGATTGGTCGGTCAAGGCGCGCCGAGCGTAAGTTCAATCATCAATTATGCCTAGGTACTTACAGCTTGCAGACAATTACACACCCTCTCCCTCCCTCAACCGCCCCCCACATTAAAGTCTTACTACACTGTCACCCCCCCCAACCCCCCACCCCCGACGCCGCCAGCCCCTCTTATCATCGCGCGTATGGACAACGAGTCGCGTTACTCACCTCCCCCGTCGCAAGAGAGAGATTATCTCGCGTGCTCGTCGTCGCTTCGGACGCGGTTTATGGAGCAGCGAGCCCTCCGCGCAACTTATGTAACTACGCCCGTTCGGACTTTTCGCTCGCTCTCCGTGCTCTGCTCTACGACTAGCTTCTCCGCTACTCTATATGTCTATTAAAAGCCCCAGTGCCGTCTACGACGCGGACGCACTTTTAACTCACGCGCTCGACGACCGAGTAAGATTTTGGGTTTTTCAGTTTTGTAATTCTTGGGCGTTTGGAAAAGCAGTTGCGAGCGCGCGCGCGCGAACGGACCTCAACTTGGGTAATAAAAAGGAGAAATAAAGTAATCGTACGGTTCGCGTTAAAGTATCGCGCGAGTCGCATGCTAAAATAAGAGTTGTGTCGGATTTTGAAATTCCGTCCGTTCGGTCGCGCGCAAGGAGGAGCAAAACACGTATACGAATATAGCCGCGCGCGTTGAGTCATTTAAGAGCAAACAAGAAGAAGAAAAAGTAAACGAGAGGAAAAATAATACATAAGAACCTAATACTTTTTCGCAGGAAAAAATGCGCCGAGACATCCAACGACGGTTTTTATGCTCGCGAAGCCACTCCGGAAATTCCGTCCGACGGATTCAACTTGACAGTGAGAGGCGAGGCGAATACCATACGCATTCGAAGGAGGTAAACAGCACAAAATTCACAATCACTGTATACTCTTTCAAAAGTCTGTATCCCTTCAAATTCGAAAATCTTTCGTTCTTTTCACACTTAAATCTCTGCGAAATGAAAATTCCCATCGCATTAGGATACACGTAGATCTTGTCTTTCATTAGCCGTTAAAATCGTAGGTCGAAAAAATCCTCTATCCATCACGCAAACCGCGTGTGGTAGGCGTTGAATGAACACCCACGGCTCGGAAATTTTCGAAAAGCTTTTCCCTCCCCATCTGCGCGCCCCGACTCCGAAATTCGTCGAGTCGAGCTCGCTCGCGCACAGTGCACCGCGGTGGTCGCGCATGCGCCGGCGCATAAATTACGTTCCCGAGCTAGAGAAAGACGGAGAGCAGCGTGTATACGAGAAGCCTCGTAGGAGCTGCGTACACTCGTGCACACTCATGCACACGAACACAGGGACAGGATAGGGGGAGAGGCAAGCAAAGGAGGAAAGGCAAAAAACGGGGAGGGAGCTATGCCGAGGAGTAACATGTGGCGTGCATGCGGCTTACACGCGAGGCGCAAAGCGCGTACAGCCTGCAAGAGAGAGAGAGAGAGAGAGAGAGAAAGAGAGGATGCGCTGCAGTACGAGCGAGCGAGGCAAAGATCACTTTGTGGAACGGATGCGTCGAACGAGTCCTGAGCGCTTATTTCCGCAGCTGCCAAGCACACACTTGCATTCACGAGCTTTCCGCGAATTCCGTTTCTGCAGTTGCGAGCGAGCGAGCCTTCTTTTCATTCTCTCTCTTCCTCTTTCACTCGTCCGCAATTATTCTTGTATTCTTATTATTATTATCATTGCAGAGAGCGTGTCCGAATGCCTCCGCAGCTTCGATTTTTCTCAAGCTTGCGGCTCAAGTTACGAGAACACAAAAGAATAAAAATGTTAAATTTTCAACTGTGCAGCTGTCGGTTTTTGGTGACGAAGTGCGATGGACGAATCTATATCTGTGTTTGAAAATGTGTCTTATATCTCTCGCGTCGAATTATCTGCTCGAGTGTAGTGCAGGGTGCTAAACGAGCAGATAGAAAACCGGATACCGCTCGCAGCCGGATAATCGCCGTCTAAGCAATCGAAGTAATGTGGAAAATCCTGCTTCGAGCACGTCACTCAGCGCGCCTGAGTTAAATGTCCGTCGAAGGGACATTTAAATGTCTCGAGGAGTGCAGGTCGCGCGCTGGAAAAGTATATATACTGGCTTAGGTAAAATTCCACGCTGCTAGGTGCCAGTGGTATAGCGAGCACGATCGATCGAGGGGGCCAAGTTCCCTAGGCCCCCGCTAATACCGCAGCAGCAGTGCAGTAGCTCGTGCCTACTCTCCGAGGATCGGCGGCCTCCCTTTGAAATACGAAATTAACGGCTTATCGCTCGGATGGCCAAACTTCATCGCGGGTGCGCGTGCAGAATTAAAGGGAAAACGTGAGGATTCGTATCGATCGTCGAGTGGCGGTGGTGTGCCAGTGGTGCTCGGGCGCACTTATCGCCGAGCGTGTCTCGTGGGAAATTCACGCGCGCGCGCAACACGCCAGCTGCCGCGCACCAGCGCGCCAAGAGTCACCGCAGAAAAGACGCTCGTGAATGGACCTATTAGACTGAAAGACCTATTGCTCCTGCTTCAAATAAACACACACACGAACACACTCGCACACATGTTCACAAAAAAATCTCCCCCGTTGGCCTCGTCTGCGCAGGGCCCCTCTTTCGAACACTATTTCCAAGTGCACATGTATACACACGCGTCGCACAATGCCCGGCATATAGATCATCTTTCTATCTCTCTCTCTCTCTCTCTTTCTCGTTATTATTTCTTTCCCTATCGGAAACAATTCGTCAGTCGTGCATGAAAAGTAGAAAAAAACGAATAAATCGAAGTGCTGCTACTTCAGCTAGTGTAATTACACTCTACCCTATTCTGAAATAGGAAAGGTTTTGGGAAGCGCGAGATCAAGTAGAACGATGCCGAGTGAGGTTAGCCGAAAATTAGTACGATCGCGTGAGTGTCGCGCGTTACGGGGTGGGGGGGTGGATTGTTCGCGGTGCGTTCAAACTCGCGAGTCGAACGCGTGCATTAAAGCGGGAGCTCGTGCGGCTTGTTATCGACGCGGCGCCCGCGTCTTGATCGATAAAACGCTGGCGCACCAGTCGATGTATAGGTACTTTTCGAGTGCAGCAGCGGCGGCGGCAACAGCGATCGACTCGATTAATCCTTCTTTGGCGAGCGCGGCGCCGCGCGACCGAGTAATTACCGGCGCACGCTTCGTAAACCAAAGCACCAACCACACAAACAAACATCGCGTACATGTTTATATACGTAGATGCATGTGTATGACTAGTTATACGTATTATAGAACGAGTGCGAACATGCGCGGGAGCTCCCCGAGCTTGGGCAATATTTTTCGCATGGTAACGAAGCGGTTGTATGTATGTACTGTGATCGCGCGCGCTTTCGTGACTCAAAAAATAAATGCATGCATGCCACTGCGACATTCTCCTGCTGTGTTTAGAACTGCTTTTTTTGTCGTGCTGCCGTGCCTCTGGTATTTTAGTTTCTTAACTTTTGCGTCAATAGTCATTGATTTAAAAGAAGAAATTCATTCTTCTTGAAAAATACAAGGGAATTCTTGGGGTTCGCTTGAGAATATCATACTTTTTACAATTCATTTCTATTCACGATCAACGAGTTCACACTGTTTCGAATAGAAGGCTTTTTTTCGTCAAAGAGCCTTGGCTCTATTAAAACGAGTTAGACCAAACTCCATTGTTTGACTGTTAGCGAACATCTGTCGGCCATACAGACGTAAAAACCTAGAACGATTAAAGTGACAGCTGTGCGCGCCTTTCCTTTCTAATAATATAAAAAAATACACACACGTACAAACCGACCCGTTGTGCGCGAGACACTACACTCGACAACGTATACGTTCTTTTTTTAATTATTTTTGCCGCGTGTCTCTTTCATTATCTCGTATCTCGCGTAACTCCACGCGTTGTTCGCGCGATAACGCGACACCAGCTTCAACTTAATAGCGCCGCGTGAAACTACGCCGGCAAAATTTCGAGAGAATGAAAAATGACGTGCTGAATGTCGCTTTTGTCGTTCGTACGTATGTACCTACGTACCTACACGTGCATCCGGAAACAGGTATTCGAAGCCCGCATTCTGTTCCGAGTCACTGATACGTTCTTACGGAATTACCCAGGTGTCTTGTTAAAAAGTTTATTGCACTATAGTGCCATTTCCTGTAAATTAAATGAAACGCGATAGCATCTACTTTACGATAACCAATTTTTACAAGCATCTTAGATAAACTGCACAAATTTTTTCCGAACATCCCGGGTTATTGATTTTTTTTCATAACAAGCCGTCAGAGATAAAATCGAGTTATCCCCCTATCTGCTCGCTTCCAATCGTTCGTCGCGTTGGCGCTACGCTAGACTGTATCTTTGCACAAAGCATTCGCTCGAAAGGCAGCTGCGTTATCGACCGAAGCATCAACCCCCCCTCTCTCTCTCTATCTCTCTCTGCTGTTTCCCTTGGGTTTCCCTATCTACACGTTTTTTTCGGTGTATATCTCTCATCACAGACCCGTCATCAAAGAGCCTTCCAAGACGTATTCAACTTATCTCTCTCTCTCTTTTTCCCTCTCTCTCTCGCACTATCGCGCTCTCTCTCTCTCTCTCTGTCTTTCTTCCTCTTG
This sequence comes from Gastracanthus pulcherrimus, assembly GCA_949152435.1. NCBI lineage: Eukaryota > Metazoa > Arthropoda > Insecta > Hymenoptera > Pteromalidae > Gastracanthus > Gastracanthus pulcherrimus. Next base: position 183,607,214 of record OX424574.1, read on the forward strand.
AATCAACAATTAAAATTGCCCCTAGAATTTACGATCGCGAGCGGGTTCCAATATAATACATCATTCCCCGAGCGAAGCGGCATTTCGCGAGCGGAAGACAGTCTTTTCTTTATGGCGTAACCAGCGCGTATATACGCGGAGAAGTCTGATACCTCGCCAGAAAATCGATAGAGTTGACGCGACGCGATAAATTTTAACGTTGGCTCACCGCACACCCCTTTTGTCGCTCGCGTTCCTCTCCGCTCGCCCGTGTGCACTCTCGCTCTTCCTCTCCATCTCCCAATATCTTCTTCCACGACGTAGAGCTGAGAAAAGTGCACTCGCCGCAGTTCCTTCTTCATTTTATCGGACGACGCCGTTACATTATACCCTCTCGCGCCGGGGATTAACTTATCAAACTACCCGATATACAGAACCAAAGAATCTACAGGAAGGGGAAGGGAAGCAAACTCCCCAATTAAAAAAATACGCGCGAGAGAAATAGACCGAGAGAGAGAGAGAGAGAGAGAGAGAGAGGCTCTCGAGTAACGACTATAACAAGAGCGATCGAGTGGCTGAGCGCTGCTGCGCGTTGCACAGGGTGTAACGACCTCCACCTTGGTTTAAGTGCATGCTGCACGCGGCTCTACGACTCTGTGTGAGTGAGCGAGCGAGCGCAGTGGCGTGTCGATATGAGCGAGTAGCCCCGGCGCAGCAGCATCGCTCTATAACACACGTATAAGACGAGAGCACGGGAGTATAGCGGTAACAGCGGCTCGCGCGTCTAGACAATGGGTGGGGGAGTAGCCGCCACCGCTGACCGTGACCGGAAGCCGGAACTCGGCTGCGAAATTTTCGAGCCCCGAGGCTCTTCTCCTGCGCCTTCTGCACCGTATAGCCGTACGCCCGCTGCAACGCGCGTGCGTATACATAGTCTAGGAATTTAATCATTGTGAATTCGCTCGCTACGTGCAACGCTCAACTCCGGTCTGTGTACATTACGTGTATAACGCGATGCATGGACGAGAGCTAATCCTATTAGGAGGGTCTCGATGCTGCGAGCGGGGTTTAACGCGTAAAGTAGGTTTCTTACGTGCACTCGCGCTTATTATGCGTATCGAGTTTCCGAGTTTGCACTTGTCTTGTGTGCGTGTATAGAGCTATTCAGGCTTGCAGCGCGCACACCACCGAAGCTCCGTGCATTTTTTCTTGTCCGAAAGAACAAGACAGCTTCTCTGCTTTATTAATAGAAGGGAAAAGAACAGAGGCTCGGTGTTGTCGCGCATTAATATCGGGCAGACAAAGTATAATGCAAATTTTTTTATATCAATGATGTCTGGGAGAGCCGTGCACCGACAAAGGGGAGAGCTGCTATACAGCCAGGGGGTGCGCATTGAAAATAAAAGAAATGCAAATCGAAAAAAAGAAGCTCTTTGAAAATTGCAGAAGGGAGCGCGAGTCGAAAGAGAGAGAGAGAGAGAGAGAGACTATTATCGTCTTCGAAATTTCCCAAGAGCCTCCTTTCCCCCTCGGATGTATATGCATTCGAAATTCGCTTGTGAAAGAGGTAGAGCGCGCGCGCCAGTGACAGAGCAGCAGCAGCAGCAGCAGCAGCAGCAGCAGCAACAGCGGGTCATTCGCGACTAACCAGTCGCTCTCATTCCTACGCATTAGCGAGGACGTGAGAATAACGAAAATAATCCAAGCAAACTACGCCGTGCTGCTGCCGCTGCTGCTGGCCACTGGTGCGAACGAGAGACGGAGGGAGAGCGAGAGAGCTTTTATGAAACTCGCCGGTGTCCAGGGCCGTGCCGATTGCCGCGCTGCCGTGCTTTTCCCAGGGGGCCGCTCTATACCCGCGCCGCGACCGACGAAAGAGGAGGAAGACGGAGAGGAAGAGAGAGCGAGAGAGAGAGAGAGAAGCAGTGACCCTTGGCGCGGGGTTTAAGGCCTTTGTCGGGGAGTAGTGGACGAAACCGTCGGTCGGTCGGTCCGCGTCCCGAGAGCCGAGAGTGCCTGCCTGCCTGCCTGCGCCTGCCTGGTGCACAACTGGTTTTCTCGAGGGCCGTTCGCTTCGAAATTCCAGACAAAGTATCGGGCAGGATGTTGGCTGGCTGGCTGGCCGCTCGCTCGCAGCCTGCCTCCTTGCTGCTCGTCTCTTTCTTAGCAGGCTCTCGCTCCTTTTTCTCTCTCTCTCTCTCTCTCTCTCTCTCTCCCTCTCCCTCTCTCTTTCGCGAGCTTCGGCTTCAGCTTCGGCCTCTCTCCTCCTTTTTCCCTTATCTCTCTCACTTCGTGGTCTTCTTGCTTTCCTTGTTTTCCCTTCCACTCCCCAGCGAAGATCCTCTGTCTCTCGCCTGTTCGGCACACCGTGTGATTTTTCATTTCTCGATATACGTACACATACCTACACTCCTTTCCGACTCATTTTGCAGCCTGTGCAGGCAATCCTGGAGCGCGAACGCGTCACGCACGCTAGCAAAGAAGCAGCAGCAGTAGCGAGCGAGAGAGACCGCGAAAATACGCTTCAGCCGCCACAGAGCCATCGCCGTCGTCTCGAAATACATATCCGCGCGATAGCGATAGGCTTACCGAGGCGCTCTCACAGGTGGAGTGCGCGCGGATACTTCATTTTCCCGCAGTAATTTTACACCCCCTTGGCGATTTTTCCCAGAGGATTATTCGCGTCTTTCGAATCGCTCCGTGAGCCGCGCGAGGAGATAGACACCGATATTTCGTCGAAAGCCAATTTCGACTCGTGGGATTATTTATTTGCCGTTTCTTCATTTTTGGTCTATGACGAAAAAACGCGCGGCGGTTATAACGCTTGCGATAGAGAGACCGCTGGGTAGAAGAGATTTGAAATTTCGCTGGCGCTGCCTCGTTGAGAGAGGAGGAAAAATAAATCAAGCGACCTTGAGCGAGTCGAGCGTTTCTAGGCGGACGATCGCGCGGTCTAACGTTGGATCAGTGTGTATGGTATATGTATACGAGCATTTAATTTTGAACGACGGAAGTTTCCGTGTGTGTGTGTGCAGTCAAAGTTTACCTTTCACAAACCTTGGGCTAAAATCATTAAGACTAATGACCCACTTCGCGATTCCTAGCGTCGCGCGAGTGTACAGGCCTCTGTGTGCGTGCACGAAAGCCCGACACAATCGGCCTCATTATCGGGAATTATTCATTAAATACTCCGGAAGCCATCTAGCGACAAAGTAATGGGTTTGCATAAGTACGCTCGACCGGAGCTGCGTGTGAAAAAAATTATCGCCGACTCGGCGCATTGTACTTTTGATTTAAAGAATGAGCCGTTGATTTAGTGAAACCGCGCTGATTGTTTTACGAGCGCGCGTATACCATCGGAACTTCCATTAAGCCCGCGTTTTATTAATGTAAATATTTCCTTTGTTTTTTCTGAGCTAATATTTGAACTCTGAAATTTACATTGGGGGATGCTTTAATTGCAGTCAAACAACTTTTCCTTTGCAAAAGGTTAGCAAACCTTTCCACTTTAATTTTATAAAATGTTTATGAGCAAATTTCTACTCCTTCAATGACAAATATTTTCTCCATTGCTTATTTCCAGAAATAGTGTACAACTTGAGTAGCTAAAAGCGTTGTCTAACGAAACGTGTTAGAATAGACATTGACGCGTAGAAGATTGAATTTCAGTGCCATATCCCCTTGGGAACGTACCACACACAGACGGATGCGAGAGGGTCTTCTTTTTTACCATCGAACCACACATTTTTTTCGTAGAAAGTCGTTCCAAAGCGCCTCTTGGTATTAAAAGTGTGGAGCCGCGAGTCAAAATACAGTATTTAGCTGGTGTCTCAATTTGAGTGTGTCCGAGTGTATGTGTGTGCCCAGTGGGTGTCGGTTTATTTGCACATGAAAATAGCTCTATATATATATATGTATATATATACACGCCGCTTATGCTGGCGCTGGCGCGGCGAGAGCGTGTCGTCATCGGAGCAGCTGTTTTCATTCAACGGCGCCCTTCTTTTAGTTGGCGTTGACTTCCTTTTGGTGAGCGGCTGCCGCTGTTCGAGCGATTAATTGCTCCGTACACATACATATTGTCCGCCCGCAACCGATGACACGCGTCTGGGTTATGCACGAATGCGCGAGCTCTGCTCGGCGCATCGGCACTTTTCCGTTCGTCAAGATTGGTATACTCACACTTGCATTCGAGTGACTCTTTAACAACTCTAAAGTTGAATTTCCCTTCTCGGAACAGTATTTAACTTAAATTGCCGCAACGGATGTTTCATAGCTCATTCTCGAAAGCTCAAAGAGCAAGCAATTTTCAATTTGAAAATGCAGACGAGCCGCGAAAGTCCAGGCAGAGCCAGTGCAGAAAAACGAAAGGCAGTCGCGTGTGTCGCGCGTGAATTTCGCAAGTCTGTACGAAAATTGTGCAAAGGCTAGTCGCGCGCACGCGTGTGCGTGAGCCGGCGAGCGAGCGATTAATCGCCGCGAAGACTCTTTTCATGGACATATCCTCGGCTCTCCTCCTCTCGCCATCGTCTCTCATGCGTACAGAAGCAGCAGCAGCAGCAGCACAACCTGTTTATACGCCGCGCATAGACATAGGTCAATTGATCTTGATAGATGCGTCAGACGTCACGAGCGCTCGCGCGCGAGTTAAGCGCAAGGTACAGAAGAAACTTTCTTACACCAGTGTAGAAGCTGCGGAGTAGGGGAAGGGAGGGAGAGTCATCGCGCCGAGATCTGAATTACATCGAGAACGTAAGCGGTGATGTAACTAATCTGGCTGATCGAACTTGCCGTTTCCACTCGCGAGCGCGGCGGCGACGGCGGCGCTGCTGCAACGTGTATATAGCGTACTGCTCGATGCTATCGGCACTCGTTCGCTCGCTGTGCTGCTGCTGCTGCTGCAGCCGCTTCTCCTTATATTAGTTTATCTTTCGCGCTCGACCGGTCAGATACCGATCGCAACAAATTTCGTTTGCAAAAAAACCCCGATCTTGCTACATTTTTCACCTGAAATAAGCCTTTTATTGCTACTTTACGAGATCCTATCGAGTCGATTGTAATTTTCGAGTGATCTGTGATTATAAATTTTCACGGGGAATAAAAATGAAATGCCGGCAATAATGAAGAAATAAAGTGAAATCGAACATGTTTTCATTGGGAATATATCAGCTGCTAAGTTATCCCGCGGTTCTTGAAAGTCATGCTCGTACATTCTAGATATGAATGTCAAAGGGTTAATAAAATATCTATTCTACGCTCGATATTTCAACACCAATAAATCTCCGAAGCGTACAACTCAAACTAAGATACGAATACTTTAACAAAACTTACGTTTACTTTAAATTTCGAATTTTTCACATATTTTTAGTTTTTACTCTAAACATCGCACGTATATTGTAACATGACTCAATTTTGCTGTATTGTTTCAAGCATATTAATCGCATATCTCGACAAATAAACGACACGAGCTTACATTCCCGCATACATACCCAAGCAAGGCACATCGCGATTGTCGGTAAAAGCGAAACAAAAAAGGAGCGAGCAACGATTAAATGACACTGAATTCGCATAAACCGTACACACACTACAAGCTCCATTGTTGTATATCGCGCACACTGCGCTGCACAGCTGCGCGTGCAGCGGCGTTCATTTTCGCGAAATCTTTTTTGCCCGAGCAGCCAGCCAGCGGCTTGATATTGGATATAGCGCGCAGCCACATGTCTGGTGAGCGCTGTGCTGGTAAAGTGTATGTACACGTTCAAGTATTCCGTCTCGCCCCATACTATAGCCGCAGTATTATTCTATATGGCAGCGGTGCCGTTTCGTTTATCATTCACGCAAACCGCGCAATTATATGCGGTCGAGGCCTCGGCTGTTGGACCTCGCCGTGCGTGACGGGCCTCGAAAATTATATCGACGTCGCTTACAACGCGTTATTAGCATGGAAAAACGGCCCCCAACCGCCCTTGCTTCCATGCGCTATCGAAGGGTTTCACCTATGTATGTACTTATCGCTTTATTGCCGTTTTATGAATAATGAAGGAACATAGAAAAGCTTCAATGATTGATTGCATCATTCTTGTATTACAAATTGTACGTGACCATGAAAATTTTTTCTTAAGGGCGGTAGATGTAGACATCTGGTCATGAGGCGTGTAACCCACGGAGATAAGCGTAGTTTCACTTTAGTCTTATTTATCTTTCTTGGACAAAATGCTGATAAATATCCCCAGAAGCATAATCATTTACCGCGGATAGCTTATCTCCGAGATAAACTTTCAGGACACGAGGTGTGAACTATAAGCTTACGGCACGAACTACACATATTTACTTACGTTCTTAAAACATTTCTACCGCGTACAGGACTCGAACATCTGTTCCGTAATTTAATAAATGTACAACGAGGCTTCCTCGAACTTAAAACTTCAATTCTTCATTTTGTTGCTCCAGATTTTATGCTCGTATTTCACAATTTGAGAAACGCCGAGCTTTTGTCGCAGCTGACACTAAATCCGCGGAGCGCGCGGGCCCTGATTGTCGTAACACATCGGGGCCCCCGCGGTAATGAAGAAAAAGTGTGACAGCTCGGAGCGAAATTTCGGCGCTCGCCCGGTGGTGTGCCGAATCGGCTCGCGGTGTCGCGAGAGCAATTTTCACTTTTATTGCATCTGCGTCGCGGCTCATTGACTCGATTCTTTGGCAAACCGATCGAGCTCACACACTGTATACTCCGATTGGTTCACTTGCTTAATTATCCGCGACATAAACCTTTCGTGCGCGGCGTCGCGACAAACGCTTTTTGTTCTCGGACCCCTTCTCTGCTTTCTCCCTCTCTCTCCTATCTTTCTCTTTCTCTTGAGCAGTCGCTGCTACTGCTGCTCAAGGTCAGAGGCGGTCTATACTGACTATACGGCGCAAGCGTCGACCACTTGGAGAATCTCGAAGAGGCTCCGGCGACTGGACGCCAAGTGCTTCTAATTGGGTACATTTCGGCCTGGAGCACATAACTCGCCAGTTTTATTCCATTGCAAAGGCGTATCCTTTTTCTTCTTTACCCACGAAATATTTTTCGCTCGAGCGTATGCGCAAGAATCTTCAATACCCGTTTGATGATATTTACTGGAGAAATAATTAGTATAAATCCGCTGGAAAATCGCAATTTTATTGTTCGCTTCGAGCGGGCGAATGTTTGTTTACGAGCGTGTATAACGAAGGAGAGATAGGACTGGCGTGATTTCGCTGCTGCCGCCGCCGTCGCCGAGTAATTTGGCGGGAATTTAAATACAATCGGTGATTGTAAAAGGGGAGCATTACGGCGAAATAAATCCTGACTTTATTGTAATCGAGGCGTGACCATAAGATACAAATCTGCTCCAATTCTGCATGTTCTCCGCGGAAATTCACCGCGTGCACAAACGAACGATCATGCGGCTTTCTCCCTCTCTCTTTCCGCCGCGGCGTCGCGCTCGCGCTTACGAAAAAGAGAAAGAAACGACTCGCGCGCGCGCGTTCCTTTTTAATTAAGCCATTAACTTAAATTGAACGCTTTTGAAGATTAAAAAAGTCTCTCCGCGGATGCGATACAAAGACGAGCGGGACGAAATTGGCCGAGAATCGCGAGAGCACAAGCTGATGAACTCATCAGTCGCGCTCGCGCGCCAGCCGGAGCAACTCGATCTCCTCGGTACAACTACCCAGTCTTCGAATTAATGGCCCTCATTATAAACTTTTCGGGTAAAAAGCCAAAAAAAAGGAACTCGAGCCAGCCCGAGTACTCTTAAACCCGTGCAGTCGTTCGACGATTGAGACATTGTTCCTGTAACCGGCCGCACTCGAGAATTTCTCTCTTTCTCGAAAGAAATCTTTCAGGCTGTAACTTCCTCCGCATCGTAATTCGCATCGATCAAGATTACGATCCACGGCGAGCGCTTCCTCGCTCATAAACCTCGGCCACGGCCCGAGCCGTATTCGCTTATTGGGTTGCAGCCAGGAACAGCGGCGGCATAAATGCCTACGTACACGCGCGCATAATACAGAGTTGCGCTTAATAGCCCCCGCGAAAAAAAAACGAGCCGAGGAGCGAGCGAAAGAGAAGAGAAAAGAAAAGGCGCGACGTCGACGTCGCAGACGACAAAAAGAAGACGCGAGAGGCGAAATAAAAGGCGCGCCTGACGTCAACTCGCTCGCTCGCTCTGCACAACACAAGGAGCTACTCGCGCTTTTTTCTTTTCGCAAGCGCTGCACAGCTCGCGATAAATATGTTCGGCAACTTACTTACATACATACATACGTACATACATATATACATACATACATACATACATACATACATACATATGTACATACATACATATATACTTACATACATACATACATACATACATACATACATATGTACATATATACATACATACATATATACTTACATACATACATACATACATACATACATACATATGTACTTACATACATACATACATACATACATACACAGGCACACAGTGTATACACCGAAAGCGCGTGTACACACAGCATCAGCGAGCGCGTTCTGCCCGTTGACCCATTTGTGAAACTCGTATAGTCGCGACTCGAACCGCACAGTTGCCACACGCGCGGGCTAGCACTGCTGCACTGCTGGTAGTACACAGTGGCGACGATGACGACGACGACGACGACGACTGACTTGCGACACACGCTTTACACGAATTACGCCCGGCCATAGTTCGCGACGGAACGGGAGCGCGATTTCGGACAGAGCCCCGCATACCCCGATGGTCCACACTCGATTTTTCCCATTGTGACAAAGCGCGCGGACCGTGACTGTCGGATTTGTACTACGCTATGTCTACATATGTGTGAGCGAGAGACTTTCGAGTTGTACGCGGAGCAGGCGGCGATTTCTCGCTCGGGTTTTGCAAGTGACTCGGTCGTACCAGCACGGCGGTTAATTCGGTTGTTTAAGTAACGTGTAGGAGGGATTAATAGGGATAAATAGGGCTCTATAAATGTGACTCGGCGAATAACCTTGGGGTAATCATAATGCTTTAAATCCAATGATTCTTCGGCGATTACGAAGATCATCGACGAATTTCAAATATCAGAGTTTTCTCTAACGCGACTGCGTAGTTATCTTCATGCCAATCTAGACAAGGTATAGCGAAATAAGAAGCTATAAGCAGTTGCGCGAAGGATTACAAGAGTAGAAATTATAAAATAGTACAATTTTCTCTAAGGCGACTGTTTGGACCAGTACTCCACTCAACCCTAGTAAAGATGCGGAACGAGTGTAGAAGGACGGACCTCGCAGTTGCAAAATCGAATGCGAGTATATTTGATTTCTCATGATTCTTCGATATCACTAAAAGACACTTTGGATTTACTGTAGATTGTAGGACAGTATAATCGTGGATGATTTTCAAATGCATAAATATGAATGATTTCTAGATATAAAGAACAATAAAAAAGAATTTTAAATATAATTGTTTTCTATTACACGACTGTAGTTTTCTTTACGATAACATCCTCAAAAAGGCAGAATAAATCGTGAAGATACTATTGCAATCGCGTAATGGATTACATTAAAATTATCTATCTGACAGTGTAAAAAAGTATTCTGCTCAATCCCAAGTAAAAATTAAGAATGGGTGCGAATATATTTGAATTCTCATGATTGTTTGGTATTACGAAAAATAATTAATGATATAGTATAAATTATAGGGCAGTATAATGATAAGTGGTATCAGAATAAATAAATTTCAATCATTATCTAGCATTTTTGCAAGAGTATAGACGAATTTCAAATATAAGAGTTTTCTCTAACACGACTGTGTAGTTCCCTTCACGTCAAAAGACAAAAGACAAACGAAAAAGAGTCTATACGAGTCGCGTGAAGGATTACGCAATACAAATTCTGAAATACTTGAGTTTTCTTTAATGTGACTGTGCCGACCAGAATTACGCTTAATCCTAGTACAGATGAGAAACGAAAGGAAGACGGACGAATCAGTTACAGAATCGAATGCGGATATTATATTAAATTCTCTTAACTCTTCAGAACTGCTAAAAGTAATATATAACCAATTTGCTGTTAATAGGTAATAATAATAGGAATATAAGTATTTAAATTTTAGTGGTTATTTGACACTTAACTCCGTTATCGCTATAAATAATTATGGATTAGATATTTTTAATCTTAATCTACTCTAAATGGGAATGATCGTGATATATTCTCATTTGTTTAAATTATAATGATTCTTCGACATTTATAACTAAGAGAATAAATGAATTTTAAATATAAATGTTTTATTTCCCGTGACTGTATAACTTTCTTAACTCTTATCCTGTTACGGCTGTCTGCTTGGTAAGAAACAAAAACAGAACAGTCACCACGATAGAACCAATAGTAGGTGAACATTATACAGGCGTTTATTATTCACATTTACTTCAAGGAATACCTACGTCTTGTTAACGCGCTTCTCCTATTGACTTTCATTTTGTGACTGTTCCTGTTACTTTAGCATGTAAACGCTAGAATAATTACTTAAAATACAGAATTGTCTTTGAGATGACAGTTGCAGAATCGAATGAAAAATTGATTTGAATCATCATAGTGTTCGATATGACTAAAAGCACCCAATTAATTTTACTCGCGAATCATAAAATATTTGAATTTTCTTGAAAGCCGCTGTGTAGAACATTCAACGCCGTTCTCGTAAAGTACGAGAAGAGCATCGAAGAAGCTACGCAGTCGCGTGTAAGATTACGTGAGAGCCGAGCTACCGGCCTTAAAAAGTTACAGCTGCTGCTGCTGCTGCGTTTTGACTTCCTCATTTCTTGCATCGAAATTGAGGAGGCGGCTCGCGCGAGATAAGCTCCCTCTCCCGATTCCGCGAAAACGACTGCAGGCACACACCACTGGCACTTTCTTCTCCTCTCCTTCTGCGAGTTCCCAGGACAGTGGAACGATGCGGAGAGCAGAGCAGAAGAAGGGACGAGGCGAGTGCGCTGTAAAAGCAGAGTCGTAACGGCTTAACGATCGCGCGAGCGCGCGTTCGCGAGGGGCGAAACACCGGGGGTACGCGCGCGTATAATACTCTTTGGAAAAATATTCGCCAGCCGCTTCCCGTGGAGCGTATCTTCGCCGATTGCCGGGAGCGAGCCGCATCTTGTGCGTGTGCACTGCACTCGAGTGTAAAACTCGAGCCCCGAGAGCCCCGCACTTTTGTCTCTTTCACGGCTCCGCGACTTTTAACGCTTAGAACAAAATAAAAGCACCACCTTTATGAAGCTTACGAGCCGTATAGATTAAAACGCAGCTCGCTGCTTTTTGTTCTTTGTACGCTCCTTCTGACTTTTCTCTCTCTCTTTCTCTCGCGCGCGGACGCGCCGGGGAACTCTTTCTCTGGGGAAACGAGGCGTGCTGCCTTAATATGAAGAAAATTCTAAGCGAGTCAGGCAACTCGCGGCGAGCAATGCGTGTATATATATATATAAAGACGCGTATCGGTCAGAGACCTTCGGCTGCTCCGTTTATCGCTCGCTTACTCCCTCTCTCGTCTCGGGGGATCTATACATATATACACAGAAGTCCAAGCACTTTTTCTCCGCTTCCGGCGCTGCGAGACAGATCCGCGTGGGAGAAAAAAAATTTCAAATTAAACTTCGTTGCAGTAGCCTTTTTCATCGATCATTTATTATATAGAATCACTCGAGTGTCTCGAGGTAGTGTAGTTGGAACCTCGGTCGGCGAGCTCCCGCTGCTGCCAGTGCAGCTGTGTCAACATTTTTCCAGGCAGAATCTGCGGCCTTTTTCGCCAGCCGCTGCACCGCAGCGCACACTATCTTTCTCCTCCGTGTGCGTGTATATATGTGTGTGTCTCTCTCCCTACCTTGTGCCCACATAATAACGACGTGTGGCCGGTGCCTCATAAATTTCCGTTGCCTCGCCCTTGAAACGGGGCCCGCCTCGCGCCGCTAAGCGTCAAAAAGCCGAATGAAAGACCGAGAGAGAAAAAACATTTTCGCGACTACAAAAGAAGAAGCCGCTCCTATATATACACAGCTACAACGCGCAATCTATTTCATCGATCCCGTCTCTCGGCCCGGTAAATTCCGGTAAAAAGCGAGGGAAACAGCGTGAAATATAAAGGAAACGGGAGAAAGAAGAAAAAATGAAGAGAGAGAGAGAGAGAGAGAGCGTGAATCCAGCAGAAAGAGGACAGGGAGGATGGCTATGGGGGCTTTTCTCGGCGAGTGAGCTAGCGCTCTGGGAAAAGATCTCGCTTTTGTAGAGCTGCCGCTGCCGGTGCGGAGCAGACTCAGGCAAGCCAGGCGGGTTCTCGCTCCCTTTGTCTGAGCTTTGATGGCTCTGGACGAGAGCCAATGTTTTCGGCGCGGCTGATAGCGCGACGTCGGCAGCTCTCTCTCTCTCTCTCTCTCTCTCTCTCTCTCTCTCTCTCTCTCTCTCTCTCTCTCTCTCTCTCGCGCTCTGAAGGGCTCACGCATAAAACGCGTATATACGCGAGAGCTGCCGTCGCATACGTATCGTCGAGTTTTCGGCTCTCGATATACGTGACGAGACGCTGTTTCGGCCGCTTTATCTAATCGCCTAGGATTTTCCTTTTTCCGTTGTTTTCCCTCTCTTTTTTTTCTAAAAGCACCGATGTATACCTGTATATGGATTGTTTCGCTGGCTGACGGGAACGGTGCGTGCGTGCGCGAAAGCCGATCCAACGATAAATCCGCGCGCTGTTATTTCGCTGCAGCGTGCAATTTGGTCGCTTGTTCGCGCGGCGTCCGCTTGTTTTCCGAAAACAAAGCTCCTCGTCGCTGCTCGTTCCCCTTTCCTCGCTCTCTTTTGGAAGGAACATAACGGAGTTATTTCGCCCGCGGGGAGGATCCTCCGCGGCCTCCTCGCGATCATCGAGGCTCGCGGTTTCAAAAGCTGAGCTGCCCCGCGAAAATGGCGACGCTCGCAAAGCGGAGACGGAAATTCCAGCGCGCGAATTTACGGTTACGAGGGGCAGGCACTCCGCGTCGCTCGTTGTAAATTCGTCTTGAGGCTCGCCCGAGCGCGTTTGTTTTCTGCTGCGCGCTGGCTTCTCTCTCTCTCTCTCTCGCTTGGCTTTTTCGTTTCATTGCGTTGGCTCGCGCTGGAAAGTTGCGTTCCCCGCGTGCACTCGAGGCTGAGAAAGAGACGCGCGTCGACGAGGAGGGCGGCGGCGCCGACGAACCCCGAGTAGAGACCATCTGGAGAGGAAGAAGCTCCGAGAGGCTCGCGGTGAAAGACTTCGTTTATGGTCGGTACGTGCACGCACGGACACACGGACGGGCACGCAAACACGTGCAGCGCGCTGAGCCAACATATGCCTCCTCCGTCTGTGTACATAAAGCCAGGTCTGCGACTTGCTACGCGCCGCGCCGCACTAAAATTCCTTTTATCATCGCTTATACGACCACCTGGGGGGATAAACCTTTTTTTTCTCTCTCTCGAAAAATCGCTCGCGTCCGTATAGCGCAGTCCGTAAAAATTATGACAATTTAATCTGACGAATTTTGCTGGAATTTTAAAAAGCGATGGCGGCTCGAGTTTCTCGGAGTGCCTCGTGACACGAAATTCACTGCTGTTTAAACGTTTCGAGAGTGAGAGAATTTTTGCTGCGAGAGTTTTTGGAGAGCTCTTGCTAAAAGAACATTTTTCTCTTTAAAATTTCGGAGCGGAAAGTCGCTTTAATTAGAGTTGAAGAGTCCACTCGTGATCTCGTAGGCGTTTTCGCTCGAAAAAACTTTGCGTCGCGATTCGTACGCAGCCGCGTAAACTAGGAAACGTTTCCACGAGGGTAAACAATCAATGGACTTTTAACATCCTTTCCTGCTTCGAAAGAGGGAATGTAGGAAGTAGCGAGGACAATAAAAATACGAAGATAGCGGAAAAGTACATAAACTATACACCGAAGCAAGCTGACCCCAAAAAATGAGCTATACACGAGCACGCGCAAAAGCTCGCTCTCGCACACGAAAATATACTTCACTGCGTAGAAGGCGAAAGTGCGTAGGGCGCGAGTTGTGAAACAAAAAAAAAGAAGAGAAGAGGGAAGCAAACACGGGGGAGACGCAGGAGAAAAAGGGCAGAGAGAATGAGAGGCAGAATGTATATCAGCTGAGCAAGAGACTCTGGCTGCAGCAGTCGCTATATAAAGCTTAGTCTACGCCTTATCTGGTTTCACGAAGGCCCCGCGTATATGTGTGTGAAGTAGCAGCAGCGTGCAGTATCCGAACGAAACTCGAGAGCGCTTGAGAGCGCTGCTGCAGACGCGCAAGAAGAAAAAGATGAGGAGCAGTGGCTGCAGCAGCGGTGGTACACACACCCACACACGCACACACAGACACACGTGAAGAGCGAGAGAGGAAGGGACGTGAGAAAAAAATACGCGCGATGGAGATAGGAAACATTCGTCGCGACTTTTTCGTGCGCACTGCGGGAGTTTGAGAATCTCTGCGTTTTAACTTTTCAACGCTAAATATTGTTAATGGAAGTGAAGTTGGTTCATTCTGAATACTGCTAATGAGTGGAGAATGTTTAGCTTCGTAAGAACAGAGCTGTATCGCTGCACTAAAATATACACTACTCAACGACAAAGGTTTAATATTGACTGGCACTCGAAGTGCTTGTGTAAATGAGACATTAGAGAGGCCATTACTGCCACTTCTTTTTCGCTCTCTGGATGTATTTCGGATCGGCAAGTCGGTAGAATGCGGTAGTTCGAACGTCTCGGATTTTACAGCCTCGATTGCGTGGATATAATAAAGTACCGTGCTGGCGCGAGTAAATTATAACCTTAAACTCCTTTTAATTACTTTGTTTTTAAGTGAAAAGTTTGGCAAATTGAAAAATGATCAAAAACTCATTAAACGGAGATTAAGAGCAGCGCTTCTCGACGTTGTAATTGATTCAAATTTTGACAGGATTTGTACTCTGATCTTGTACGTAATCACGCGAAACAAAAAAGTTTCTGGCCTCCGAAAAACACATTTCTCAAATTTCCCCAAACTCTTGCCGCAAATCGAGCAAATTATTCGAAAATAATTAACGCCGCCAGAAGTAAGAAAGCAAAAAACGCTTGTATACACTTCGAAAAAAACCGGTCGCCGAGTTATCGCATACCTCGCGCGCGCGGGGGCTCATTATTTAGTTAAGCGCTGCATTAATGACGCGAAGCGCGAGCCCGAGCTTTCTTTTCCACGCGGGGCGTATTTATCTTACCTTCAGCCGAAAAAAAAGCGAAAGAAAGAAAACCACACGAAGAAAGAAAAACGTTTCTCAGCGTCGTCGCACTCGTATCAGTCCTTGACGCGTTATTTTTCTTTAAATTATTTTATCTGTCGGGGGGCCTCGCGCTTATCGGCTTAGACGCGGCGCGGACTGCGCGCTCGCGCGATTGCACCTCGTATAACTCGCAACGTATGCGCCTGGCTTTTATCAGTGCTTCTCGGTAATCAGTTTGTTGTTACAAGATAGAGAGGGAGAGAGAGAGAGAGAGAGGAGCTCTCAGGTATAATAATCGCGGCTGCCGCGCTCTCAAACACTTCTCTTTGGGGATATTGCGGTGAATTTTTTTCTTCGCTCTCCTTCGCCCGCGCTACGAGGTAGAGAAAGCAGCAGCATCGGAGAGGGCGCGCGGAGGGTTGGAAAAAAGAGCACAACTGACGACAATCGCCCTCCCTTTTTTTTCGTTCTCAATGCCGGCCGCGCACCGGCATTGAATGCTGCGAGAGAGCGAGAGAGCCCAGCTCTCGCACAAATGGACATTTCGTATTTTTCTTTCTTCTCGTCGTCCTCCTCGCGCTCTTTCTCTCTCTCTCTTTCCCCACCTTTTCATCTCCGGTCTTCTCTACGCATTCTTCTCCGGCAGCGGCGCACAATGCTCCCGCTTATGAGAAGACTGTATGCGGGCACGAAATCTCACTCTCTGTCTCTTTCACTTTTTTACCAAGGCTTTTTTCAAGCCAGAAAAAAGAAGAAGAATTACTCCTAGTTCAAAATGAATTTTTCATTATCGTTCTCCTATTTTATTTTTTAAAATATAAAACGTCGGCTATACATTATGAAGTACGTGAATCGAGCCGTGTAATTCCAATGGAATCAGAGTGGGACAGTGAAAAAGGCTCTATGCTCTTTTTTTCAGCTCGCCCGCTGCCGCAAGTAAACGGTGAAATTGAACAACGCTGGTTTTTCGTAATTCCGGGTCTGCCGAGTCTCGCGTGGTATAGAGCAACGCTTTAACCGCAATGGCCACGATACTGCGAAACAACCACGAGAAACTAAAAGGTCGTTCGATGCTAATATACGAGATAGACATCGGCCGCCGTTTTCCCTCCCTTGCCCGCCCGCCTGCCTCTCTTTTCCACTCTCCCGTCTACACAACGCAGTCTGCCTCAATTTCGCAGTTTATGTCACGTGAGGTCAGGCCAGAATTATGTCTTTTCCATCCATAAAAGCGCCCAGCTAGCCGCTGCTGCCCTCCGCGGCAACCAGTCTTTTCATTTATTTATCCAGATAAAAATCGCGTTTACCTTTTAACGGCGCAAAATTCAACGCGCATTGCGCTGTTTTCTTTGTTCCTTTTTTAAAAGGAAAAAAAAATGAACATCTTTTGTCTCGCGCGAGTTACAAAATAAAGCAACAAAACGGCCGCGACGCCGCGCGTTATGAAGCGTGGCGCGAACGAGCGAGCGAGCAGCGCATTAAAAGCGCTATTAGCACTTGCGGCGTTGACACTTATCGTAAAGATAAAGGCGACGCTGCACGGCGAGCGGTGCGCGATGAGATTTAAAAGTGGGTTTATTGCAGAAGAGTCGCATGTCCAATGACGATTTACGATGAGAACACACGCGCGCATGGTCGGCGTAATTTCTCCGCGCGATCGCAGATTACAACACGAGCAGTGGCAGCGGCGGCAGATGTCCGACAAAAAACATATCACGCGTAACGCGCGCTGCTGCCTCGAGTGATCGACCGATGGCTAAAACGGACGGAAAACAGTATACACAGTACACCGCTGCGGGGGAAGGGAACGGACTAAAGTGTCCCCTAGGACTCGTCGTATAATCGATGATTGATCGTCGCTCGTAAAAGCCGCACCGCCGCGGGAAAAAAAAACTCGAGTTCGCGATTTTTTCGTTTTTAGCGAGGCAAACAGGACACTCGCTTGACTCGCACGCGTCGAATGACTCGACAACTGCACGAACACGTATGCACGGATATATTTATATTCCAAACGTTAACGGCGTCGTTCGCACGAAAATATATAGGTATATATATGCATGCGCTACTGCTGCGTGCATTCGGAGTCGCAGGTTGTTGAAAAAACAGAAGACAGAAAGAGATCGATTGGGAAAATTTGTCGATGTTTATTCTAGGTAATGCACAATTTATCGAGCGTTATTAAGTCGATTGCAGTGGCGTGTCGGCCTTGAGATAAATAAACTTTCGCTCCGAGTGTTCGAACTGCGGGCGATATTTCATCGGTGTATTATACGTATAATAAAGCGATTGATACACCGTGCGCGCCGATGTATATCGCATTACAAGCCGAGCCAAATTAAAAATCTTTAATTATTATAATTCGCGTTTCCTCTCCGCTCTTCATCATGCCTCGTTTCGTTCTCGACGGCTCTACATATATTTCACTCCTCTTTGCACTTCGTGAAAGTTGCTCGCGCAGACTCGAAAAGTGTACGCGATGCGGAACGGGGCCACACAGCGGGAGAAGAATATATATTCGGCGCTTTCGTCGTGTGCGAGCGAGCTTCGTACGAGCACAAAGCAAGAGAGTAAAAAAAGATGATGCGACTTTGGCGTACGTACGGCGCGATTGTCGCGACGCAGTGACGTAACCACTTGGTGTCAATCGTGCCGCAGCAACAACATCAGTAGCGGCACATGCGCTTGTTTCCGTCGACGGAAGACGCTCCGCGCGTAAGTTGAGAAACTGCCGCTGGTGAATAAAGAAGTAGCCGCTCGCGCTTCTTTTATTGATTACGTCGCTCGCTGTGTTGTATTTTGTAACAGCGCGGATCTTACAACAATGATGCGCCGCTTTTAGGCTGCCGGGAGAGCGCTTTCCACATTTGTACGACTGTATTGTAACCTTTTATTGGACGTCTATCCGTTTCGCGCTGCTGATATCGTTGCTTTTCCGACGGTCGACGATAAGAAATTGTAAAATTAAAGTTGGAAATTGCTAGATTTTCTTAGAGCACGAGATAAAACTTTTTATGCGTCGCGCTGAAAAAGTTTTAATGGAAACAAAAAGCAACTACTCTGCGGGCAGCCTTGAATGAAGCTTGACGCGAGAATGAATGAAAGCCTCTTTGAGTCGATCAGTTGCACTCGCGCATATATACTTTGTCGCCGGCAGCCTTCGGGCATGGGTTTTAAATACACTTACGTATGAATTAATCAGCAAAAATGAATGAATTAATTATATAAATTTGTTACCATAAGCATTTCGGGTCACATAATTCTTCTCGCAAGAAGAATATTTCTGTTTTATGAATTGCTTTATCCTTGATGCAAATGCGCAAATGAGAATTAAAGGTGTTATATGCACGAGCTCCCGCGTCATCACGTCGTGTAAACGACCTGATATCTCGCGCACGAGCAAATGAACAGTCCACATGCACGCATCTCGTAGAATTATCACGTCGACAACTGCGTAAAGAGTATTTTCTTACAAAAATTAACGCGCCACTCCCGGCGAAGAGAATTATTTATTGTTGTACTTTAAAGTTTGGGGTAACTGCAGGTAGTGAATTACGGAGTAATTATTGCTTAAAAAATTGCTTCTGCGTACAAACAAGCAAACCTCGTGACAATAAACATATATATGTTTTTAAAAAGAATTTGTCTTATACGTTATGAGCGACAGAAGTGCGCGCACGCGCAATTTCTCAATTCTCATTGCGTATATATGCGAGAACTGCAACTGTGAGAAATAATCGTCATTCTTGCAGAATAATTTCTCACAATTGAATTAACATAAGTTCACATGATTTTGAGTAATAATCCCGTGCTCGTATTACATTTCAGAATTTTCGTTGCTCAATTCTTTTCCAGAACGGCACAATAATAAGCTCTAACCCGTTTCGCTAATATTTTATTCGCGTGCTAAATAATAAACGGACTAAAAACAGAAGGGAAATAAATAACAATGCGCGATTGAAAGTATGACATAATCGTATCGAGCGAATGCATAATGCGTGCACAGAAAATGCGGATTTGCGCTGCTTTTGCAATCGTTTATCCGGCAGGCTGCAGCGGCTGTAGACACCGAAGGGCCTTCAATTGGCCAGCTCGTAAAGATCTCAGACAAAGGAGAACAAAGGCCCAGATGCAGTGCGGCGCACTGTTTTCGCGTGTGTCATGTGGCTCCTTCCTTCCCTTTCAACGCTGTATTTTCTGCTCTCTCGGCTTGCAAATTCGTCTCCTGAAACAATGTTGTGACTAAAAACAAAACCGAAAACCAAAGAAAAAACAAGAAAATAGACCAGAATTTTGTTTATCATCATTAACGAAGTTATAGGCGTAGCTTCAAATTTCGCACGGCGCAACATTTCTCCCCGCTTCATTATAGAAGTTTGCACTTAGGAAGAAAGCCGGGAGTAAAAATTGCAAGCCGAGCAGGGTGCTTTCAAGTGGTAAACGAGTGCGCCTCAAGAAGTCTGAGCCGTGCAAAGTCTGCGTCTCGCAGTATTCCACGGACCATTGAGAATACAGCGCACACGAGCCCCAAAGAAGCAGACACAGCAGCAGCAGGGGTTGGTCCAAAAGGGTGCGCAAGACTTTTTTTATACCGCGCGCAAGAAAAGCCCACGAGCCGCGTAATACGGGCTGCGCGCGAGAAAAGCATCGGCCACGAGAACCCGCATGGACGCGGAGCTTGTTTCGCGCTTGATGCACAGGCAGGCGGAGAGCTGCTCACCTACACACTCATAGCCTGCAGCGCAGACAGACAGACGGGCTCGCTTGCTGGCTCGCTATCGGGGCCCGCTGCCGCTGCAGTGAATACTTTCACTGGTTTCACGGCCAACGGACGCGTTATACGATGCTAATAATACCGGCGCGCAGCTCGCTGCACACGTATATATATGTATATATATATATATATATATACCTGCGCTCGCGCATTCGTATTCGTGCGAGCTGCATCCGAGTCTCTTTCTCTCTCTCTCTCTCTCTCTCTCTCTCTCTCTCTCTCTCTCTCTCTCTTCTGCTGCGTGCAAGCGTACGCAGAGGAATTAACAAGCAACGCCGCTGAGCGGCCTCGCCTCTTTTGCGCTGGGCGAATTCCTCGCGCCGCGGTCGCGCGCGTTATTCGATCGAAACGGTCGACGACCCCCGCGTCTCCTGCGTATATATATATATATATATGTGTATATGTGTATATGTGTATATATATATACGCACGCAGAGCTTAGCGCACTCTTAGCGCACAGCGTAACAGTCTCGAGCGAGAAAGAGAGCGGGAAAGATATAGGCGCGACTTCGCGCTGCAGGAGAGCGAGAGAACGACCGCGCCTCATCGATCTGATCTTGACCTCCATTCTCTAGTCCATTATGTATGTGTGTGTGTTTCTGCTCTCCGCGCTGCTCTGCTCTACTATTCTCCGCTCGCTCTGGCCTGCATTGCTATAACTGGAATGGTCCTTGCGGAATCGTCGCGACGAA
Source organism: Gastracanthus pulcherrimus (assembly GCA_949152435.1). Lineage (NCBI taxonomy): Eukaryota > Metazoa > Arthropoda > Insecta > Hymenoptera > Pteromalidae > Gastracanthus > Gastracanthus pulcherrimus. The sequence goes on from OX424574.1 coordinate 183,627,921, forward strand.
CCGCCGAAAATTCCCGGGACTAGGACGAATGCAGCTAGCCTTGCTGTGTGTCACTCGATCAATTTAAAATGCTTTTATTTTAAGGGTTCTTTTAAAGTTCTGACCTGATTCCTGTTTTACGTGTTTTATAATGGTTGCCGATGTTAAATAAATTTCGTTGGAAAGCTAAAACTTGTGATATTTCATTTATAATTAAGACTAGACAGGAGATAAATTTGTTATAATTTGTAATTAATTTAACTGTACATTATTCAACCAATTTCTCTTCTATTAGCCTTGTTAAGACCTCCCATAACAGCAATATATTTCTCCCTGTATATCTCAGTTTCGTTTTTCGTGCTCTCATATATTTTACATGTCCCTACTTGGCGCCAATGTGCTCTTAACAAGGCGAATAATAGTTAATAATAAAATGGCTTGAAAATTCACCTGAAGATCAATTTTGACGTAAATTCGGAGGACACGAGTAGCGCTATTTTCGAAACATTATATATAATATAAATATTATATAATTAAATGTTTCTCCAGACAACGAGTGGGTCAGATAACTTCTTACACCGGCTGCCACAATTCGTCTGTTACTACTGACAACCTTGCCTGTATTAACAAATCTCGAAGTGGCGTTCGATTCTCATGCAGCAAAGCAACTGCCAGCGCGAAGTTCAGCGAGTTCCCTCAAGTTCGTGAGACGAAGCGTGAAAGGCATACGCGGCCGCTGTTCCCCGGCCGACACGGAAAGTGCGCGGCGAGCATAGATATTGGATGTCGTCGACACGCGTTGAACATCCGGCGGAAGGTGCAGTATATATACCTCCGCCGCGCGCGCGCACACATACGCCGCGAGAACAATGCGCCGCACATTCGAGCGCCTCTTCATTATATTGTATCTCCGCACTTTCTTGCGTCAAAAACGAGCTTCTTCCCTTCTCTTTATGCCGCCCGCAGGAAAACCTTCGAGTTCTCTCCGCGTATACTCTCTGTGACTCTAACCTCCCCCACTTTCGCAATGGGAGTAGGTCTAAAATAAAAGACACCGTGAGATACCGTTATTAATCCCAAGTCCGGTAGTACGTCACTCTGGGATTCTATTTTAGTGGAAACTTTGACCTCAAACTCGTTAGGTTTCCGAGAACCCGACAACGACGACGAGATCGCATATGAATTCTAAACAGAACGTGCCTTATTCCCGCTCCGCGCTGTGTGTATGTAATATTCTCCGCAAATAAAGAGGAGAAAAAAAAAGGTTCAACGTGCTCCTGGCTGCCTCTGCTGCTTTCGAATACGAGACTCTCTGTACGTAAGTACGTACATACGTGCATGTGTGCACACGTTCGAGCGCTCTGGAAATATAAGCGGATCAATTTGACGTATGTACACGAGTGATTAGACGAACGTGACTTTCCAGTTACAACATTCTCCGGTTATATGCGTTCGCTGAATTTTGTCAAGTCTAAACCACGATCGCGCGACGAAGTTCGCACAGCTTCGATCCCTGCTCTCAATGCCAATTGAAGCTTAAGTTTTGCAATTCCGCAGCTTTCGCGAGTAAAAAAAGATCGGTCGAGAGTCGCATTGTGTAACTGAGACGGGACATTATAACAAATCCGAACTGAAATCCGGCACCACACTGAGCCCCTAGCATAACCGCATAACGTTGGCTTGCACCTTGCAACAATGCCGAACGCATTAATTTCTACGATTCTAAAATCGCGTAACCCAAATGCGATTCCAAAATTTCCCATAATCACGGCTTGGCCATGCAAATTCGCCACAAAGACGAAAGAAATTTCCAAACAGCCGTTCGCCGCAAAGGCTTCGTTAGCGAGCCGCCGCTGCCTCCGTCCATTGTGCGATTATGCGCCGCTGGACAATTTAACGAGCTCCGAGGTGTTCTTATACAGCGAGTCTCGGCCCAGCTATTCATTAAATTAGGCAACAATGACGCGCACGCTGCACATACGGTACACATACCTACGCACTCGGCCGATTATGCGTTGCTAAAATTCCCCCTTCTCCTCGCGCGGAGCCTTTCTTCGGACTTTTTGCAAGCGGCAGTGGCCCCTTTCACGCGTCGCGCAGCTCTCCTCGCTCCTCATTGTTTACTCTCCTTTCTGGTTCTTCCATTCAAGCTCCTCTCGCTCCTTAACTTGTTTTCGGCGCACGCACACACACGTGCACCCTGCTCTCTTTTATCGCGGATCAGCGGTTCTTTGCTTCTAAATCTCGAGGATCTCTTTCTCTTGCAGCACGGCGATATACATATGTATAAGAATAAGAGCGCAGGATGCATCGACCGAGAGCCGTCTTTCCGGCATTATTCCCCTTGCCCTTATAGGCGCGAGCGTCTTCAGCGGCCCCGACTCTCGGTGCGAGCTGCTCCTGCTACCCCCACTATAATTCTCTCTCTCTCTCTCTCTCTCTCTCTTCCTTTCACTCGCGCGACTACGCCGTCTCTCTCCCTCTCTCCACTGGGCGCGCGAGTCAGTAGTAACAGTGCGCGCGACGGCAATAGAAGCAGCGCGACTACGCGCCAGCAGCGGAGCTCGTCGGGCGAGCGCAACTTCCCCCCCTTCTCTTTTACTTCTTCTCTCCCGCGTGTGTGCGTCTATCTCTCTCAGCCGTGTAGTTCGCGAGTGTCAGTGGGGCGAGCTCGCGCGCGGCGCACGAAGGATAACGCGCCGAGCGAACTACCTACTGCCTGCACAGGTTTTGCATGTGTGCGAGAAAGATTGAGAGAGAGAGAGAGAGAGAGGGAAGAGGCGTGAGCTACTCTCCGCGCGCGGCCGCCGCGAGGAAAGAAAGAGAGGTGGCAGCTATATAGCTCGCTTGTACACCAGACAAGGTCATGGTTAGCGCGCGCGACTTGCAGCAGCAGCAGCAGCTCAGGAGAGAAAGAGAGACTACTCGTGGATACAGACGTATAGAGTCGCACGCGCGCGCAGCGAACTCCTGCAGCGACGCGGCCATCTTGGGAATGAATGCACTTGGCGTAAGCTACTTCTGCAGTCTTGCGTGTCTTGTACTTGGTACATTCGTGGGTATTATCATTGCTTATCTTTCCGGTGGAAGGGAGTCTATCGTCGATAGCGCAGGCCTGAGTAAGAGGATGAGGTATTGTTTCGCGTGTAGCTTGCGCGCTGGTTTTTCCCGAATATTGTATAACGATTAACTACCGGACACGACCATTCATGCTCATCGTCAGCTGCGCAGCACAATCGACATCCGCACGTGACTTGTCGGTACCTTCTTCGACTGATTGTTATTCACGCGTATATATAGATTACAACAGGAAAGAAAAATGGGTTTTTATTGTTAATCACTAGTGATTAATTTTTCTTGGAAGCCTTTCAAATTTATCCTTTAGGTATCATCCTATTAAATAGCAGCTTTTTTACCGAAAGACGCAAATATTTTAGCTGAGTCGTCTTAGCTGGTACAACTAATTTTAGCTAGAACAATGAAAATATTAGCGCCGCTGTCTTGTGAAATATTGTATAATCCTACTCACTCTTTCGTCGTTCAAGAAAATTCTTAGCTGTTTCAGCAAATTATTTGTATGTAAGATTTTGTATAAAATTTTAGACACATTTTTTCCACTTGTGACAAACTCCTATTACTGTTATGTTTTACTATATAGAAATGCATTAATTCAATAATGAAAAAGGAAAATTAACGCGTGACAAATTCATTATTATATTCACTTTAATTACGAAAAAATTCAAATAACACACGTAATGATTTTCAACTGCGTTTGTAGGCATTTGGAAGCTCAGCTCGGGGAGACGTATCGTAAACACAAAGATCGTTATAGGAATAATTTGAACAAACGACGATTTTGAAATTTACGAGCATAACGCATATCGGTATACGTCCATTAATGAGCGTCTTAACGAGCACGGATTTTGCATGATGAGGTAATAATGGAATATGCTCTCAAATTTGTAAGAATTAGCACTCGGTTAACATTTTTACGCAACTTGCATAATGCCGTGCTCGCGCGCATTACGCCTATAGTTTCACACGTCCAGCAAAACCCACGGCGATGATACGAGCGGGCGATAGCGCTCGGGAAAAGAAAATTAAATACGCCAACTTGTAAACTCGCCGAGAATTGATCTAACGTTATCGTGGCCGCTGTGCTGTTGTAACGTCCTCGAAATCCTTGGCGCAGCCCGCGACTCGCTGCTTTACATAATAAGTCGCTATAAAGTCCGCGCGAGCACAGTAAAATTTTACAACTTCTTTCGCGCGCGTAGTGCACGTACAAACTCAGCGTCGCGCCTATTGGACAGAAAGGAAGAGAGAAAAAAAAAGAGGATTGCGGAGGAAAAAAGTAGGACGTCAAAGGCGCGTATAACGTACGCGACGTTTGTGTAACACCTCGGCTTTAATTAGATTAAAACGATCGGCTCGGCGCTCGGTGTGCTCAGTGGGTTCGGCCGTAATCGGCTATCGAGGCTCTCAGCTGGCCGCGTATGTATTAATTGCGGCTAACGGCGAGCCGCGGTGTGTACGATGACGCAGTACTTACTTACCTCGCAGCCGGAACAAAGGGACACGTCATCCGCGCGACGCGGAGGCCACTTTCGGTTTCAGCTCGGTGAGAAGTGCCGTTTCTGTCGAGCGCGATTAAAAAACTCGTCGCCTGCAGCGCCCCCGGTCTCATCCCCGTATCGGTGAGTCGTGCCCGAGGATTCACGGTCGAAACATTTCTAAATGCTTGCAAGCTCGAGCCTGCGAGTAATTCAACCTTTCTTCCGTTCATCAACTGCCTTTTCTCGGAAGTTCGCTGCTATCTTCAAGAGACTCTCGATCTCGACTTACCGTTTCTGATGTACTCGAGAACAGAGTGCAGATACCACGAGCCTTTTTATGCTTATCAACTTTGTATGTCGTGAATTTACGACCTATAAGAGATAGACGCGAGCAAGTTGCATGTGTAAACATTTTCATCGGTTCAAAGACTTTCTTCAAACTTCGTACTGGATAGTCGTTGCATTCTGTAATATTTCTTCGATGCATCCTCCTCGTGCACTTTCGACTACAATCGAGCAGCGATGCCGGGGAGCGGCTATTTTTGTAGCTTTCGCTTTGGCTCGAGCTTGACCTTGAGTCTGCTGCTGCAGCCCTAAACAAGGCGAAGAATCAGCAGCAGCTACGACGAAGAAGGAGATGGGATCAGTCGCGAGGATATCCCGAAGGAAGTGGGCGATAGCGTTCTCGCGAGGGGGGCACAGCGTATATGTATATATATATATATATATATATATATATATATATATATAAGTGTGTGCCGCGTCGAGGAGCTCACGAAAGCTGCGGCGACGACGACGACGGCGACGGCGCCTCTCCCGCTCGATCCGGAGGTAGAGTAGATAGGAAAACAATGGTGATTGTCTCGAAACGTTTACAGCCTAATTATGTGAACATGGCCGAAGCACAGTGGAGTAACAATGCTATAACTCGTAACAATGTACGATTGTTCATTGTCTGTGCACTCCGGGACTCTCCTCCTCCTCCTCCTCCTCTTCCTCCACCTCCTTATCCTTCGTCTTTCCTTCCTCCCTCTCTGTGCGCCCTCGCCTCTTTCCCCTATTTCTTCGCTGCTCTTCCTTTTCTACCCGCGTGTTGTACTCCGCTTATCTACATATGATATACTTGTAAAGCTCTCGCATTACACGCGCCGCGTCCGGCCTCTCTGCACTGCACTGCACGCGCTCACGCCTGCGTCATTAGATGCATCACACGCACCACACAAACAAACGCACAAAAACACACTTCATTTCCTATAGATATATAGGGAGACCATTCGTTTTTTCGTTTTACATTTCCCCACGTATGTTTCTGGATAGCATTAATCAAAAAATCAATGGGTGGCACTCCTCGACTACTGGTGTATAGCGTCCAAAGAGTAATACATTTAATTAACGCGACGCAGGGTTCGTCACCCCCTTGCAGCGATCTTTCTTGCCTCGTCTGCACCCCTCGGCAATAATCATAATAACATTCGTCCCGAAAAAGGACCTAAGCGAGGGTTGGACCGCAGGCTTTGGAAACACTCTCTCGATATTACACTGGCTCCCGAGTGAAACGCGTATATATATACACACGCATTTATATATACGCGTCTGCACCCTCGTCGACGCGTAAAATCCTCGCTCGCGCGACTCGCATTTGATGATGAATAGGTTAGAGCGAGCGAAGAAGGAAGAGTTTCACGAGTGCGTTATGTGCGCCTACACGCGGGTGTAAGAGAGCGGAGAACGACTCGGAGCGTGAGTTAATTAGACAGAGAGAGGGAGAGAGGATATCCGGAAGGAGCAGCAACGCGGGCAAAAGCCACTTGAAATTTCTGCTTGGCGGGCTCGCTCGTTAAAGCAGAAGCTTGCTTTTCATTCGCCTTTGCGTTTATACCCTTGGTATTTCGAAACCTCGTGCTCCTTGCCTAATTTATTGCTCGAAAATTGTAAACAGACTTACTTCGTATCATCTTTATATAGACTTGCTGCTGCGTCCCGACGAACCGCTCTCTGGGTTATACGAAGAGAATGGCAATTTCAATGCGAACGTACACAAAGAGGAGCAGAAGCAGCAGATAGCGGCGCGCTCGAGAGCATAAATAATAATACAATGTGTGCGTCACACGTACATAATTTATAAGCGCTCACTCCGTGTACAGAGATGATTTTTTTATACCGAGTGAGTAGCCGTGACGACCGCTAGCTGATAGAGAGAGAGAGAGAGAGACAAAGATGCGAGAGAGCAAAGAGCTTGGCGTATCTTTGACGCGCCATGTTTGGCTCGCTCTTGGCGAAGGCCGCGAAAGGAATCGTGAATTCGGGTCGTTGAACCAACGGCGACGCCGCTACTCGCGACGCTCCTCTCCGTCGCCTAGGCTATTGAATAAATAAGGGAACGACGATAGGGTGCGCGCGCGCGCGTTCGGCTCTCGCGCTTCTCGCGTGGGAGTTTGTTTTCGCGATAACGCGCGCCGCGTACACAGGCCTGGCGATAAATTTCCCGCTGCCGCTGATGCGCGCGAGTCCTACTTTGTCAGAGAGCTGCGCGGCCTTCGGACTCGCGTATGTAACGCAAGCGGCAAAAGTGCGTCCGTCGCGCGAGGCTTGTTCGCGCTCTGTGTGCACTTATACGCGGAGCTCGAGTTTACGCATCGATAAATACTCGATTAAAGATATTCTATTGTTTTAAGCTGGCTGCTCGTAATCTGTTGCTGAATAAGCCTCTAACTACGTTTCAGCGAAAAAAAGGAGAAATTGCCTTTGATTGAGAATTAATAATTAAAATAGAAAGCTAACTATTTGTAATACACGGTGCTAACGTGTCTGTAAATTATAGAGATCCTAACAATCCGCTAATTTATTATCCCATTCTCCGAGAAATTAAAGAGAAGCCTCCAGTCTTCAATCAACGTACGTCGAAAACGTTTTGCTGCTTCAAATTATATTATCGAGCGTAGAGCCGCGAGGCGCGATAGAGATAGGCGACACGCGTAAGGACACGCGTGCGCTGAATACACACACGGTGTGCATGCGCGAGAATCTCGCTTCGATACCTGCCAGCTAAACGCACGGAGCACAGTTCCTCGCGCGCCTTTCGTTTTTCCTTCGTTGGCAGTCGGTCCTTGAGAAAATCTTCTTGCCTCGTTTCTGAATTTCATCATCGTTCCGAGATCTCGCTACACTGGCGCTCGCGGTGTGTGTGTGTGTGTGTGTACCGTACAGTAGCTCTCGGTGTCGATTCTCGCTCCGCGCGTAACAGCGCGGCTCTTTTCTCATTTTCTCCGCGGCCGGAGAGCTCTTTCCTTCAAGGAGAGGACGCCGAGGAAAAAAAAGGAAATCAGCAGCCACGCAGCTCCTTGGCATAGATCGACACGAAAGAAACCTCCTCTTTCTTTCTCTTTTCCTGCGTCACCTCGCGCGCGAATGGAAAACTCGCCGCGGAAAAGAGCGAAGAAATTGCAGTGTACAACCGATTGCCAAACGCCATCTGCGCGCTCGCGCCTCGTTTCAAGCTCGATAAACATCCTCTTTACGAGCTTATTCCGCGTGGATTTAGCAAACTGCGCAAGGAGTTTACTCCCAAAACGATCCCGATAAGTACACCCGAGCTGCAAAATATTGGCGTCGTTAAAAGAATATTAAAAGCTCGGTCGGAAGCCATTAGCGTCCATCAAGCAAATCGGTTTACATCGAGATCGGACGCGCACGCGCGCGTGCAGTAGCTCGTGTTCCCTAATTTCTATTACTGCGCGGGCGAGGGCAAGACCGACGCGACGCACAGCCGTTAAACAAGTGACGGGGCAGTCGTTAGCGCAGCGCGATATCTTCGATAGCTGCTGCAGAGAGACCATTAGCGAACAAAGATGTGCGCGCGTGTGCACAGTCATTACCGCCTCTCTGCTCGGGCGATACGTATTGCCGATAAGTGCGGCACAAAATCATTTCCAGCAATAAAGAAATTCTTATATATATTTAACGGATATTTATAGCACTCGAAGCTGTCCATGCGAAGAAAACTAATAAGATGTATGCATAAACCTATTTTCCGTCATCTACTTCCCAACGTGGCGTATATATCCTTGAAACCCAATTCAGTGTGACGCGTTAGTTTATTTAAAATAAAGCACATACACTCGCGGAACAAAAAGGCAAGAAAAAAAATATATATTGAAAAGTAGTCGTTAGATTATGCTCTGCGGTTTTTCTGCAGCCACTCGGCTAGATTAATAGAACGGGCGACGCGGCGCTGCTGCTGGCCTTCGACAAGGTTACGCGCGCGCGCCGGCATAAAAGGCTCGTTTGTTGGCTCGGGCTCGCGATGCGGCCGCCGCTACTGCCTTCCGCACGTGGTGAGCGCGCCGCGAGCGAGCGCCCGAAGGATATCCGAGATATACATAGACAGCAGAAGAAAGAGAGGGATAGAAAGAGCGAGAGAGAGAGAGATATCCGGAGGCAGCCCGGTGGAAGCTTCTTTTTTACGCGATATCCCGCGCGCGCCGATCATTGCGAAAGCCCTCACTCGCGCACGCTTCTACACATCTATACACACGGACGGACCGAGAGCGCGAAGATATATACTTACACGCGCGAGGCTCTGTAATTCACGGCAGACCGCTTTTTTTTCCATGCGCTCGCGCGCGGAATAACGCCCGTGCGCCTGCTACACACTCGCGGCGGCGTATTATCATTCGCTGCAGCTGTATTATAACGTATGGCCCGAGTGTACACCGAGGGAACACGAGGCGCGTGCTCGCTCCTTCTCCTTCTCGCGGATACATATGCAGCGTGAAAGTCAATGAGGCGTCTCTCTTGCTTGCTCGCGCTCGCGCAGCCTACCGATTAAACCTCATTGGCCCTGATTTATCGGACGCGGCGTGCACTCCGTTCGCCGGAACGAGTAAATTATCGCGGGTACGACGACGCGCGCGGCCAAACGCGAAAAATACGCCCGTTCCGCGTATCCCGCTTATCCTCCTCGCGCCGCGAGTAGTCCTTTACCGCGTTTCTCATATTTGCGGCTTGTAGAGAGGCAAAAAAAGGACGCGCTCCAACGGTAAACCCAGCGACGAAGACGCCTTTCACCGCGCGCGGGTCGCGCTCAAAATTCCCCCCCTGATTAATTGCCGAGAAACCATCGGCAGAGCTGAATAATCGCGAGCTCTAAACCTGCGTGCAATAGGCCGGCAATGATCGATCGGCCACTCCACCGCCCGTCCGCATGTGTACAATTCGACTCTCCGTGTACTTCTATACACAACGGCGTATTTCTGCCGTACACTCTCGACGCGATCGCTGAATCGACACCTCGAGCGCTCTTCGCCTGCGCCGAAAATCCATTATGTCCTTCTCTCTCGCCCGTATATACTGCACAGACATACAATAACAATTATAATCGCGCTCGCAGAGTGTCTACCCGAGAGAAAAAAGTACCGAGCAAAAACAATCGCTCGCGGGCTCCCGGTAGTAGTTTTCCACCTCGGCTCCATTGTTCCCTCGCGGCTGGCGCATAATGCGTATTTTCGGCTGGTCGCCGCGAGCAAACGGGTCCCGCTCGTGCCCGCAGCACGTACGCACGCACGATTGTTTCGCGAACGCCGTCGGAATTAAGCGCGCGAGCGCAGGGTGTGGCGACAGGGAGTGGAGCGAAATCAGCGATAGCCGCTCGCGAAAAAAAAAAGCGAACTCGCCGAAATGAAAGAAAGTGCTGCTGTAACAGCGCGACGACGCGCGTAGAGGCACAATGCGCTGGGTATACACAGCGGCAGCAGTCTAGGCGCAAACTCTAAATGTCCCCCTCCTCGCGCCTCCTCCTTTTTTTTCGTTCCCCTTCCTCCTGGACGTGCACCACGAGTGTGTGTAGTGTGTAAGAGTCTGCCTGGAGGGCAGCTGGCGAACAGGTGTCGAGAGAGAAAGGGAGAAAGAAAGTATATGCACAGTGCGTCAGCTGTTTCGGCCGAGCTATGCGCCAAATTCGGTGCGTTTTACACGGCTCGCCTGCGAGGATAATAATGCGTCTACGTGGATCGTTGGACGGCCGGCTACTTGAAAGTTAGAGCCTGGAGCCTAGATTTTCTCGCGTTTTCTTTCCGCGGCAGGCTGGGTTAACGAGTGTTGCGTATGAACGTATCTTATAAGCGAGAGGTTGAGAGATACAGGCGGCGAGAAAGTGAGAGATATATTCGATAGGACACATAGATTGTTGCGGCGAACCGATCATTGTTTCCCTCGAGTTTCAATAGATTGATAGATATACCGTAATTTTTATCACTGCCGAATTTGGTATCGGGTGAGTGTACAAGAGAACGAGAAGGCGCGCCTATACATATGCGCGCAGTGTATGCAGTAAGCGCTGGAGAGCGAAATGCGCCGTCTCGGGTATTACTTAATATCGCCGATAGATAAAGCTTGTCTCTATTATAGTATTATACGCATTAGAGAGGGAGCGGAGCGCGCTGAAAATTCAGCGCCTTATTCCGCCATGGCTGCTCTCATTTCAGGAAATGTTAAATCCCGCTCTCGCGCGATTTATCGCGTTGCCGCGCTCGGCGCGCGTGGCGATTAAGAAAACCGGTATAGCCCTCGAGACTCTATGACGACTAGTTTTCGCGAGTCGCCGCGTGCGTGCAGTGTGTATACACTGCGACTCTGTTATACGCGCACTCGACTAGCGCCGCCGTCGTGCAGTCACTCTATCTATCTCCTTCTGGCTGACGCGTATCACACCCAGGCGATCGTTCAAGCCTGGCGCTGCTGCTGCTGCTGCTGCTGCTGTTGCTGCTTTTGATCGATCCTCGCTTCCGCTACTTTACAACTTTGCTTTTTATCCGATAAAAACGGGGCGCGGGGAGTGCGTTTGACACTTAAGCCGCCGAGTGCCGCTGGTGCGCGCCAGCGTCTGATACTGTCGGGAGATAATTATAGACTGCGAATTTTATGGACTTTCAATCAAAGTAATTCAATTTGCTCGTCGCTGGAGCGAGTATGGGCTGACACCTTAATTGTTAAATTATACAGTGCGAGGGACTGAAATTTCAGAGAAAAGATTTAGAGTTTTCTCCAGTCGTACGGGCCATATACTTTCCACGATGAAAGTGTTTTTGCGGCTAATATCGGGCCCGCTTTTCGTCGCGTAATTCAAATAACAGACTGACTTTTCTCAGCTGTCGATCAGCTAATTTACTCGTACGAGCGCAAACTGATATTTCAATATGAGTAATTGCAATGGAAAGTGAAAGCATACACCATGTAACCGAACTAATCATAATATTAGCCCGAACGCTGCGTATATTCGTTAACCCGTCGAGCCCGACTGCCGGGCCTCCAGTCGTAAATTATTGAATATGACGCGTAGCCGAGGGCAGAGGAGGATCCCGAAAGGATGAGCCTACGCGGTCTCGAAGAAAAGCCGCAAAGAAAAAGAGAGCCGACCTCCGGTACACGATATACACCCCGTAGACCGTACACATTTTCGTTCTTTATAATAACCAGAGCCAAAGCCAGGGCAGCTCTCGACATTTTCACTGGTCTACTGGGCTCTCTCTCTCTCTCGGTCGTCGCCGTGCCGGGGCACACAGTAGAACGGATTTGGGTTGGCTCGCCCCCGCAGAGAGTCGACAGACAGAGCGAGACGGAGCGAACGAACGAACGAACGAACGCCCCGCCAGCCCGGATCAATACCGCAGAGAGCGAGCGAGGAGAGCCATGCTCGCGCCTCCATAGCTTTTAACCAACAGCAGCAGCAGCAGCAGCAGCAACTCTGCTCTTGCTCCGCCGGTCGATGCGAATCACACTCCGCGCTGCCAGTGCAAAATTAACGGCCGAGGCTGCGGACGTGGCGTCGATCGACGCTGCTGCTGCTGCTTTATGGCTTTACAAGGGCGTAAATATTTGGATGGCCCTCGGCATTCTGAGCTCGTCTCGCTGCGTGTTAGGCGCGGTGTTAGCTTGGCTTTACGATGGATTCTGCGTACGCTACACTGCCTTTGCCTTTCGAATTTCGAGTTCCGCTGGTTTTAATGCTGCGGAGTTTTTTTGGCCGTGTGTTTGGGAAGTAGCTTTTTCGCCAATGGCCGACGTTTAAAAATAGATTTCTACCTGGTCGCGGTGATGGAGCGATCGGAATGCGCCGTCTGGCATGTTTTCAAAGATTACGCTTTTTGGGATATTCCTCTTACTCGCACTGTTTGATATCTATTCGATGTTTTCGTTGCCTTAGAAACTTTCGAATCACCGTAGACTTCGCAATACGAATCTTGCATAATTCGCAAAAACTCAAAATTCGTTACTCATTCGGTGCAGTAAATTCTGCATCTGTTCGCGGCGTGCGCTAATAATAACATTTCGCCAGCGCTGAATGATAACGTAATAGTTGAGACAACTCGAGAGCGAGTCGAGCTGTGAAACGATTGGCGTGGCATGTAGAGTGCCGCGCAGTCGCCTCTAGGTATATAACCGCGGGCGCCCAACTTGCCGACAAACTTTGAAATCTCCGCCGGTAGACTTGGACCTCCTGCTCCTCCTTAATACATCTCCATCTCCATCCCTCTCCGTCTCTGTCTCTCGGTCGCACGTGTAATTAGCAAAACGCTGAATAACACGGCCGGCTGCCCGGTAAATGGAAATACTCGCCGCTAACTTTGTCCTTTGGCCGGGAGCAGCTGCTAGCAATGCGCTTTTACACATGATATGTGTGTATGCGCACGTATAACACGGGCGATACACTTACTTAATCGTGAAACTGCGGCATCGGCCCGAATTGGAGCCGCAGTCGACGCGTTTCGTGGCTCCTCGACTATGTAACGCCAAGCCGGAAACTAGATATACGCGCACGCGGACTTTATAGCGGACTTCCGCGAGAGAAGTATATTATATGTGTCGTTTGCCGGGCAGTGCAGCGCTGCCGACTCAGCAATTATTGAACTCGCGTACGTAACTTTGGTTCTCCTAATGCTCTCTGCTTCTTTATTCGCCTCCTTTCTTACCGCGAGGCTTCCTTTTGTATTTTTATCGACGTGTTGTCGCTGCGCGAGACAGCTTTACTCCAACGCGATGCATTTTTCACGTTCAGCTTTTAAGTGCGGGGAAAACTTTTAAAGTCACGTTCTATTGAAGATACTATAGAGTATTAAATTTCCTGTATAAGTGCAGGAATCGCAGAAATAATAATAAAGTATATAACATTGAAGTAATAGAGCAAGTAGCTATAGGATTTGAGTAAAAACTGCGAACAAAAATAGCAGTCGGAATTGCATCTGCCCCGTATAAATCGCGAGGATCGCGTTTACTTCCGGCGTGTATCTGTGTATATCGCAAAGCCGACGAAACTTCGCCGGATCCGGGAGGTCCGTGTCCGGTTCGGCCGAGCGGAAATCAACGACCAGCAGCGGACGTAACAACTGTCGTGGCCTCAGCGCGATTGCGTCAAAATCGCGCGCGACATAGTCTCATCGACGTTCCGCCCCCCCCCCGCTCTCATCTTTCCTTGTTTTTGGCCTCTTCCACTTGTGTTTTTTCTAAATAATAATGCTCGTACCAGATAACGTGATTCAGCGACATTCTAGCTCCAGGCTAGATGTAGAAACGGTTAATCATCCGTTGACCTTTGCTTTTGAATCGCTGAATATCCTCGTTTATATCTGCAAATTTCATAATAAACATAGATTTTGCAATTTACTCCACTTGAGTGATAATGGCTCGATAGTTCGAATGTGAAGTTTGATACAAGCTATAGGAACGTGCTAAAAAGGCTAATCTGCTCGCGCTTTTTCGTGACTTTGTGAAATCGAGCTGCGCTGCATGCGCGCACAGAGATGCCTTTGTCGCTCGGAACTGCGATTCTGCTTAACCTTATGACGCACGTCACACACACACAACGTTTATCAACGACTTGCTCGATAAGGAACTATATACGCCACTTTCGATTAATATATTCTTTCCACCGCGCTATTTTGAATCCTCGGGGATTTCCCAAATGTTTCGCGAGCAAAAATTCGGACATGATATAACGCGCATCCTTCGCAAACAAGCAAAATCAATAGCCATTATTCATTGTTGGGCCAAATCATTGTTCGAGCGATGCGTTTTGAAAACACGGCGCGCATAGTGCCATCCATTAAATTTTGAAAGTATTTAAAAACGTTGTTTGCCGGCGTCGCGCGCTCGGCCCGCTATTATAATGCCAACGACGCACATTGTACAACGTGCTCGCGCATAATACTCACTCTCTCTCTCTCTCCAAAGCGCAGTATAATCGACATTGAAATGTCATCTGCAGAGTAACGAGCGCGCGAGCGCATCGGTTCGCCCCCCGCTGCGTATACATGTATACGTGTAACGCGCATACATTGTCGACCGGCGAGCGAGACACGCGTGCGTGTATAGTCTATGGAGCCGCTGCTATTCGCGGCGAGGCGAGGGTGGAATCAAACGAAACCCGGAAGCCATGATCGATCGGCGCGCGTCTGCGGTTGCGAGTCCGCAATATCGCATTAGCGAAAAACAACGCGATGCGCGAAAACCAAGCGTAGCAGCGAGCGAATGCGGGATTCGCGGGTGGCTGGGGGAAGTAGCGCAAGAGGGGGGCGAAAGCGAGATAGCCTATTAACGTTGTTTTCGTCAACGTCAGTCGGAAGACTGAGTTGTTGAATCACCCGCCCGGTGACGAATGTAAGACAGAGACATACTATAGCTCGGGATAATTGCTAGCTGACAAAGTTTTATTTCTTGTGTGAAAAAATTCTTTTAATGTCTACTTTGGCAGCGAAGCTTGTAAAATGTATGGAATTTTGGACCTGGTCCAAGATTCTTCTAACCTTACGAGATTCGTAGTTACGTCTTTCACTGTTCATTCAAATATATAAATACACTATTTGTGCTTGCTGAAATTTGCTAAGATATTCACAAAGAGAAGTGACAAGGTATCCGTTAAACACATTTTTCCCCAACAATTTCAAATATAGAGATTACTTAATATATATTTATGTTAGGAATTTGTATGCTAGGAATCTACCTTACCGACTTCCCACTTTTATAAATATATCCGTTTACGCAAATATTTGCAAAATATCCTCAATAACTTCTGGTTACAATTCCAGCCAGTTTATTTGCCATTCGCATTTGCGATAGCATAACATAGATATTAATATACTTTAACGCCCCCTTTCTACCCAAAAGTCAAAAAGCCTCAATACATACTTCCACATAACACTGTATAAACAAGCCATGAAAAAGTCCATCGCGTAAAAAGCCAGCACTAACTTGGCATCTCTTAATGTTCCAGGTATTTTAGCAGTCTACATTGCGGGAGCGGAGACGGTAGCCGCGGCGGCAGCGGCGGCGGAGGAGGCGGAGGCGGAGGCGGTGGTACCGGTGCCGCGACGAGGTTGTTGCGAATTCGCAACCGCGGCAGCGCAGGAGGCGGCGGCGGCGGAGGCGGAGGCGAGGCCAGCCCCCAAGGCGGCAGCCCGAGGGGGGGCAGCAGCCCCAGGAGGGCGAGCGCGGCCCAGCAACAGCAGGGCGTCGAGGCCAGCAACGGCGGCAGCGCCACCATCGCGCCCCAGCAACAGCAGCAGCAGCAACAGCAGCAACAGCAGCAACAGCAGCAGCAGCAACAGCAGCAGCAGCAGCAGCAGACCAACAACCACCACCATCACCACCATCACCTCCATCACCCGAGCAACCACCATCACCATCTCTACACCTCGAGCGCCAACGTCAGGCACACGAGGCAGAAGCTGCCCAACGCCAAGCAGTGCACCGATCATCGCCACGGTCCTACACGCTCCCACCACTTTCGTCCCCATCGGGGCATGAACATGGGCCAAAAGATTTCAGGTATATATACCGCTTTGTGTCTTATGGGTTTTTGTGAGCGAGAAAGCCTCAACTGGGATATATGTTTCTTTGGGGGGATTTCAATGACCCTTTTATATTGAGCTCGGATTGTGAATTTTAGAATGCTAGAAGTTATTCAATTCAATTTGTATTTAAACATTGCAACAGTTTTTTCTTCGACGCGTTCGGATGTAGGTTGGAATTTAAAAATATATTCTACGTGGACGGGGCTGACGTGGTATTCTCATGCATAATAATTTAAATCAATAAATACAACAGTTGCCAACTTTACCACGCTCTGGTTCCTCAATTGATTGCGCAATTAATTATGTTCTTGAAGAAGAAAGTTTTTCAAGCATTCTGAAATACGCAAATAATTTTGTTAAATTCAAAATAACAAAAAGTTTGACGTAAAAATCGTTGAATATTTATCACGCAAATTAAATGCATTTATTTATATTCGTTTTCATAAAAAGCAGGTCATACTGATTAAAAATAAATGTATATATTCAATAAATAAACAGAGCTAAAATGAACGTTATTTCAAAGTAGATTTAAAATAAATAAACATATGTAAAGAGAATAAAATTGTATTTCATAAATGCTGTTATTACATCGGCAAAATGTATATTCGCGTGCGCAAATGCGCTTACGGTTTGCAATAGCTGCGGCGATTACACAGGGGGTCGAAACCAATTAAAGGTGTTATCCTTCGTTAGGAAAATTCGCCATTCCCGGAAACGTCAGTAATGCGCTTAGGCAAATCCATTAAATCGAAATTCTATATCGAAGAGCACATAGGAAGAATTTCGTAATTCTCATCGTTGCACGACGAGCAATCCACAGCTGGGGCGAGGAAGCGGGGGAGAAGGGAGGAGAACATTTACCGTACACAACGTGCCTCGCTCGTAATTCGGCTCTTCAATTTCGTGCATGTAATATAAACACAGGATAGTTCTGGATGAAGCGGAGACTAGCGTACATAATGCGACTAGGCCTCGAAGCGGGGAAAAAGAGAGAGGCAGGCAGGCAGGCAGTCGAATTTCTGAGTTGACTCGCCTTAGCCAGGGTCAAGGTCTCGAGCACGAGCTCGCTTTAAACTACCTGCCTGCTTGCCTGGCCGTCGGTATACAGCCAGGTAGGCCGAGTAAGCAGGTTTTCTCTTTATGCAGGGCTCGTCCCTTCTGTCGGGCCGCGCCGTGCGTTGGAAACACACAGCGAGGGAACCAACGAGGGAGAACGAGAGAAGGTTGAATCACAGCCGTTCGTAGAATTTGGGCTCCCTTTATTCTCCGCTCTCTTTATATCTTCTCCTTTCTTCTTCTCCTCATCCCTCTCTCCCTCTCTCCCTTTTTATCTTTCACTCTCGCTATCCCTCCCTTTCTCTCTCCGGTTCGTCCCTCCTTGTTCTCCGCATCTTTTCTCCGCTTCCTCGGGGGGTTCGCATCCTCCTGCATGCCTGCCCGCCCGCCTGCAGCTCATGTCGTCGCAGGGGCTGTTAATTTTCGAATTAGTGAATTCTTCCCTGTGCACGCGCGCACGAAATCTCTGTAGGTAGTCGCGGCTCTGTATAATACACGAGTGAACGGCGCAGGAATCCGCAAATTGATACGATAGAAGGGAGCGGGAGGTGATTCTTTTTACTCCGGCCCTCTCGGTGTTTCTCTTTTTCTTTTTTATTCTTGAACGAAGGAAATAAAAGCGGAGGGCGTGGAAAATTGCCGCGAGCGAAGCTCCATTGCGAATCGTGAATAGATTGTGTATACACGGGAGGGGGGAGGGAAAGGATCGAATCGCGAACGCATGTAGGTAAGGATCGATCGATTAATCTCTCCTGTACAGCCGAGAGGAATCGATTCGACTGCAGGCGAATTCGTTCTTTCTCTCGCTCTCGTGGGATTTCGTGCACGCGCGCACTCGAGAGAGGCTTAGCGTTTATTATGTTCGCGCAGACAGCTCGCCCGCGCAACAATGAGCTTTCGTGCACGGAATTCGACGTATAATTGATTTCGTGCGTTGTGTTCCTTATTAAAGGTATCAATAATTTAATCGAGTGGTTTTCTCAAAGTAATTCCACCCGCCCTTAAAAATTGCAAATAGATTAGGAGATTTAATTGCTGGACTAATATTTTATAATCGTACCTCAAAGCGATCGGTTACTTTCGGAGCCTGACGTATGATCTCACGGAATGTAATAAATTCGTTCCGAATAGAAAGATATAAACGCACACGTTTTATTAAAAAAAAGGTGCAATAGGTACAAATTATCGTTGCTGGCAATCAATCGAAAATAGAAATCGATTCTCGATTAATTGAGCGCGCGCGGGATCGCGGACACCGCAATAAAGCGCTCTCCCCGCTGCGTGTATCGCGCACTAATTGCGCAGTACCGGAGAGGATTTGCATCGCGAAATGTCGAGCATTCTCGCGTGGCACGCGCGAGCCGATGAAGAAAAGTTTCATTCCGCGAATCTCAAAATTCCGAGATGCCTACGGGAGCTCGGAGATCGGATCCCCGATCCATGGAGGACTCGTTAAGCTACGCGCTGGCCGCCGCCGCGGCGCGGATGCTGGAGAGCTCGTCTATCTTGCTAAGGAATGGCATTCAGAGGAAAGTTTTGACATCGATCGGCATTTTCATTTCGCGCGAGTCATACTTTTACGGACGGGGGCCATCGCGCATGCTTCTGATTACTTTGACGTTACGGCACTTGCTTGCCTGCCTGCCAGCGCTTTTTCTATTCGTCATTTTTGAACAGCTGTCGCCACCGCGTATTTCACTTTCGACCTGACTTTAATTAATTCTTTTTGCATAGAGATTTTAACTGGTTTGGGAATGCGCTGTTTTAATTATCGATTTTTTAAGTATTTCAAAAAGAGATTTGAAAAAAAATCTAATTTAAATATGTTCAAGTTTATTTTTAAGGTTGAATTTTTTCGCGTGTATCGGTTGACCAAAAAACGGTAATACTAGAATTATTTGTAGAATCGTTCGAGTAACGTAAATATCCAAAGTAATGGAGACTTATTTAAAAAGCCAAGAATCGTGGAGCGATTGTGACGACAGTTGTAGGTTCAGGGCCGCGTTCTTGGCTGGCCTTACGTAATAACGCGTGCTCGCGCGTATATGCGTTACCTCACCTAAGTACACAATCCATCATGCGTAGGACAGGTTATTTTTTTGTTCACTCGACGCTTTAGCCGCGCGAGGTCTCGCCTCTAACGATTTCCACCACATTTTTCTGCAATCCCAAAGAAAAGGAAAACATTCGTCGCACCTTTTTCGCGTGCGCGACTCTTCGGCTCGATTCGCTAGGGGAGTAGAACAATCTCGTAAATATAATTCGCTTCCTGTAGCTCGGCTTTTGCGCGGCCGGCGGCGGAGGAAAAAAAACTACGCGATCGAGAAAGTCACCGAGGGAGAAAAAGTCGTTCGTGAGGTTATTAGCGTCCGATTCAAAGGCTGCGGCTGCTGCTACTGCTCGCGGAAGCCAATCACACTAAGCTAACTTATTCGCCCTCTGGCGATTCACCGCCGCTGCCGCCGGTTTTCGCGCGCTGGAGCTTCGACTTCAACAGCCGTTCACTGGGGAGACAACTTCGCGATGAAAAAGAAAGGACTCGCCGCTATCGGAACTTATTTCAGTGGCGCGTGCGGCCTTTGACCGAAGTCATCTTGTTTTCTCATTCGGATATGCACTCTAATTTTCTGATAAAATTTCCAATTCAGTTTGAAAATTGTTTTTCCTTGCAGTTCGTCTAGAAAAATTTACTATGTTTATCCATTTGTACAGAGTGAATGTCATAGTGAAAATCAATATTCGTTTGGTAATATTTACTTTGAATATGAACAGTTTCACTATAAAATCCTAATTTTTATAAGAAAAATTCGAGTATATGCTCAATGTACAAACAGAAATAGTAATTTTTCTATTCATTTTAACATGTATGTTTCAAAAGACTTTTAGAAACAAAATATCTATATTGTGTCATTACGAATTTGTTTTGAAATTTTCACACTAAAATAAGATGAATAAGATATATCTCTTCCTGACAGTCCCGATCTACATAATAGTTTTTTAAACCAAGATTTATACGCTCGCTCATTGATGCACCTCGAATGCAAGCTTGTCGAAGTCAAGTAAGGTCGATTCTTCGAAGGGCCCGAATCACCCAGCACGTATATACACACGGCTCAGCACAGCCGAGGGTATAACGAAAAGGTGGAATTGAATGCGATCGGGCAAGATCAGTCAGCGGATAAAACGTCTACTCACCTCCGGCCGCGAGAAATCTCTCCATTTTCCGGGGCTTTTTGTGTGAGTGTGTTTGTGTGTGACTCACCGTAGGAAAGTACCTATATACGAGAGTACGGACTAGTGCGACGGTCCCGTGAAATGCCCCATCGATAAAGATCAATTCAGCGTCGCTCCTCTCATTAATCTGCCGGCTAGCAGCAGAGGCGAAAAGAGAGGGGCAGAAAGAGAGAGGCAGGCTATAGCCCGTGTGCAGCCCAAACGAGAAAGAGAAAGAGAAAGAGAGAGAGAAGAGCTATCCGCTGCCTCAGCTGGCGCGCACAAGCCGATGCACTGAAAATTTACGGCGCGCTGGGGCTACCGCATTATGTCCCTTTTTCTCTGCACTGCTGGCCGCCAGAGAGAGAGAGAGAGAGAGAGAGAGGAGGTTTTCCCGTTGGCCCAAGCTATGGGCCCTGGCTATACACACGACTTTCTACGAGAGGGAGGGCAAAGGCCCTTTTCTCTCTCTCTCTAGTCAGAGCTGCGACCCTCTCTCCGTCTCTCTCTCTTTCCCTCGAAGGAAAAGAAACTTGGGAACCCTCGACAGCTGCTCGAGCAAATAAACCCCGGCCCGTTTCCAGGCCTGCCTGCCTGCCTCTGTGAGACCCAACGCACAACGAGCGGCCGCTGCCTGCCTGACGCCTACCGCCGCCGCCACCGCCGCCGCCGCGCCGCGCCGAAATCCTCGAAAAATCCTCAGTCTAGCCTTCGCCGCGCGTTGCGTTGCGTCGCCTCGTCTCGCTTGCCTCTCGTGTCTCTCGTTTCTCGTTTCGAAACCGAGTCGACGCGTTCTTTTTTCGGTTTCACTATAATATACTAATACTACTAAGTATATCCAGGGCCGCGCGCTCCCGTGCAATTTTTATGGCGAAAATAAGCATGTGACCTTCTCGCGTGTCGAAGAGTTAGGCTTTTTGTTTAATTATAATTATAATTGTTATTAGTTTTGTTTTCGTGTAAAAAAGAAAGAATAGTTTCTTGTGCAGTGCGAAGGAAAAGCCATCTTCATTTGTGATACCAGCAGTGTAATGTTTTGTTTTCCGTGTATCGAAGGAGAATATCGTAGTCCTATTGCACGATTACTCCCAATAGTGTAATAATTATTAATCCGCTCAGGTATAATACGTACAGTGCCAAAGATTTCCGAGAGTCCTAACGACTTTTCCGAATTTGGAAGAGATTAGTGTGTGTTGGGGGCTTGGCAGTGCGTCGACGGCCATATATCTATCGGCTTGTGCTTGTCGGTGCAGCTGCAGTTTGTTCCGTAGAGTGTTGGTGCGGGGCGCAAAGGGCGTCGTTGTTACTGGCAGTTCGTAGCGCCCTCTCGAGCCGCACGACGAGTCGCAGCGCGCGCCGAGCGGTGCGGTCTCTTCTTCCGAAAATTACCGACGGCGGCGGCGGCGGCTTCGGCGCTTCGACCTAGCCTGCATTACCCGTATACACGCGCTGCCAGTACACAGCCATCGCACTCTGTCTCTCAGTCTGAATCGAGAGAGACGCGCACGAGGTGTACAGTGTGAGAAGGGTTACAGTTCTTCAGTACGTAGCGAGCGACGTGCAGAGATACCGGCTATCTAACGTCTTGTGTATACTCGTCCAGTGGTGAAAGAGAGAGAACGAGCGCGCGCGTGTGTCAACATGAGGCAAGATTCTCACAAACGCAAGCGGATAACCGTCAAGACGAAACGAAAGATGTATCGTATCATTAGAACGAGAGGTAAAAGTGAGCTTATTTTCTCTTGAGTTTTTCTTCTACAACTTAAGAATACGCGGGCTCTGGGATAGGTTGATATTAGCTCGCTTCTCGGAAAAGCTCGATCGCGTGCTTTTTGTTTTGATTTTGTCTGGAACACATGCATTTTCTAGACTACCGTTCCTTCAGCAATAGTGTAACCACGTGTCTTTGTCAGGTATATGTATTGTTGATGTGTGTAGCTCTTTGTTTTTAGAATTTTGTACTATTTTGACGTTCAAATTGAAATTCAAACAAAGAGATTTCCGCGGAAATAGTGCTTTGGTTTTGCTTTGTAATGTAAACTTAAACGATTGAGTAAATTTTCCACTTGTAACGTTTCTTTGTGATTTTAACAAAAGCAAATTACAAAATTGATAACACAAAACTATGCTATACATCGCATTCATATTAAATTATTAACAATAAACAATCATTATCATGTATGTCGTTTGGAATTCTTGAAATTGATACGTTATTTCTTTATCTTATAATGTGTTGAGATAGGAGCGCGCTGCTAATAGTACATTTGTTCATTTAGTTCGAGAATAATTTTCATATGACAAGCAAATATAATAATTCTGTAGGAAATTTTACGTGTATTTACGTTTTATAAACGTATATCTAGAAATGTCCACACGAAGAATACCTGGGCGATAAAAGCACCAAATTTACTAACAGTATTCAATTGAAGCTAGAATTGTGAAATATATGTATACAATGATATTCTCTTTACATAATGATATTATAAATGAACTTTGTAGAGGCTTGCCAAGCGCCAAACAAATCTAATGCATTTACTTTGTATTTCAGGTGGCGTGAAAAGCGTGTCGCGCGAGAGCGGTGCAGGTGCAGGAGGCGGAGTTGGAGGCATCGGCGGCGGAGCCGCGGCGTACAAATCGGTCGTGCCACGCGAATTGGCCCAGGACTTTTCCCGACCGGCGCGCCTCGATGTTTTACTGGACATGCCGCCCGCCTCGCGGGAAACGCAAATACATCACAGCTGGAACGCTGACGACAGAAGTTTAAATATTTTCGTCAAGGTACGTTGTACTCCTTAATACCTTTGTGTACAGTAGTTGCACGTGATGGAAATTGGAGAGCACAGAGGATAAACGTATCGACGTTTCCATCCTGTCTGTACTGAGTCCTTGTTTCTGTTTCTCTCTGTTTCTCTATCTCTCTCGCTCTGCTTTCCTCGAGCTTAACGCAAGTCTGCGGGCAGTTCTCGAATTAGTGAATGACAAAGACGGTCTCTGTGGCGGTGCCTCGTAACCCGCTTAAACGCTAGTTACGTTCGCCTAAACGCCGTCGTTAAACATTGGACCGAGTTCAAACCGGCATGTGGTTGAACAATTAGACTTGGCTAAATGCATACTTCTTTCTCTACTGTTGTCTTCACTGTTCGTTTAATTTTCATTTTCTTTTTACATTGTTAATTATTTTCATGAGTTTTTAAGTAAAACACCTGTTTAAATTGTACTCTTAAAAGTAATAATTTGTACAATTGAAAATATTTTTTTTCTTTTGCTTTTTGAATAAATTTTATAGAGAAGCTTAATTCGACGTTTCTTACAAAGACTAGCAGATTTCAAATTTCTCACAAAATACTAGTTCTTGTCAGGAACCTCCTACGAAAATTAGCAATATTCAGAATCTCAGACAAAAACTAACATTTTCTCAGAGAATCGAAGAAACTTTTAGTATTTATCAGAAAATTTAAATACTGCTAGTTTCTTATAAGTAGCCTCTGTAAAGAACTAGATGTTTTTAAGAAATCTGAAATGTGCTAGTCTTCGTAAAGAGCGTCGAATTCATCTACATATCTGATTAATAAATTAATAATTTTTAACACTTTAGTAAAATAAATTATAATAGCACTTGTCAAATGACTCAAGCAATTTTTGCATAACATTATTTGGACTAGGTACAAACTGAAAATAATGAATTCAATTCTCATTCTAATTAAATGTACTCTTTCGAATTGCAGGAAGATGACAAACTTACTTTCCACCGACATCCTGTCGCACAAAGCACAGACTGCATACGAGGGAAAGTTGGTTACACGAAGGGCATGCACGTGTGGGAGCTCCACTGGAGTACAAGGCAACGCGGTACGCACGCCGTTGTCGGCGTGGCGACAGCAGATGCTCCTCTGCACAGCGTTGGTTATCAGAGTCTTGTAGGAAACAACGAGCTCAGCTGGGGCTGGGACCTAGGCAGAAATAAGCTTTACCACGACTCAAAAAATAACAATGGGCTTACATACCCTGCGCTGCTTAAACCAGAAGAATCATTTATCGTTCCTGACAAATTTTTGGGTTAGTACATCTTATCGAGCATAAAAATCATTGTCTATAGCATCATTTAAATCTGCTATATGTACATTACATGATATATTTCAATACTAACATAAATTTTATTTGTTTACAGTGGTACTCGACATGGATGAGGGTACATTAGCATTCGTCGTAGAAGGCCAGTACCTGGGTGTAGCGTTTAGAGGTCTTAAAGGCAGAAAGCTATATCCTATTGTTTCGGCAGTTTGGGGTCACTGTGAAATCACCATGAAGTACATCGGTGGCCTTGATCGTAAGCATCAATCTATTAAATTGACACATTTGTATTCCAAATTTCTGTTCAAGTTAACTAATTTTTATCGTAAATTTGTTTCTATTAGCTGAACCATTGCCTCTCATGGACCTATGTCGGCGAGTTATCCGGCAGCGAATCGGTAAAGAGCGACTGGAAGAGAAAATTAACGAATTGAACCTGCCGCTAGCAATGAAGACTTATCTCCTATATAGAGATAGGAGGTAACCACAAACTAATGTTTTCTGAGACGCCACATCAACTACGATCACGACTACTATGACTACAATAACCATGCGACACCGTTATAAACTACAACGCACAGGGGACCCGCCAAACCCCTCGTATGCCATCGAGCAAAGCCCACCGATAGCTACGTGTCTCTCATATTGAATAAGAAATGGAAAAAAGGAAAATGTGAATATTAAGTACAAATGATGAGAAATCGCTTAATCATCAGCAATCGCTGAAGCGAAATAGCAAAGTCGAGTCTGTCGAGGGTTTTTTTTCACGATTGACTCAAAATATTTCGGTTCGGGATAAGATTTTTGAAGCAAGAGGCGAGTATAGAAAATTATTAGATAATATTGTTGTTTTATGTTTTCCATGTGCGATTATTATCGTAGAATCTTTATTACTTGTTAAAATGAACGACAGTTGTCGAAGATTGTCCATTTTCCTTTTTTTGTTTTATTTTAATTAATTTTGTTAAAATAGAAAGTGCGGCGAGACAAGTATAGTGCGAATTTAATACTAAATTGTTGCACTAAAGACTAAAATGCAATTTAAATGAATTTTATACCGGAGACACGCTGCGCGGTGAGAATTCGTGCGATCTTGGCGGTACTTCAAGATTGGCCAGTAAAATGTTAGACTTAGTCGAGCCTGGAGACCAAATAGATCTACGAATAACTTTCTCCCCTCACTAAAAATTCAGGGCTTGTGCTCTAGTCCAGCATCGCGAGTGGGTGAGGATTTAAAAATAAAAACTTACGACAACAAGAAAGAACATTTGTCAAGAGCCGAGCAGGTCTAGAAGAGAATTTACGTTGAATAAAACGTTTGCTAATTAATTACACAAAAAAGTGGAAATGTGTGTACAGTAATGAAAGCCAGCCGAATGAACAGCCACCTTCCAATAGACTTGGTTATCAAATAATTTTTTAAGCATGCTAGATCTAACGAGAAATATAGTGGTGTGCGTGTATCGTAGATGAACCGAATTTTCGAGATTGGCGAGGAGATTTTTGAATTTCATGAAAACAATGTCTGTGTGTCATGCTTTCTTTTTGTTTTTTTGCGTGATACGTGTAATAAGTTGTGGATTCGTGGTATAAATCTCGTCGTTTTCATAGTCTTACTAAAATTACGAAAGCGTATGTTTCTTAAAAAAAAAGTAAAAATAATCGTCCAAAGTTTGGAATTGACACGGGAATGTTAACAATAAAATGGGTTGCCTGACTGAATAATTAAGGCATTGGCAGAGAGATTCCAAGCAAGAATTAAAACTGTCATAAATATTAAGAAGTAAGACATGAAATCGACGATGATAACAGTAACAGTGACGATGGATACAATGATGATTAAGCGATGATAATGATGATGAATGTCGATAATAATTGTATCGGGCGTGTAACTACTATACTATTAGCATGACAACTTATGACTGGTCTGTCTAGTTAATATCTTTATTCTTATGTTTTCGTCGCTTGATTTAAACAAGAAAATTGTAAGGCGTAAGAATGAGCCGTTTATCGGCTTCGTAAGATGTACATAGATACGTTATAACCTTTGTCTTCTCGACGATGAAGCGATAATTTCATGATAATTTGTCTTTCGCTGCTTCGCGATTTCAAGCAGACAAGAAATATATAAGTATTGAATTGTTCGAGGTTTCAGTATCGCTGGTTTCTGAACATTAGAAAAAAGACAAAAAAAAACAAATAATTTTTTTTTTGGAAATACTTTCGGCAATCGATTTTCTTTTGCATAAAGAGAGA
Source organism: Gastracanthus pulcherrimus (assembly GCA_949152435.1). Classification (NCBI taxonomy): domain Eukaryota; kingdom Metazoa; phylum Arthropoda; class Insecta; order Hymenoptera; family Pteromalidae; genus Gastracanthus; species Gastracanthus pulcherrimus. The sequence continues at coordinate 183,654,895 of OX424574.1, forward strand.
AAATCGTCGAGACGAAGAAGTGGATTTCTTATTTCACGGATTGCTTACAATTAAGTTTTTTCGTGTTTATGACATTCCCATTTTCTCTCACGTAACCGATTGTACAATTTATTACCAAAACTTCCGAAAATTGATCCACGCACATGTTTATAAGTAGTCGTTGTTCGAGACCGAATGCTCGTGACGTGTCGCGTCTTCCAAATTGTTTAGTTCGTTTTTCCACTATACTTATTTATTTTTATTATAACTTTTAATATTTTGATGAAAAAAAAATAAAAACTTAAGTGAAATCTCTTTGGACAAACGCGCTTGATTTCATATCCGTTAACACCATGATTCTTTTCCTGAGCAAAAGCGCACACCTGAGCATCTTATAGAATGCAGAATAGCTTCCCATTTTTCCCGATGAAACAAACTCACTTTATAAAGCGTGACCACTCATAATTTGTCGTATTTTATATAAATAAACATGAGCACAATCGAACTTCAGTTCATACAGTGTCGTTGATAGGAACAAAAATTCTTGATTGTGACAATGAACTTGGTAAGATTTTGCAAGCCTAAGAAAAGAAACACATAAGTACCATACATTTTACAGAAAAAAAACAGAGAGAAAGAGATGTGTATGCTAAGGTCATTATAAATTTATTATAAATATAAAGGACAAAATGTATGTGCGAAGCATACTATGGACCGCGTTGTATCGATAATATTTTATAAGATCCGGGCGCGGTCACGTTTCGAGCATACTGGACAGAACAAATAGCGTTAGAACATTGTACATATTATTATTGCTAATATTAATATTATTATATCAATTGATAGTTTAATTGATTAAGCGATTATCGTGTTAGTCGACATAATGTGGATTCATTTTATACGGTAGGCTCGACGATCGATTGACCCTTTTAGGACTATATCATTTTCGAGCTCGGACAAAGTTATGTAAGCGTCGCATAAATTTGTTTAACGCATAAAATTGTACGCTTCCTTCTAAATGTGGGAAGAGAATATCTTATAAAAAGAAGAAAAAGTATGCAAAAAAAGAGAGGTGAAACTAGGATAAAGAGGAATAAGATTCGAGAGAAAGATTAGAGCATCGAGATATTCTTCTTGTTATTATTTTTAACGCATTGATGACTACAGATAGTAATGATGAACAATTTAAATCTAATAAACAACTAAGAAAGTAAACAAGTGTTTTTATACCAGAGAATACTCAAACTTTCGAATTCTTTATATTCTATTGACGACGAACCTTATCTCTTCTCTCTTCTGCTTCCTCTATATCTTGTTTCGAAGCGAGATCCTTTCTTTATTCTTTGGCATACTTCCGTTATTTCTTTTCCGACGAGCCGAACAAGCACCACCCACTTCGGCCTCCGAGCTCTTCGGTGCCTCGATCTTGGTCTTGCTTAGATAATTGTTTCACAATTGCCAGAGATACTCGTCTTACACGAAAAGTGACGGCCACGCGTTGACCGAGAGATGAAATAAATAATAACGAAAAAATAATGAAAAATGAAAAAAAGTATATTATTCGACCACTTCAGCTAAAATTGTTTGAGAGGTTCGATTCGTCGAAAGGAACAGTGCCATTCTCGCGAAGTGACCAGCTCGCGCTTGGATCCGATGAGTTCAGGTCCATATAGACGTATGGGCGGTGTAAATCGACTTAATTGGCAATCGATGTAGCTTTTCCTTTTCTAAATTGAAAGTATAAACTAAATGAAAACCTGACTCAAGCGAGTCTAACGCGAGTGAGGCCAGTGTTTCTGGAGCTTGTACATAGTAATACTTTTGTAACGATATCTAATGACATAACTACCGGATGAAGAAGTGAGTTACGCGATGATGTCGCCGCAAGAAAAGATGATGAAAATTGATGTGCGAATAATTGAAGATGAGAGGGTGCGTGAGAATGCGAGTGTCAGTCTTTTTAAGAGGAATAAAGACAATTTGGCGCGCGCTACTTCATAAAAAAGAGATTACAAGTATATGCGCGCCGAAGATTTATTTCAGTGTACCATTCAAAGCAATCGAAATGTATTTTTAACTTTTTCATTGAGTGAAAATTGTCTCATTTTTTGTTTTATTTTTATTTTTATTATAATAAACGATATTGACAACCGCATTCAGACATTTAAATTGATGTTATACTTGTGACAATTTTTTTTGCAGCTTGCAATAAAAGAAGTTATTTACGCGTTTTTGAATTTCAATTTATTTATTCTATTAATGTTTTTAAATTTCTTTGTGACTTACTTTGCAAAGAATATCCTTTTACTTCTCCTTTTATCGTATTTAATTCCCTACGCTCAAAAAAACACAAAATTGTATGATTGAAAGTTTTGAATAATCACGTCGACCATCCATAAAGATTTTTGCGAAAACAAGTAAACGCAGTGGTCATTTACAGACGAATAAGTCGTACTTTAACGCGCAAGTAACTTTTGCGACTGATAAAAAACGCCTTCCCCACATAAGAGATTTGGACGCTGTTATACCCCAATCGAGGTGTTAACACAATCGCAAAAAGGTAGATTTTCTAATTTTTGCGAGTTCTCATTGAAAGACGTGACTACTTAAAAAGGGGCAATATAAAGGGGTGGACGTGTTAATCGCATGCAAAGAAAGTGGAAATGAATGAAATATGATCGGCTAAAGAACAGCTCCACGGCTCCATTTCCGATCTACGATTGTATGCGTTTGACTATATTTCTTTGTGTTTATAAGCCTGGACTATTGCAACGAGCGATCTCACCGTCTATGATTTAAGTTATATAAAAAAGCGACTTAGCGAGGTATAATTGCTGTATAGCGCAACGATACGGAGCGATGGAGAACTTATAAATACGTAATGCCTTAATGTTATGAACGATAATAACGATAGTGTTATGTAATTAGTTGAAGAGAGGTGATTGAAGTATCAGCGCAATTTTATCATTGTCTCCATTATCCTCTGTTTTCGTTCGTGATTTGATATTTTTTATATAATGTAATATGATTCCAAGTGAGAATGTGAGAGGAAGAAAGAAACACGTGAGCATGTGGATTAAAAAGTAAATGAGTGAAAGAGAGCGAGAGCATCGAAGTGCGTAGAGAGCAGACTGTGCTGTCTAAAATAGTTCAGGCTGGATGTCGATGTTTGTAGCGATAAAAAACAAGCAAAACAACGTATTGTAATTAAAAATTGAGAAACCATTATTGAGCTTGTTTTCTTTCTAAAAATACTTAAAACCATTTTTACACTATTATTACTATATATATTATTATAATTGTTTTTATTTAATCGATATGCATAAATATTTCAAAAATACATATTTAACTTTTATTTATTAACCAATTGTTACATCAAATTTTGGAACTTTATTCTACACTATTTATTTATTCTTTTTACATATAAATTAAAATAATTATTTCTTAATCATATTTTATTTACAATAAATCTTTTACTTATTTTAAAATATAAAATTATTTTACTAAATAAAACAATGTAGCGCATCGCGCTGTTAGGAATTCTTGCTACATAGAATGCGATTTATTTTCTTGTAAAGAAGAGCACGCGATGCATAAGTGCGTTTAACGTTCCAGTTATTTCTTCATTCACTGTTGTGTATAAGTACAATATTCTAAAGACTCGCTTTACATAGTCTATTCTTCTTCATCGATCGTTGCTGTTTCATCTGGAGTTTCAAAATTTCAATCTTCGCCTCTCAGTCCAGGATCAGCTGCATCTTCTACAAGGCGATCCCAGATTGACAATAATTCTTTCAAAGAACTTGGCACGCTACGTCTGAGGACAATATTGCTTCCTCATAGAGCAAGCTTTGTAATTGTAAACAAGAAGTTTTGCTAGAAATATTATAGAAGTGTATGGATATAGATAAGAATATTTAGGATAGGGTCGGTTCATTATTTTCTCAGTTCTTTTACGCATGCAGTTTGAAACCATGCTTCTTTATATTTTTTAAAAGATTTTTCGATTTTTGGTATTTAGTTTTTCGTATTTTTTGGTAAATTAGAGATAATATTATTGATTCAAAGTAAATGCTTACGCGAAAACAGTAATTATTTTCAAATAGTTATATTTCCAAAACGATTATTTGAAAATCCTTATAATAATATTTTAGTTAGTATCGAGAATAATATTCATTAAAATTGATTTTTTTTTAAAGTTTCCACCGATTAATGGACTAAACAGCAGCTCTCATTCAAAAAAAATTTTAAAAGTAGCTCTTTTCTATTTCTTAACCGAGTTCTTTATCCAGCCCATAATAGCTTTTGGTACGTTTTTAACATTATTTTCAAACATGTACATATATTTTTGGAACAATTTCTTCTTTTTTGACAAAACAAGACTCATATTTTTCATTTTTTGAATATTCGAAACTTTTTTACTTTATACTGATTTTAAATCGATTATTTAATTCACTAGAAGCTCAGTGTAATGGGATTGAATATTTTTATTATACTGAATATGTAAATATATTATTTAAATTCTTATAAATTTTAATACAATATTATTTGGTTCACTAATTATTGGTACATTTCTATTTGTTTAAATACAATATCAAATGTATCCACTAAAGTATTGTTGTATGCGATGGTAATCAAGAATATCGATAATAATGAAAAATCATACGTAGCCTCCGGGACATCTGGACCACGTCCGAGATGATCATCTCGCAAACGTGCACGTGCAACCACTGCATTATTATCGATAGTTGAAAAATATCGATAACAGTGCAATTTGATTCACAGCATTCAGGACATCTGGACCATGTCTAAGATAATCATAATATGGCCATAAATGGAACGTTTTTTCCTTGGGACCAATAAGTTTACGAAAGATGTTCCAATAATTTTCATTTTATTATATTTTCAATAAATTCAGCCGGTATATTTAGATAACGTATTAGATTATGGATATTTGCTTTATCTAAGTTTGCTTCGTATCCAACTTATAAGGACAGACCATGGAGTCCGGGTCTTGGATTTTGATGAAACTTTGAGGATCGACTTTTTAAACCTAAAAATGAAGCACAGAGCCCGTAGTTTTATCCAATGGGTCTTTAAATCTGAGATACCGCGAAGAAACATTAGCATTACTCATATGGGCTATGCTAAAAATCAGATATATATAGGTATACTATCAACATTAATGAAATTCGCCGTATCTACCGTACAATTGCCCATTGGATAAAATCACGAGTATTGGACTTCATTCTTAGGTATCAGAAAACGATCCCTAAAGTTTCATCAAAATCCGTGACCCACACTCCGCGGTCCCCCCTTGTTAGCCTAACCATTTCCTATGTACAGGAAAGAACGTCTCGGTTGTTCGCTATTTATGAATATATGTCATCACTGCGATTACAGATAATAAAATTAATGCATTTAACACTTTACATGTATTTATATTACAAAAACACTTTTTCCGCAATGCTAAACAATTTATGATTGATCACAACTAATTACCATAGAGCAAACAACTGATATGTTCAGGCATGTACCATTAAAAATATATCACATTAGTGCATCAGTGCAATTCCTTGAAAAACTGCATTCGGTTTCTAACAAAACAGAACCTTATCGACTTATTCTATAAAAATTTAAATGATTTGATACAAATAAAATATTTTTATCTGCAAAATATGTACTGTATTAGTAAAATTGCTGCTTAAATCTAATTTGGTGCTGACAAAATTCGGGAAATTTAAAAAGAACCTCCTATACTATGTTCGTAAAATTAAGAAAAATAAATTTAAATCTTCTGAACACTACTACGATAATATGATGCAGACAGCAGAACAAAATAAAGGTAAATTGAAACACATTAATAATCAAAGATAAAAGTAAGACAAAGAAAACACCACCGGTATGCTACTAGCGAGGTACGGTGGAACGTTTGTCAAACGCAAAGAACGGCATTTTTTTTGTTTTTTTTTTTACTAAGATAATATGATACAAATTGTACTATGCAATAGTGCTCTTACTTTGATATGTATGCTCTATAGTGATGTCTGATTTTCTCTATACGTTCCCAAATTTGTCTGACAAAAGTTATAAAAAATGAAGCCTAGAACCTGTTATTTCTTCCAATGGGCTCGTGCTGTCGAAATATAAAGTGCTTCCCAAATACATATTCGTTATTTTAATGAAAAAATTTACTTCTTCTTCTGACCATAACTCTGCAAGTTTTTTAATTAAAAATTGACCCAAAAAATAATAAAGGAAGGTGAAAAGAGCTTTAATTTAATCTCTGGTATAGAAATATTATTCTGATCCAAAGTTATTAACAATTAAAGATGATGGCTGAAATTTCATAAATAGGCAACAAATTTAAAAGAGTTAAATTTCCTCGAATATTCCGAAATTAAAACAATTTTGTATCGCGATCATTAAGCGTCTAACTTATTTATAGCTGCAGGATATAAAATGAGCAAGACACTGTTCAGGATAAATCTCGACAAAGATTCGTTCAGCATTATTAATCGCACACAAATCAAGTATCACAGTATAAGATTCGGCTGCAGCAGATGCGCAACACTTCACTATCGCTGCAGTGACCTGTCCGGCAACTCCGGTTTCATAACCATTGACATTCACCTAGAGGATTTTGTAAACTGCAGTACTTTACAGAAAGTTCGCTACGACATAAATATTTTAGATAGGTCCACCGGACAACGGGGAAATAGAACTTTCATAGGTAAAGTTTTGCCATATTGATCATCATACACTATTTATTTTAACGCTTCCGATTTTTATCTTCCACTTGGAAGTGATTTTACAATCGAGATATATGTACAGGAACAAACATAAAATTGCAGGTATGTCTTTATTTTATTTAAATAAGAAATTTGTATTTTGTATTTGACTGGGAACGTCAGTCAAATATAAAATATAAATTATCGCTCCTTGCGTACTACATGTAATTATTGAATTCTATCGATTTCCAAGAGCTATAACCCTATTTTCACTTCTTACGGAATAAATCACCTCACTTAATTTAGATAGAAGGCATACTGCATAATGACAGTTCTTAAACCTCCTACTAGTATTTCTGAATGCGAAATCGAAAGAAGAAAGAAGGAATTAAGGTAAGATTACAATAATTTTTAATAAAAATATTGAAATTTTTTTTTCTTTTTAAAACACATTTTATATATTTGTATAATAATGTCCAATGTTACTTTGACAACAAATTTTTTTTTTTAAATGGATATTGTTATTATTAAACCCCCTGCGTAAGCGTTTTACCCGACTTTTCCATTCCCGAATGCATATTTCCTTTTTACATGTTCGGAAATTGGATAACATCTCTGTTTATGTTTTTGGGGTCGTGTAAAAATCGAAAGTTGAACCAAGCTTATCATAAAGAGTAAATTGTCAGCTTTAATTTGCGTGGTCGTAGGTACTCTAAAGTTTACCTGTCAAAAATTATGGTCAAAAATATCAGGACGAGATATCTCGGCTATGGTAAAAACCTCGTTTGGACGAGATATCTCGGGACACTGCGCCAGAGGGTTAAAGTGTCCTTGCGACGAAGTTTTTTACGGGTCTGGATGAAACTTGTATGAGACATTATTAGAGGTAATTGGATGAAAAGTTAGCTTAGATAATTGTAAAATTCATGCATAAAATATGATTTATCTAATTTGTTTACTAAAAAAATAGACAATTCAACCGATTTTCTTAATTTTTTGAATATTATTTTTTATTATTGAAATAAGTAATGTTTAGATAAAAACTAAAGCTAACTTTTTTTTTGTATTTGGCTTGCAAAGTACTCTTAAATTTTTTAGAGCTAATCCGCTGAGACCATTGACGCAGGAACATTTTGATAAAGTACCTATTTTCGTTCATAATTAGTGCAATTATTGTCTTAACTTGAATAATAATGAATAATAATTATCTGAAATTTTGTGAAAAACTTTGCTATGATGTTATAATGTTGTACAAAATTTGAAGTTGATAGCTTAAAGACTGTGAGGAATTTAAAAATCACTGTAACCTTACCTTAAATCAAGAAAGAACAAAATATAATAATGTTAAGAAAATGGTTTGAACGAACAAAAAATTAACAGATGACAGGACTTTCATCGACACGCTATGATAAGTCTTCATTTCATGCAGTGACGATGATAGAAACAAAAATTCTCGACTGTGACAATGAACTTAGTAACATTTTGCAAGTCTAAGAAAAGAAAGCACATAAGTATACATACATACATACATACATTTTAGAAAAGAAAACAGAGAGAAAGAGACGACTTGCTTATATAGATAATTGTTTCACAATTCCCGGATAAAAATAATTCATACATGCTCATAAATGATCTTGTATTAAATTGATATGATTACATGTAGATGATATGATTTCATTAGATGCATTTAATCTATGGCAACATAAACATGTATATATGCGCATATATGAGCATAGGTGATAATATCTGATGAGATATGATTCCAGTATATATTACTTATTCGTTAAGTATGATAATAAAGATAGTGTCTGTAATTAGCTGAAGAGAAGTGATTGAAGTATCGGAGCAATTTTATCATTGTCTCCATTATCCTCTGTTTTTGTTCGTGATTTGATATTTTTTATATAATGTAATATGATTCCAAATGAGAGTGTGAGTGGAAGAAAGAAACACATGAGCATGTGGATTAAAAAGTAAATGAGTGAAAAAGATCGAGAGCATCGAAATGTGTAGAGAGCAGACTGTGCTACCTTAAATAGTTCAGGCTGGATGTCGATGTTTGTAGCGATAAATAACAAGCAAAACGATGTATTGTAATTAAAAATTAAGAAACTATTATTGAGCTTGTTTTCTTTCTAAAAATTCTTAAAACCATTTTTACACTAATAATAATAGTAATTTTATAATAATAATACTATACATATTCGCGATCACAAGCAACTAGAGATGGCGCTACTCTCTTGTAAAATGAATGTCGCTGCAATCAACTTTGCCATCGCAAATGTTATTGTAATTGTTTTTATTTAATCGATATACATAAATATTTCAAAAATATATATTTTACTTTTAGTTATTAACCAATTATTCATATAAAATTTTGGAACTTTGTACTCTCTATAACTACACTATTTTTTTTTTTACATATAAATTGAAATAATAACTTCTCAATCATCTTTTACTTACAATAAATCTTTTCCTTATTTTAAAATATAAAAATATTTTCCTAAATGAGATAATTAGGTTATTATTTTTAGGAATTCTTGCTGCATAGAATGCGATTTATTTTCTTGTAAATGAGAGTACGTGATGCATAAATGCGTTTAACATTCCAGTTATTTCTTCAATCCCATATGTTGTGTACAACATTATAAAAGTTCAATTTATATAATCTATTCTTCTTCTTCATCGATCGTTGCTGTTTCTTCTGGAGTTTCAAAATTGCAATCTCTATAGATGACGTCGCAATTTTGGCCTCTGAGCCCAGCATTAGCTGCATCCTCTACAAGGCGATCCCAGCCTGGCGATAGTTCTTTCAAAGAACTTTGCACGCTACGTCTGAGGACAAATATTGCTTCCTCATGGAGGAAGCTTTGTAATTGTAAAAAACAAAATTTTGCTACAATTATTATAGAAGTACATAGATATGGTTAAGCACTTTAGTGGAAATTTCAAAATGTGAGAAACTAGGACAAAAGTGTGAAAAAATGTGGATAGATGTGTAAAACCATGAAAATTTCGTGAAAAACTGTGAAATTGGGTTGACAATTAGAACAGGATTTTAAAAAATATTAAAGAATATTTCATAAATTTGGTCACAGTTCCTCATAGTTTTCACAGATTGTCACAGTTTCTCACATTTTATTACGATTTCTCACAGTTGTAATTTCCTTTACATAAGAGAATGCAACGAAGAAAAATGTGAGAAAAACTGTGCATATTTGTTTCTAACAGATGTTCCAAAAGTTCTTTCACAGTTTTCATAGTTGTCATTTCCACTAGGGAATACTTAGGATAGGGTCGTTCAAATTACATTTTAACCCATTCAGTGCCGATGACAAAGATTATATATTATAGGAGATTTTTCAGTGCTTGACTTTGCAAGTAACTGAAATAGAATAGATTTTGGATCCAAATATCTTAATCAACGGTTTTAGAACTCGCGAAACCACATATTTACCCTATTATAATGTTTTCACTCGGAGCATACAATTTTAATACAATCAGGATTAAACATAACATGTTTTTATGATCTTTCTTCGGCATTCAAGAGGTTAAGGCTCATTTGCTCAAGTTTTTCACGCAGTTTGGGACAAAAACAATTTATATTATTGTCCTATACTTAGGTATTTATTTTTTTAAGAGTTATTAATTTTTAGATTTTAGTTTGACGTATTTTGTTTGATAAATTATAGAGATTATATTATCGATTCAAAGCAAATGAATTTAAAAAAACTTGGAACTACCTACATTTTTCGCATTTCCGACCCGATATTTTTAATGGCTCTTTTGCTACTCACGAGAACGTCAATTTTGTTCAAATAATTACATTTCCAAAACGTTTATTTGAAAATCCTTAATAATATCTAAGTTAGGTAGTTAACAGTATATTAGTCAAGAATAATATTCAGTAAAATTGATTTTCTTTAAAAGTTTTCATCGATTAGTGGAGTAAACAGCATCCCTCTATTAAAAAGAATTTTAAAAGTAGCTTTTTTCTATTTCTTAACTAAATTTTTTATCCGACCCATACTATTTTTTTGGTTCCAAGATATTAATGTTTACCTATTTAACATTTTTTTCAAGTATGTACATATATTTTAGGAATAACTTCGTCTTTCTTAACAAACCAAGATTTTTTTTTTGAACATTCGAAATCAAAAAGAATTTTAACAATTCATCGATTTGTTTTTATTTTATGATTTTCCTACGTTATTATTATGTTTTTAAATCAATTATTTCATCTATGATGATCTACATAAGCTTCTAATTTTTTTGTTTCTATATATATTGTACTATATAATTAATTGAATGCAAATATTTCTAAAAGAATTTCAAATCCGCTTTTTTAAAGATGGAACAAGATTAATTTTTTTAAATCTTTTGATAAGTATTTTAAATTAATTAAGGGGTCGTTCACATATTGCGTAACGCTTTTAAGGGGGTAGGGGGTCCTTGTCAGCATTAGGGTGTGTGTTAAATGCATATAGGAAAATCAGTGAAAATGCATTACAGGGGGGTTGAAGGGGTTTGAAATTGGCAAAAACAGCGTTACATAATATGTCAATGGCCCGCGAAATGAAGTTTATAGAAGCTATGTTTCATTGCATAGCAGCTTTCTAGTATTGAATTAGTTCAAAGAAATCTTTAAAAAAAACATACGCTTTAAATTCAAAGAATTTACTAATTTTATTTATAGCAAATCCCCAAGGTGCTCATATTTCTCCTTAAAAGTAGAAATATATAATACTGAAAAACAAGCAATTGAATTTCAATTTGAACGGTGTAGTTGAAATTGAAAGGAATTCTATTCGCAATGTACGACTCGGGAAAACTTGTTCCCGAGATCCCACCCTCGTGTTAAAATGATTTTACGGACAATACTACAAAAGATTCAATAAAAAGTGATGTAAAAGTTGAAATTGCAGTTCCATATTCTGTTGGCGGTCGCCCCGCTCGCCCTCCGAGTCTCATTTTCGATGCACAAAAAGCGGGGGAGAATCTCTAGAGTCTCGGAGGAAAGTCACGACTACTGCCGTCGCTGCTTTTTCATTGAACAGCCACTCGCGAAAAGTTGGCCAGAGCGCACGCGGAGTAGCGTCGAACTTTCGAAGTTCTCTGCCATTTCCCATCTATACACGCCTCGCGTACACGAGAGCCGGGACAAAGCGCACGAAATATTCGTATATATTGAGGCGGGAAACATAAGTCGCGGTGACTCCGATTTCAAACTGCCCGGCTCAGTTTGTCTCTGCCAAACTGTGTATAAAAGTCTGGAAAAATCCACGAGGGTCGTCTATCTTATCCAGTAATATAAATCGTCGTGCGGCGCTTTGAACTCGGAAATTTACGCTAGCCGCGATGGGAAAGTGAAACTTCTTTTTCCGCGAGGGACGAGAAATTATTGTCATTTGAGAAAAAAACAGAGAATACTCACGTTAAATACTTGGCGAGAACTTTGCCGAAGATACCGAGGTCCTCGAAGAGTTTGCGATTCTCATAGCAGAGCGTCCTTTGGATACAGCGCACTCGCGCGTCTTCCTTTAACGCCGATTCTACTTCTGGGGTCTGAAAAAGATGCTGTTTATATTTATGCTTTTATTTCTTTTAGAAATACCAAATTTTCAAAGTATAATTTTTCTAGTAACAAATTAACAATTACTAAAAAAATTTGGATATCAAGCAGTTAATGGAAATAAGTATTGTTTACTTTTCTTTTAAATTATCATGAAAAGTTAAGAATCTAAAGTTACACATGAAAATGATGAAAATAAAATTTACTTTCCCTTATATTAATCTGTACAAGGACGTATACAATTCATATAAAATATTTACTATCTAATTTTGATAATTTGATTTACAAAAAACAGAATGTCAGTGAGGAATAGGGCGATAGCGCATTTTAATTTTTCTAGTAGAGGGTACTCCTTTACTATCCGTAGGATCCACATGAATTCATATATTTTCAATGCACTGTAAAATCATAAATGAATAATATAAGGAATGTACGGGTTTACTTTTGTTACGGAAAATTATTCTGCTTTTTTAATTTTATAAAAATTATGCAATTGAATAAAGTTCGATTAGAACTTATGTATTAGAATTTGAGTGATATTTATATAAGATCGTGTTTTGTTCCTTTTGTTTTAGTTTTAAATAATAATTATTATTTATTTTCTTTTCGATTACAATTATATAAAGTTATACAAAAGGTAAGAATATTGCGGGACAGTTTTATATTCTTCGGCTGTGATATTCTTCATTCGAGCGGAAATAACTTTCTTTAGGTAACCATAGAAGAAAATGCAGACATTAATAGAAATCTAATTTATTATTTTGTCGCGATAAAGGGGAAGACGTATTTAATTGATCCCCGTTTAGAAAAACATATTTTTAAATATTATTTGCCAATTAAAAATATCCTAATACCAAAGTTTGAACAATATTAGTTATATTCAAATAAATAAAAACATTACTTTTTTCTAGATCTGAGTACTAGTGAATTAAAGTATATTCATCTTCAAAGTTATTAATTGTTATGATAAATAATAATTTTTTGCATAAGGGAAAGTCGCCCACTTTGGGACAAGAAGAAACACAGAATTTTTGTGTATAAAATCTATAATTTTTGTTGATCAAATTTAATTTAACAAGTTCCTATAGATAGCTCTTAGTACTAGGAAATAGTGTACAAGAGTTTGATTAAGATTACGGAATGACAGTGATTGCAATTTAAGGTAGAAACGAGGCTTAAGTGTCGCCTAATTTGGGACACAGTCCTCCACTTTGGGACATATTTGTTTAATCCAATCTTAATCACCGTAAATATATTCCATTGTTAGTTTTTAAAATTTTTTCAATATTACCTTATTATAACAATTATATTTTTTGAACAGGTACGCATGCATTAATAGAGGTATATTTATTGCTTATCTTTTTATGTTGCATGGATGTCCGAAAATTAGCGCCAAGCAACAGCAAATTTGAATTTAATATAAAAAGCCGAATAATTAATTGTACGAATTAATTTTTAAACCTGATATCATCTTAAAAAGAAAATTTCATCTATCCAACTGTTGCCTTTAGGGCTTCATCTTTCATTTCATCCCGGAAGGTATTAAGATGTTCGTCAATATTACCGATCACCTTCTACACGGAAATGAATAAGAAATTTCAAATTCATTTTGAATTTCACCTAGCTCGCAGAGGTAGATAGAGTCTTAATTTTAGATAATAATAGAATTGGTGACATTTTAATTTTCTTGTTTACCATAATTGGTTCAATGGTTTCGAAATCCTGTGAAGCTAGGAGTTCTCGTTTTCTTCTGTTCGATAATACTTCCACCAAAGCATCTTTTCGTTTAGCAGCAGCGATGGAATTTTGAATAATGGCGAAGAGCAGGAGCAAGCCGATGAAGCTTACAATAACGAAATGCTTGGCGGTTGGCACCAGCGATGAATCCATCTGCGGTTGAGAAACTGGATAAGCGTAGTTTGGCTCAAACGGGTAAGCATAATGTTCGCTGCGAAATTCGGTTGCCGGTGGTTGCGCATAATGATTTCCTGGAAGTACACCGCTTAGTTGATCAATATAATCAACAATTTTGCATATGGGATGTTCAAAACCATAACAAAATAAGTTAATTTTAGAAATTTTTCAAACTGTCGCAAATATTAGTGATATAAAAGAGTAAAATGAGATAAATTTTACAACTTTAACTAATACTTGGATATGTTGTTTATCAATTACACAGCTTAAATCAGAGAAATTTAATAATGATGGATATAACATATTTTAAAATTGAAATAAACGTTTTCTAAAGTTCGAAAATGGACTTGTTTCGTTATGGTTCTGAATGCTTCATCTACTGGCTAGCAATTTTTATATATTTTTTAATTTCTCATAACAGATATTTAAAAAAAATATATTCATATTTATTTATAACATTTTTACTATCTTTGAAAAAGTTTAACATATCAAGTTGAATTTTATCGGAAATATAGAGAACAGAGAAAAAAGTTATACGCTTTTTACACCCGTCAAAGTAAATGTTTGAAAAGCTCGAAATCAAATTATGACATTCATCGGATACCCGATAAAATCTACTTTTTCTATCTACTCTCAATCGAAGCGGATTTTATCGCATATTCGTTGAAAGTTGTATACATGATATCAAAATGTACATCGAGATTTCTTTAACCCGACGTAAATTTTGTATCTAATATGTATATCACAGCAATATTTTCCAGAATTGCCGTTTCAATAATTTGAGCTTATTGCGAATACCGAATGTCAAAGTACAATGTAGTGCGTTCGATTTCCATTATCCCTAGAACAATGAGCATGCAGTCTAACGAACAAAAGCACAAAGGCATAGATAAAAAACAATTTAAACTTTGGCATTACCGGGTAGGTAATAGTTGGCTGGCATGAAGGGCGGCTGCGTATTTGGCATGCTCGGGTACGGCATCGCCGCCGGCGGCTGACTGTGCTGCAGCTGCTGCTGCTGCTGCTGCTGCATTTGCGTCAGATCCGGCTGGCTGGGCAGCCACGATTCCATTTTCTTCTCCTCCTGCATCATCGCCGCGCTCATCTCGGCCGACGTCGAGTGGTTGACGGCGGCGGGCTGCAGCAGCATCGAAAAATCAGTGGGCGCGGGCGGATTGACGACGGCCTCGCTGGCGATCAACGCCGCCGCCAGCAGCAGCAGCAGCAGCGCCCGCCTCCCCCGCATCCCTCTTCCCTTTCTCTGATACTTCTCGGCTGCTGCTCTCCGTCTCTCGCACTGCACAAACTTCTCAGCGGGCGGACCTTCGCCCTCCGCGTGCGATGAATCTCTCTGTATACCGCCTTATCGCGTTGCTTTGCGATAATGTCGCGCCGCGGGCGTCTTTCTCCTTTGTTTCAATTTCTTTTCTCGCGCTCCTGTGTCGCGCCCCGGGAAACTGCAGCGCGAAATCGAATTGGATTGGCGCGGGGCTCGGAATCGGTATAAATCACGAGCTGGGCGCAGAGATCCCCGTGCTTGCGAGGAGACTCGCCGACTGCACCATCGATTTGTCATTGTTGCGCTGGTATCGCGGGCGCCCAGTGCGTATAAGCCAGCCGGCAAATGACGACGGCATTAGACGGGTAATTCGAGGATGTCGCTGATGATTTGCTTCGCTGACGGGGCTGACGAGCTCGACAACTGGATCACCGTTACGGACGCGCGGCGTTATACTTGTTCGTCTTTTCAGGGCTCGATTCTTTAGCTGCAATTTGGCCTTAAATCGGATGCGTGCCAAACAAGAATCTGGACGACGGAACGTCGAATGATACGTGTAAGAAAGTTTTGTAGGTAACAAGAGAAACGCAGACGACTTTGGACACTTTTTCTTTCCGATTTCTTCTATAATTTTGATTCAAATAAACATTCTTTAATGGCAAAACCCAAAATTTTGATGCAAGAATAGTACATTGCGCAACAAATGGAGAAAATTGGATTTTTTATGCGAGGACGATGATTGAGCACGAGTGCTGAAAATCATCATCCGAGTCTGCCAACGGAGAGTATCGATGGGCAAAACATCTTCGAGGAGGTCCGAAAAATACGTGGCATTGGCACGTGTTGTAGCAGTGGCTCGACTTTGATCCCGAGCGCAATGAGCCACCGAGAAACGACGCTTCACTCCGCAATTATCTAAGATAAGTAGATACTAACCGTATTGGTCAGACTCAGCATTAATCTCTTCGCGTCGCGCGTTTCATACTGGTTATTTTCTTTGTATATTTGTGATTAATTTTGTAATATTTCTTAATTTGTGCGTGAACGTGAAAATCACTCTGTTCGTAAATCTAATAGAACATCAATGCCGGTGCTCTTATTATTTCCATTACAGAACCCTGGTAGAAAGTTGACAAGATTTTCTCGCTAACGTGTTAATTAAATGGAAGCATCATTAGCTAATACTTACTCTTTACCACAATTCAAATTATTAAAACTATGGTTACTGCCTCAAAATTAAATAGCTTAATATAATAGTACACGCATAAATTAATTTTTTTTTAATTGTGGTATTATATGAATTCTGGCTGGAAACCCGGGAAGATTTTAACCAGGGAACGGAAGATTGTTAATGTGTCGTTTACGATTATATATGATTATATGTTAATGTGTCGTTTACGATTATATATGACATACTGTCAAATAAGAATAAATTGCCTGAATTATTAATTTATAAATTATCGTTATATTGTTATTTATTACAATCTTATTTCCTTAAATTTAAAATAAGTGCATGAATTATTCTTTATAATTTTACTTGTATATACTAAATTATTTATATTTTTTTTATATTTATAAAAAATAATAAGTTCCCTGGTAGAAACGTTCCCCATATGTTCGCCAGATTTTACTCTATTTTATAGGGAATGGCCAATTTCTGCTTAAAAGTCTGGCCAGAAACCCCGCTACCTGTCGACGTTTTCTCGTCAGAAACCTGACCAACTTATGGTTAATGAATAAATAAATAAAAAATAACGTTTAACGAATTTTTATAAGTTAATAATGATTATTATGTCATGGATTTAATAGCTTATTGTTAATAGAATGCTAAGATATATTTGGAATAGATTCGAAATAAAAACTAAAAACTTATTTCATTAAAAGTTTTTTTAAGGTTAGAGTTTTATAATTAAATAAAACATAAAAAAATCAATAAATAATCGAAAACAAATTTGCATGCTGTTTTAACGCAGAAGTACTATAATGGGATTTACATTTTCGATAATTTTTTAGGGTTATGTAAGCTATTTAGATTTTCTATAAATTTCTGGTCAGATGCTGGTTTATTTCTGGCGAACTATTAGGAAACGGATCTGCCCAATAGATCGTGAACCGACCATCTAATATGCTCAATTTTCTACCAGGGTTCATGCATGCATATATAAATGATAATTTATTGAACTAGTAATAGTATTAGTATTTCATTGAGTATTAAGAGTCCTAAATTTTACAACTTTCATGCCAGGAATCCGGGATCGATTCCCGGTCTCGGCCGTCTCGCCAGCACCTCTGTACCTACTGTATTTTATTCAGATCGCATGTGATTACTATTAACCGCGGCTCTGATGGTTCGGAACCCATGTAAAACTGTAGGTCCACCCAGTTACGGATGCTCGATCCGATTTGACTTGAAGCAAGATGACAATATCGACATCTTAAAAAGCTGATCGGGCGACTTGTTGATACATCAGTGTGACATCAGACATGAGAAAACCTTGTTTACACGAGAGCCGAGCAGATCGGGAGACTACTATACAAGGTGTCTGCTCTTGAACTGCACCGGATAATGGGAGGAAAGTAGAAGAGCATCTGTAACTGGGTCTTGGGAAAATGACAGATAAAAATGACAGGTGAAAATAGTTTATAGTTTATAATTTATAGTTTAAGATTTATTTGAACTAGAAGTAAAAAATGTACAAAGTCATAGTTAAGTTTGTATCACAGATCAATCAGTCAAATGATTTCGTCATGGACTCTCAATTTTCTTTGAGTCCCTACGTGAGGTCCTAGACTGATTTTTCCTAAAGAGGACCGCGAGGTGCGGAAGCTGTCCCATGACAACTGCTTTGTGAAGTAGTATCGCCGTGTATCTGCCACAGGCAGATTTGCACGGCAGGAAATGTTAGAAACTCAAACACTTTTTATATTAATCTGACTTTATATTGTCGAATTGCGAAAACTATAACATGCTTACGTATGTATGTCTAAAACAATACTGAATCGCATTTTATTGAATAGCAGATAGAGCAGCCTCGTAACGCTATTCATTTGTACACATTCACGATATATTAACATAAGTCGAAACTCGAAAAATATTCTAATTGATATTTGAATCTTCAAGATTCGTGAAATTTTCGAACATATATATTTTTACAATTATTATTGAACGAGGTTATTCATTTATTAAAAAATATATTCTGTCTGTCCGTAACACGCCGCAAAATACAGCCTTCTAGCCTCCATGGACAACCGGTCCAGTTTACTCTTGTTGGGACTGATGCGCTCGTCCTTTCTAGCACCACATATATATATCTCACACAAGAGTTTTGCAATCTCTTGAAGCCGGGTTTGAAGTGCACCTAATAATGACAGGTAAAGAGAGACAAGGTAATAAAATGCATGGTTAACAACGGTGAAGCGACATGTTTACTCTTTAATGAAGTACTAAAAATGATGTACTCATTAATATTGTGACAAACTATTATTTATAGAGAGACGGATCAACTAGGAAAATTAACTCTTGTCACGGAGAATTTGTGACTTGTCCATTATTTTTGCAATAAGAATTTACAAAGGGGGAAATTACAACCAGAAACCTACGATTATATTGAATAAAATTAAAATGTGAATCTAATTTAATGTGTAAAATGCTACCATGCAGCTGTAGAAGCCCAATATTCGTAGGTTGCCATACTGGGAGAGGGTCCATTCAGGGTAACTCTCCCCTAACATAATGTTTATGAATATTCATATTCTCAGATTCTTTTCACATTATTACTCGTTTTCAAGCTTAATTACCGATGTATGATACGTCAAATAATAAATAATAATATAGTAATAGCGTCAAAAATCTTATGTAAAATTTACCTGGTGGCGAAATTTAAAAGCTGTCTAAGAGTAATAATTCGACACATAGAGATACTTTACGTTTACTCTTTTAATCGCGAATTTTTATTTATTTCTTTACGATCATTAGAACATTTTAAATCCTGATTTATTATCATTATAATAATAATTAGTAATAATTAATAATAAAAATGAAAATTAACTCTTGCATCGAATTTAATATTTAATTAAGTCGCATTACAGAGCATCGATTGCATATATGATTTTATTATGTATATATAATTACTAGAAGTAGTGTATATATTTCACCGGCCTCTAAATATGAAAATAAAATTTAAAATTTAAATTTTCATAAAATTATGAGAGCAATTTATAATAACGTCGCCACTTACTTATCGCAAATTCGAGATAAACGATCTCGAAATAATAATTCTCTCCACGTATATGCGCTTTTTAAATTTATTATCGTTCGATGGATTATTAGCATCGCAGGGTAGAGCGCGCAAGCACTTCATTATATCTATACGGGAAGGAGGCGCGCGGTTGAATTTCATCCTGTAAAATTATACCTCATTCCGCGCTACGATAATGCGAAATAATCACGCAGCTAATTTACGTCGACGCGAAAAGAAAAACAGGAGTGAAAGAGAAGAAAGACACTAAACGAATTACGAAATAAATGGGATATAAGCCCGGGCTCGCGACGTCTCTTCGAGTGGTTTATTCTCGAGAAAATCGGCTGCGCGCAGATAACACACAGCAGCGGCGGCAGAAAACAGCAGTAGCGTCCGTGTGTATACACAGCGAGTTAAATTTCGCGCAAGACGAGCCACTCGAGGAAGAGCGCACGAGTCGCTCGAGATTTTCGTCAAGCGTCTCCCGTCGTTGTCGCGCGCTCGGGTTGAATTTAGCACGAGAGTAGGAGAGCCGCTGAAGACTCTCTCCGAAGAGGTCTGGCGCGAGTAGGAGGACGAGGAGCGAAGGGCCTCCAAAGCGGAGCGTAAAAAGAAAATAATTATGTAAATCGAGGAAGGCGTCGTCGAGCGCCGCAGGAAGAAAGTCTCGGCTCGGCGCTGCAAGAGACAGAGAGAGAGAGAGAGAGAGAGAGAGAGAAAGAAGTGTGGCAGTTGTATGGGGAATACTTGCCATGGTGTGGGCGCGTTGATTTTCCGTGCGGCAGCGGCGGCGGTGACGGGGTTGCTATGGCGATCCGGGGTGTACGGTTCGAGCGTTGCCCGGGGGTTCGCTCGTCTGTCTGGAGAGAGACAGACAGAGAGAAAGAGAGAGCACTGCTCGTACACTGCACTGCAAAGGGAATGACTGCGCGCTCTTTGTCGCTCTTATTTTTTCTTTCGGCGAGCTCCCCCCGCGCGCCGGCGGATTAGTGTCTCTCCATCAGCTGTACGGCGGCGGCGGCACTCGTACGCGCAAGGTTACTACCGCCGCGAGCGTAAGAGAGGTGCGGAGCCTTTACCTACATACGTCCATGCCTCTGCTACGTCGATCTCTCTCTTTCTCTCTCTCCCCCCTCTTTCTCTCTGTACCATGTAGCAAGCTTTCTCGCCTCCCTCGCGTCCCTTCAATTCGAGGTTTTAAAGAGACTAGAGGCTCCTGCTGCATAAAAGCTCTCGCGCGTAAGTGGAGCCGACTTGCACGACTCGTCGATGTAGACTTGCCGCGTGACGTAATTATCTTACGCGATCGAGGTGGGGTAGCGGGGATAAGGAAAGCTACTGAATTCGATTGATCAAGAAGGCGGGGATAAATTGTATGGAATTTCCGGACTAAAGAACTTATATAACGTCGCGACGCCTCTGCGTAAAAAGGTACCAACTCCGAATCTGAAATTTGGATAAAAAATATTGATTCGTCAAACGATACCTTTTGTAAGCGGCTTCCGAGTTGGTATTTTTTCAAGCAGATACTAAGTTGGTATCTTTCTACACGTAGGATACGATATAATTATCTATAATTATATAAAGACAAAACCTATATATAATTATATATATAGTACCACAGTATGACCACCCATAGCTATTTCAGCTCTAACTTTTGTGTACCAAGGTGAAAATGAAAATTTCAAAATGGATTTACTGATGGTTCGGCGCTCGTGGTATGAAATACGGTTCAAAACTAGCGCGCAAGTAGATTATTTACCTCATGTGACGTTTTTCGATCGAGCGAAGCGAATAATGTACTTCGGCACCCGTGTCGAAATATACTATTTTAACACGCCGTGCGCGAAATACGATTTCTCGTGCTTGTTTTCCGTAGGCGAAACAGTCGATTCTTTCATCGTGTGCGAAACATTCGCATAGCGTGTGCGAAACATGCTTGACATTTGGCGCTCGTTTCGGCAGAATGATTCGGCATTGTTTTACCGACTTGGCGTCGATGTTTATTATATACATATCATGGTTAGAAGAACCAGAAGAATTAGAAGAACTTTTTTCTACTCCTTATGCGAGAGAACGTTCAGAAGAGCAGTCGATAAATTCGGTTAACCAACAATTCGTCACGAGAAATCTTTTCGACAATGAGAGTTCCATTTGCAATTTAATAATTGTTCAGTGAAATTTATTATAAATCAGAATTCTCAGAATGTTGAACTATAGATAAAAGATTGTACTATTATTCTCTTACCAGCAACTATAATTATTAATTAATGCATAAAAGTGAAAAAATTACGTTAAATAACAAAAAGATCTTTTAGTAGGGCGTTTATTTTATTAAAAAAATGTAATACCATCATAGAAGTATTTTTACTTGCTGAGTTAATTCAACTAACTGTTTAAACAAAAATAATTTAAGTAATTATTTTTGTTTTATAAAGTACACTATGCTAAAGTATTTGTACTTAAACAAAGTACATTAATTTAACCTTTATTTGACCAGTGTAAAAATAACTTTTATCCTCAACTGCCTTATGGAGAGTAATAACAGTTTTCAAAGCCAAAATCCACTGCCCACACGATTCCCATATTCTATTCAACTTTCTGACTTAATTCTTATTGCGTTTTATTCCAGACGTTAATGGTTATTATTTGAATAAAGGAAAGTTCAAATTATTCAGTTATAGAAATTTGAACGTCGAAGTATGGTTTAACTATTATTTATTTAACCCACACTTTTACAAACGACTTTTTCTCAGCGAAAAAGTTTTCTCTCATATTGGAACTTTTATGTATTCTTAAGAAATGTTATTTAGCTTCAAATAAAACCAACATAAATTTTGAAAAAAATTGAAGCAAACATTCTTTATTAACAAATTAAAAGAATTTTTTTTTAAAAAGACAAAAAACATTAAACAAATGGATATTATTGATAAACAAGTTACCCTACACGTTTTTAGTATTTTAGATCTGTTAGAAATCCTTGCTAATACTTTTAACATGAATTTGGAGCCTCAGGGGCACCCACGCGCATGTCCCAAAAGCGCGCCTACTCCCGGGTTAAGTTAATGAATTTTAATTAATTTAAACCATACTTTGAGGGTAAAATTTTCTAAAACTCAAAAATTTTATGTTTTCTTCATTCATATGATAACCATTAACATAAGGAATATAATCCAATAAGAATCAAGTAAATAAGTTGCATAAACATTTTGTAATCGCGTGGGCAGTGTGTTTTAGCTTCGAAAACTCTTATCACTCTCCATAGAGTAGGAGAGGGGAGAAGTAAATTTTAGACCGCCAAAATGTAGATTCAATGTACCTTGTAAAAGTATAAAAAATTTGACAAAATGTACTTTACTAAAAAAAAATTAATTACTTATAATTCATTTTTCAAGTTATAAAGGTATCTTGTCCCTTGGGTAAATTCGTCACTATAATGTTGAACAGATTATTATATTTACTGTGATACCAAATAACGAAGTTAGTTCAAGTCAACACTGCCCTCGATGCGTGATACTACGTATCGCCAGCTTTCTAGTAGCATAGTTTATTGTATCATCCAACTCTGTACCTTTTTAGTATAACCCTGTATCTTCCAAACCCTTAAGATGTTGAAAAACACTTCTGAAAAGTATTTAGAAATGTGTTTTAAAACTTTTTAGTAGTTTTAGCATAATAACATTTATTTAAAATACTTTTAGTTTTCTCGGCTTCAATGTGGCCAGAATGACTTAGGTCCTCATTACAAGATCGGAAATGATCCACTTCGACCAGACGGATACTTTTATATGTTAGGATTTTCCGTTTATAACATAGAAATTTCAATTTATCACTTTTAACGTTTTCAATACTCTATAAAACTGCTCTATATGCATATTTTCAAATAAAAACAATTTTTATATTAGTCTGTCCTATTTTGTGATATCCAAATGGCCCAAATAAATTTTTTTCAATACATCAAGTATGGTAAATTATCAAATCTTAGGTTGGCCATATTAGGTATACCTACCCTAATTCGCGTATTTAACATCATACCAAGTATTTTAAATCTCTACACCACGAGGCTGATGCTAATTCTATAAAAGCGAACTTGATGTTGAGTGAACCTCTTTAAGGGAGTCAGCCTGAGATAAATTCTAAATAATAAAGATACTCTTTTTGTGAGACTATTAGATTTCTTTTAAGGCTATCATTCTGAAAATGTTTTTACCATAAATCCTTGCAGTAATATCTGTAATTTACCCGTCGTAAAACCTCAAAATCTTGATCCTACTCTAAACAATATATTACCATTGTCAATACCATATGAATTGGAGTAACTGCTCCCTCATAGACGAATCTATCTAATGGCATTTTTTATAGTTATTCGACTACTCTGGACACGTATTATTTTTTATTTATATAATTAACTTTTTATTATTAGTGAAAAGTTAGTATTAGTCTTTCTTATTAGTAAAAATATTTTAAAAGAAAAATTTGTTACGATTACTAAAAAAATGTCTTTTAATAAGAATTAAACTCAGGCTGACTCCTTTAAATCAATAGTCGTTTGCTTCCTGCCATTCTCACCGACAATCTACCTATTCATTGACAAAACATATCAACGCAGTGTTACGTGCGTGTTTCTTTACCGTACGGTCGCAGCTCGCCCACGGCGTTTCCTCGCTCTCATCGTGCAGTTCGGATCGGCCTCGCGACGCACCAGCAGCTTGGTCAGCCCCGTGAATGTTCTCCTCTCCGCTTCGTGCAGAGGAGTCTCGCGAGACGCGTTCGTCGCCTCGACTCGGGCACCTCGGTTCAGGAGTAGCTGGGCCGCGTCGTGCCGCTCGCGCAGCACCGTGCGGCCTCTTGTCTAGGCGCTTCGCTGTCCTGATACTGCTGACCATTCTTTGGCTCTTATTTGTTCTTCGAAATCTAGAAAAACAAACAAGAAGAAGGCTGTTGATTCACCGATGATATATATATATATATATATATATATATATATATATATATATATATATATATATATATATATATATATATATATATATATATATATATATATATATATATATATATATATATATAAATTATCATTTTAATTATTACATATTATTCTAAATATACTATAAGCCATGCATTCATAAAAAAATACTTTTATGCCCAAATGGCCACTTTTTTCCCTGAAAATCGAGACCAAAATTACACTTTTTGCCCGCAAAAATGATTAATGGAACAAAGTGACTTCACTAGAAACTAGTCCAAATTCTTTTATTTCATCAAGTTCTACCAATAACCCTGATTTTCGATTGTCTTTTAACAATATTGTCTTTTAACAGTCCATTAGTCCCGCTTTCCAAGTCTATTAGTGGCCACAGTTGAGATGGGCATAAAGTACTATATGTAACTCGAGAAAAAAGTCAATTTTTCCCTCGGGTGATACTCCCCTCGCTTCGCTTTGCTCGCTCGGGCAGTAAATTCACCCACGGGAAAAATATTCGACTTTTTGCCCTTGTTACATAATGTACTATTTTTCCACCGCTGAATGTATTCCCGTTGAAAGTAGCTAAAGGCCGCAGTGGAAATAATTTTGTCAAAAAATATTAATTCGTGTTAGAAAATGTAAAAAGACGCTTCCAACCGCTTTGGCATTATGCTTTCTCAAAGAGAATTTAATTAAAAGTATTATATAAATAAGAACTACGCATTACCGCCCATCACGGTTATTTTCCTGTCTAACTATTTTCATTTAGTGATTTGTGTCCTACGAAAAAATTAATATTTTTCAAAAAAAATATTATCGTATATACCGTATATCAGGGTATCTTTGGTCAGCGATGTGTCATTGATTCTAAAATCTATTTTTATCTATAAAATCAAATGAAATCTATACCTACAAAAGATTTAATTATTGGTTTTTTTTTCATTCAAAAATTTTACTACTATTTAACAAATACTAGTTTACAAAATCCATCATCAAAAAAGTATAACAATTATAATTTTTCTACGCTCTATTATGGATAGATACAAATTAAATATTGCAGAAAGAAATTATGTCATTATTAAATCATTTTTAAAAAATCACAAACACACGATTTTTTTGTGCAATATAATACGTAAAGTTATCAGTAGTGTAGAATATTAAATCTCATATATAATAATTCTTAATATTTACAAGAAAAAGCACAACGATAAAGCTTAGATATATCGTGATATACAGAGTGAAAAAGTATTGTATCTCTAATATCTAAAGAGATTATGAACCAAATCGGTTCACAAGTATTTAGCCTATAACCTGACACCTAACAAATATTCTGTGAAATTTTCAAGGAATTACATCAATTATTACTCAAGTTATCGTTGTCCAAAAAAATGCAAAATTTTTTACATTTTATATTTTCTCCCAGAAAACAAACCATGTTATTACCTAAAATGTACAAGAATATACCTATACAGATATGGAGCAAGTATTCAGTAAGAATTTCAACGACTTTTGTCACATAGTTTCCGAGTAATAAATGTCGAAAAAGGAAATTTTGTCACACAGTATAACAACTGAAAAACGACTCATACAAAACCGTTTCCGGTTCTAAAATGAAGGATATTATGAGTACTTTATTGTGTAAAATATTCGCTTCCCGAAAATTATTCTTGCATTAAAAAAATTTTAAAAACTAGCACATTTTAATCTCCCACAACGAGTAGATCATTTCAGCACATTTTACGAAGTGAATAATAACCTCGAAAAAGTAATCAAAAAATAAAAAATTACAAATTATAGTTGGTATAATTCTTTATATTTTTAAAAAAAGTCAAATTTTAGCAATTAGACAAATTAGTTTATTCACCGATAAAATAATAAAAAAATTCTATTATCAAATTAAATATCGTATTTTTCGGCTCAAACTTTAAAATATTAGTTAAAAGTAAAAAAATGCAATCTTTTTATATTATTTAGTAACAAGATAAATGTATATATACTTTTATTAATATTGACAAAAAATGGTATAATGAGCAAAAGGATTCGCTTGTATACAAATACGGTTAACTTTACGTGACTATACTTTTGCAGTCTTACGCTAGCGACGCCAAATATCGCCATTGTAACCGTAATATATTTTCTGTCGTTACTAATGTACAGCTGTCGTTACTATTGTATGTTTGTCGCGGCGAAGCAGTACAGCTGTGATAGCGATACCAAAGTTTAGTTGCAACAGTAATATAAAGTTTGGCTCGCTTATGTCCCTTCTCCGTTGGGACTTTAAGTGAGTCTCGCTTTAACTTTCAATGTTAAATATTATTGATACTGTAACAATCAGGCTATTTCGAAGAAGTGGAATCGGTAGAGTATATTTTTCTTTATATTTTACACTTTAACAGATTTTGTTTACATGAATAGAATAAATATTATTCAACATTGAAAGTTAAAGCGAGATCCAGAATCTAGTTGTCCAAAACATACCTTTTTTCTGAGAATAATTGCAATTAACATTATATATAATTTGTAAATGCTAGAGATGATTATAGAAAAGAAAAAAATTTATATGAAAAATAACATTTCGGGTTTATAAAAATTCATGAACACACCGGTTATGATTATAGTATTAAAACGTATTTTTTAAAACGTTTTTAGAATAATAATAACCTTTGGTCTCCTTAATAGCGATTTTATCGGTAGCGAATTTCGATATCCGAGCATTCTATCCAGGTATTTTACTTGGAGCGGTAATTTAGGCCACAGTCTCCCCTGCACTTCACCTCGGAGCCGCTCGATCTTTTCTCTCAGGAGCCATCGATGGAACGAGCGAATTAATTTCCTCTGGCGCAAGGCCTCGATTTCCCCGCAGCAGCCCTTAACGCGAAAATACATTGCGCCGCAGTGTGTCGGCCGGCTATCGAGGGCCGGCGCTCTATATATCTATAAAAAATGTAAAATAGGCCCTTATTTATTGCATCGACACTGCGGCAGCCTCTAGCTACACACACCGGGTATTTTGTATCGATGAACATCAACGCGGTGCTCTCGCGTATCGAGGTCGGGCCGATATCGCGTGAACGACGCCGACGACGACGCTGCCGTGAGAAACGCCAGATAGAGAGTGCGAGAGAGAGAGAGAGAGAGTCGATTTTACGCCAACGCGCTCGCGAGAGTCAATGTATTTTTAGCATACTGTATTCTTACCTTACTGCCACTCCCGTTGTTGTTGCCATGGCTCTGCGATCTTTCTCTCTCTCTCTGTGCTCGCACGCGCCGTCAATTTTAATTTTGTCGCGGTATAAGATCTGATTTCTGTTTTACTTTTTTTTGTATAAATTTTATTAATACATGTCAATATAAATATGCATGCTCTGAAGCAGCCCGCGATGGCGCACTGAGACTTTTTATATAAAATATTTCGATCACCCCAGTGCGCCGAGGCTTCCAGGGTAAAGTTTTCTTTTTACAAGACGTGGCCTTCAACTATTTTATTTACGCTTTATTTTTATCAGTCAACTTTTATAAATAACGCCGCTGAACTAGTTTCTTCTGTTCGCGCGCATCGCTGTTGCCTCCTCTTTTTTTCACTGCTATATCTTACTTTATCAATACAATTTAATATGCTCCAAAAACCGCCTAAGTCTCATAATTACGAACAAAAAACGTGTTCAATCCGCTCTAAAATAAACTGTACGTGCAACTTTTATCCTTGCGAATCGCATTTTAAACGCGATTAGCGAAAAAAAAGGGAACGTATATATACCGCCAACGACACGCCCAATTTAGCCGCGAAGTAGGCGAAAGGAAGGAAATTGCGCGGAGCGAGCGTGCAGGTAGGAGAGCGCGACAGACAGGCCACTCGGCGCAAATCGACCCCGGCATTGACATATTCTCGAAAGTGCCGCGTCGCCGGGGCTCATCGCGGGCTTTCGCGCGCGCGCTGCTCGAGCTTTTCGACGTTATACACGGCAAGAGCGAGAGAGAAGCGCGCGACCAATTAATTAGAGAGTACGCGAGCCGCGCGCGTGTCTCGCGTCTGATCGACTCGGGCCGTTACTACTGTCGGGCACGCGCGTACACGCAGCCGCGACTCGACTCGTCAAACTTGCGGGGAATACTTGTCGACGATGATCGATTGTGTGTGTCTCGACTCGCGGATTGAAGCTTGTAATTTATTA
Organism: Gastracanthus pulcherrimus; assembly: GCA_949152435.1. NCBI lineage: Eukaryota > Metazoa > Arthropoda > Insecta > Hymenoptera > Pteromalidae > Gastracanthus > Gastracanthus pulcherrimus. The sequence continues at coordinate 183,683,749 of OX424574.1, forward strand.
GCACGGAGATGGCGCGATCGTTAGGTTAATATGGGAAAGGTGATGTCGAGCGGAGAAAGGTGACGGAAATTTAGAGCGGCGGATTTTTTCTAGCCGGTCTGCGAATAATCAAATTCCGATAGAGAGATGCGTTTTTTAGTTCAATACGAAAATCCAATATCACGATATTTAATTAAAATTAAAAATGCCATGATATGGTGAAGGTATGTAGGTTAGAAATTTATAAAATGTGGAATAAATTATTTTCTTAAGAAGAATTTTTCGATATAACGTACACTTATTATGCGTTCCTTGCTATTTATAGCGTATAAACGTTATATGTTTGATGATAGTATAAGTTATATAACGTGGAAATATAATAGTCCATTTTGTGTTCGTCTTTCACGCTAGCGAAGAAGCAATACAACGTTCACCGAGAAGAATATTGATAAGAAAAAGTAGTAGTCGAGTAAACGGCGGAAGCTTTCTAGAAGCAACGAAAGAGCAGCAGCCGATATCTCGAGAAAGACTTTGATTTAAATTTTTAATCGACTCGTGCCGAGCCCGCATCGAACTGTGCCGTCGGTCGAAAATGGCCCCCCGGGCGGCCGTCTCGACGCCGGAACCACTGCAGCCCATGTATAAACACACAAGATGGCAATCGGTCCCGGTCGATTCCTTGGCGCGCGCACACACACGTAAATCCACCGACGGAAGGAGCCCGCAGGCCAAGCCTCGCGAGAAGACGATGAAGAGCTCCGCGAGATCTCATCGGCGCGTGCACAGCTCGCTGGCCGAGGTGAGACACGGCGCGTTAAGTATTCATCGCGCACGTGTCAGCTAAGGCTCGCGAGCGACAGGAGATCGACCCTGGCCTTAACCAGAGCTGGCGCTGCTCCGCTCCGGAGGGGCGGACGAGCTCGGCAGCAGCGAAAGCCCTTTCATACCTCCAGCGAGCTCGGAGCAATTGAAAAAAAAGCTCGCTGCAATGACAGCCAGGCGCGCCGAGACCGGGAGTCAAAAGCCGAGCGACGCAGCGCACCCGCGAGATGGGAGGCATCGCGCGCGCCGAGATGTAGCGAGGCTCAAGGTCTCTCAATGCGAGAGTGGAAAAGGGATTTTATATGCGCGCGCGCGCGCTGACGCGTGTGTAAAGTATCGGTGTATGGTTGATGTGTGTACGTGTGTGTGTGTATTATATATATGCATGAGAGAGGATGTATCGAGCAAGCGAGTGCGACCCAGATTCACCTCCATTGACGTGAGAGAGCCAAGCGAGACTAAATCGTTCTCCTCTTTGTTCACGTGCACGGACGATGAAAAATCCCCGAGTCTTCATTTTTTTCTCCCTCGTCGTTTCTCTCTCTCTCTCTCTCTCTCTCTCTCTCTCTCTCTCTCTCTCTCTCTCTCTCTCTCTCTCTCTCTCTCTCTCTCTCTCTCTCTCTCTTGGCTATTGCTGCTGCGCTTTTTTCCATTTCTTTCTGCACTTTTTACTTTGAGTATATATGTGCGCGCACGCGTGGAAAATGCATTTCTCGCTCCGCTCTTTAATGTAAGCGACACTCTAAAATGAGCGAATGTAACGAAAATCTGTATTTCATATAAGTTGAAAAAGTAATCTTTTGAAAGCAAGTTCTATTCAATAAAATTTTCTGTAAATATCTATATTTGTATGTATAAAATGAAGAAAACCGCTGCCAATTTAGTGGCACTAAGCTTTCTCAAACTAAATAAATTGTTCCAATATGAATTTCTTTATTCCAATACATTTTTTTTTAAGGGGCCTGCGGCGGCTCAGTCGGTAGAGTGTCGGATTTCCACGCCGGTGACCCGGGTTCGAATCCTAGTCTCTGCCGATTGATACAAGCACCTCTGTAAAAATTACATGTGCTTTGTTTACAAACACACCGCAGACCCCCGTCGTCGATTAGCACCACATGGGAGCACAAACATGGCGACGTTAAAAAAAAAAAAAAAAAAACATTTTTTTAAAATTACTATAGGTATTTATTTCTTATTAATATCTCAAAAAGGTGTGTTTTTTTATCATTGATTGTTGTCAAAAGATAAATTACAAAAAAATCGTAAACTTATGATCAAAAATTGCATTATTTCAAAATATCGTAAATAGAAAAATCATTTTAAAACAAAAACGAATCAAGGAATTCTTTTTTTCTGATTTTATATGTTCATCAAAAAACAGATAAAAATTCGCCTGTTTAATAAATAATTATTTTTCAATTTAAATATATAAATATATGGAATATTCTGCATAACTTTAAACTTTTATAAAACTGCACTTAAAATTCAACACTTTTTCATAATAAATTTCCAAGATATAGCCGCTTAAACTAAAAATTAATTTTCGTGTATAACAAAAGAAGGAAAAAGGCCTATCCAAAATTTACAATTGTAAAAGATAGGGAATTCTTTGCTCTTTTTAATGCATTTACGCTATACTGATAAATCAAAAAAGAGTATTTTGAGACGCCTTCCTTAAAGAAAACTCACACACACGCACACACACATACATACACACATACACACACACACGCACATATACACGCACACACACGCACATACATACGGACATTATCTAAAAATAGTGTATTTTGATTCCAAATGGTCCAAAACATATTTCTAATATGTTTTTAAGAAAGCCTTTTTTTACTATTACAAAGCTTCCTTTAGAAGGAAGCAAAAACATTTTTTAAATACAAAATAAAATTTGATGTGAGTTATCGATAAGTTATAAATAATTATCTTGAATTATAAACTAGGTGAAACTTCATGGTTCGCTGACTGACCCTCCGATTTATACTCATTACTTTAATTATATTTTTCATAAAAAGATATATTATATATAAAATAATTCACAATTCAAATTAATTGAGTTCATAAAATGAATTGATAACTACAAAATTTGTTTTAAATCGAGTTTTTTTAAAGGTATTTAAGTAATCTAGGTATTTAAATTATATTTTTAATTTTCTTTTTGTGACTTTTGGTTAACTTTTAGATAATTCGGGTTGAACGGCAAATAACGAATCTAGTACCTTAATATTATTAATGAAAATTGACAAGAATCTGTAAAATCTTAAAATAGAATGAGAAATCAAAGTGGTAAAAACTGATCCTGTAGTCCATAATATCGGTTTCTTTACTATTTTATTGTTCAATAATAAAGCCGTATTTATTAATGTCGTAACCCACCTCCCTCCATTTCACCAGGTAAGTAATAACATGTTTAGACCTAAAATATAAGATTATATCTACCTTATTTTATGCGATTTTAAACATTAAGAATCATTTGGGACAAAGTAAGCCATCACGACGACAAATTTAACATATTAATATTAAAAATGTAGTAGATTAATATAGTTATTCGATATAAATATTTATTTTCTCGAATGTGTACAGTAAAAGAAATTACTTTTCATCAATGTGAATAACAAATAATGATGACAAGTAAATAGTGATTTTCCAGCTTTATTAAGAAAATAAATGAATTGTTCTAGGAATATTGCTTGAAAAGAATAAGGGTGCAAAATTGATGCATTATAAAACTGTATAGATGAAATATTATTGAACGTTTGACATAAATCAAATAAAAGCTCGACCATATTTTCACTTTTCTTTCAGTTACTTGCTTTATCGACGATTCGATTTGTTGCCTGCGCCGCAGCCGAAATGAATAATGGGTATTCTCCTTTTTTTTAACTCAGGTACTGCATTGATTAACGAGCTTGTTTTTCGTGCACACTTCGCCGCCTCGACACAAAAAGAAAGTCGCATTTCACAGTCCGTTGCTTTCTTGTATTCAATGCGTTTCAGCTTTTATTCGATTTTTCTCTATTAATTACTTCGCGCCAAGTTCTTTTTCTCTCAGAATTCATATTAAAATTATTACCGTGTCTTTTAGAATCTTTTTCTTTATCACTGAGATGTAAAAATGATACGAACGAGGAAAAATTGCGCTGCTGTGAAATAATGTAGTCGCTACAGTCCACTAGTTTTTTTTTCACTTCAGCATGAGTAGAAACGATACATATTCAAAATAAAGTCCGCGTTCATTTGTTAAAAAAGAAAAAAATTAGCCTTAACTACGTCATTATCTTTACTGGTAGCTTTTTATATGTAATAATTTTGTTTTCTTTCTCTTCTAAGGTTATCGGAACTCTAGGAATTATAGACTCTTATCAATTTAGATTTTCAATATGTTTATACTTTCGACCAATCATAGTTCTGGAGTTAGAATAAGTTCTGCGCAGAACAATAAGGAACAGAAATTATGTTAAAAAATATTCCAATGAATAAAACGTTGTACATAAATATTTTGGCGTATTAGATAGATAGATAGATAGATAGATTAAGATTTATTTTGCACAAGTCAAAAATATACATCAAATATACATAGTTGCGATACATTAAATTAAATTTGTATCCATATCACAGATTCATCGTTAGATTTCATCACATAGGCTTATTATAAATGCACAGTTTATGTCAGTAGTCTTAACTATCACGTCACAATATACCTTAATTAATTAATTACTTAGCAGTATAACACAGTTAATTTTTATCACGTCACAATATACCTTAATTAATTAATTACTTAGCAGTATAACACAGTTAATTTTTATCACAGAACACATTTCATTCGTCGCAGGTTTCAATAATATGCCGACGTATTGCCGTTTTAAATTTATTTAGAGACGGAAGATGCCTAATAGCGCGGGGGAGCGAATTCCAGAGGCGAGCACCTTGGGCTCTGAAGGAGTACAGGCCAACATCAGTACGCGACCCTGGAATTTTTATTTCCTTGGGATCCCTACCTGAGGTTCTAGACTGATTTTGTTCAAAAAGGGCCGCAAGGTACGGAGGCTGTCCCATGACAACTGCTTTATAAAGCATTACCGCCGCAAAATACTCCCTTCTTATCTCCACAGTCAACCAGCCCAGTTTCCTCCTGTAGGGAGAGACATGCTCATCCTTTCTAACACCACATATATATCTCACACAGGAATTTTGCAACCTTTGAAGCCTGGTCTGCAGCTCACCTGATACGTCGAGGTATACAAGAGAGCAATAATCTAAGTGAGAGACAACAAGAGCACCTGCGAGCTGTTTGCGTAACGCTTCGGTGGTGCAGGATCTAAAAGATCTGAGTCCATATAAGGCTCTGTTAACCTTCCGACTAACTGCATCCACTTGCGGTTTCCATGTTAATTTAGAATCCATAACAACACCGAGGTTAGTTACAGTATCGGCAAAGGGAATAAAAACGTTATTCTGCACCTCAATGCCTGGAAGGTGCAATTCCTGCAATTTATTAATATTGTAGTCCGACCCAAAAATTATAGCTTTAGTCTTCCCGACATTAAGGTGAAGGGCATTTTCAGAAGCCCAAGCCGACACTGCTCGCGCCACAGTTGACAGGCGATCAATGCCTATCTGAAGATCGTCTCTCGCAACCTGCGTATAGGTTTGTAAATCATCAGCATAAAGCAAATGCTCGACACCTTCCGATAATTCACCCTGGGGATTTTTGAAAGCAGCTAGTATGTCTCCAAGATCATTAATATAAAGGCTGAACAGAAGGGGCCCAAGAACCGAGCCCTGTGGAACGCCAAGATTGGTTGTGTACCAATCAGATTCCCCATTAGATTTTGTAACCACTCGCTGGTTACGACCTGTAATATATGACTTGATCCACAGGACTATGGACCTAGAAAACCCCATTCTGATCAGCTTACGAAGTAATTTAGAGGGCGAAATAGTGTCGAACGCCTTACTGAAATCAAACATTAGGAGTATGGTAAGCAGCTGTTTCTTGCTATTAATACCATCACGAATCTCCTCTGACAGACTCAGTAGTGCTGTTTGCGTACTATGATGCTGTCGAAAGCCAGTTTGACGTGGATCAAGGATTTTCTTGGATGATATGAACTCTGAAATCTGCTCGTGGACGATCTTTTCCAAGACCTTGGAGAGAAAACTCAATAGGGCTATTGGACGGAAGTCTGAGACGGCAGATGGAATTGCCGTCTTCTTTAGAGGCACCAGATGAGCCTTCTTCCAGGTCCCGGGAAAAACCCCACTAGACAGAGAAGAGTTGAAAATCTTAGCCAAATGATGGCCCAAAACCGGAAGAGACTTTGCGATGACATTTTGGGGTATTCCGTCTTCGCCCTTTGCCTGTGACGAGAAATGAGCAACGGCCAGAACAACGTCCGAGAAGGTAACTTCACGAAAAGTGAAGCCATCATCGCTGGCCGTCGATAAGATGTTATCTAGATTTTCGTCATGCTCCGTTTGAGAGACAGAGACCCCAGCAAAGTGGATGTTTAATTCATCCGGAGTGAAGCCATGCAGCTCGTCTTTAGCCTTTGGTAACAGTCCAAGGTGTCGAAGTTCTTTCCAGATATTTTTGTTATTATCCAGAGCGTCAAAGATTCTGCTCTGAATAAAAGCCTCTCGCATTTCAACTGTGCGCTGTTCTGCTTGAGCTGCGAGAGACTGGAACTCCTGCCACAACTTATTGTCCCGAGTACGTTTGTAGCGCCGTCGAACAGCATCACGCTGATTATAAAGTTCTTTCAGCTCGACATCCACCCAAGGAGGGAGACATTTCTTCTTCAGTGTGAACTGTTTCAGAGGGGCAAGTTCGTCGATGATCGCCAAGATGTTGTGGGTAAGATGTTCTAACTTACTATCAACATTCTTATCTGGGCAACTGATGGGCGACCAATCACAAGCAGTAAGGAGGGATAGAAGTTCCTCCTGCCTAATAGACTTAAAATCCCTATATGAAAAGTTATTGAGAGTTGGGGACTTTGAAGTTTGGATGTCGATTGTGACATCAATTATATTATGTTTACTCGGAAAGGTCGCCATCATGTTGTTCGCATCCAGCACCACATCATTGTCGTCAGTGAAGATCATATCAATCCAAGTGTGAGATTCTCCGACGTGGTGAGTCGCGCCATGATCAACTAATTTAAGGTTTAATTCACATATTAACTCTCTAACAAACGACGCTTCCTGAGATGTCGACAACATGTTCACGTTCAGATCTCCCATTACAATCCGGTGATCGTACCCTACCGAATAAGTCGTCAGGTTCTGTATTAGGTCAGAATCGTCAGTGAATGAAATCCCTGGAGGTCGATATATGACGGCCACGAAAATTGGTGGATGGTTGCCTTGCTGAATTTTACACATCAAATATTCAGGGATACCTGGTTTGCCTTTATCTAACGTAGTTTTTGAGGAGCACAGCACCGTTGCTTTATAAGAATTACATACGTAAAGAACCACCCCACCTCCTTTATTATTCCTGTCCTGCCTAATTGACGAGAACCCGTCGATCTGAACGCCAACATCATCGTCATCCCCGAAACGCGTCTCAGCCACGCCGAATATATGATAGAAAGGACGAGCAGTCACAAGGAACTGACGGAACATACTCATATGCTTACTAAGCGATGTTGCATTGAGGAAGCCCGCCCTTAGTCCCCCAGCTTCCTCCTCTCTTGCTACGTCCCCGCGTAGTCAAATTCCAACGCCAGAAATTAAGTTCGACGTTTTTGACGTTTCCGGTGTAACAGTGACTAGATTACAGGTATTTTGTGTTACCGCCGCGTTAACACTATCGCTAGACTCATTACGAAAAGATGCAGATAATGCGTGCAGATCTGCAGCCGAAGTGATCTCATGCACCGATTCACCGTCTCGCTTCTTAACTAGGAAACGACCGCCCCTATGCCAAATATATATTAGATAATACACGGATTAGTTCTTGCAAACTTTCATTCCAGTCTAAGTTATGAATGAGAAATACATTATTATGAAAATTTCGTAGTCCGCTTGTCACGCACCGTCGTGAAGTAGGGGAAAGTGGGGCACGAAGAACTCAGACGAAAAAGGGGCATCCTTATAAAAACTTCAGAACTAAAGGTTTTCATTCAAAATTTTTAGTGATTATAATCTAAACGTAGCATATTTTGTTCCCATATCATTTTCTTAAAAAAAAAATCAAATTAAATGATTAAAGTTGAATAGAAAATTAGACCCTAAAAGTCATGAGCGCTCGTGAATTTCTCATCGATGGCTAGATAGGAAATAAGTATTCAAAATTTTTGTAATTGAGTGCATTTTAAAGTTTGATTCCTCAACTTTAATTTACTTTTTGAATGAATAAATACTCTAGGATGCGTAATTTAAAAGTTATATTAATAATAAAAATGGTATCGAGGTGGGCACGAGCGTTACCCCAGGATGGGACACGAGGGTCACATGAAATTCGACGGACGGTGCAGCGCTACAGAGAACAGCTAATTTTTCAAACCTTAAATAGATATAATTTTTATAAAAAATGTTTCATTTTCCCATGACATTTGTGCCTCACCTTATGTCATACGCTTGAACCCGCCTATGGAGCAAATGGAGCATTTCGACACATGTACATTTTGCCTTTAAAAGAAATTAATTACTTGCTGAAACTTTTTTATTACAACTACATCTATTTATTTAGGTCTATCTCTATGTATTCCTTTTTTTTAAATCTCATTACAATTGAAATTGACATTAAGAAATCTCTTTAAAGTTAGGGTGACGCTCATGCCCCACTCTCCCCTAAACCTGCTCCGCAGCGCCACAGCATTGTCGTTTTGCAGTGGAGCAGTATTATCGGGGCGTAGGGAGTTCGTTGCAATCGTAGCCCAACTGCCACCTAAGAATATAATCGAGGAGACAAAAGATAGCTTTTGGCTTCTAGAATATAACCCTAAATGGTCTAGGATGGATCTGGACCGGAAGTATATTTATTTATGCCAAATGTTTCCCCAAAATACCTCTTTTTTCACATCTCTTGAAATAAGTCACTAAATATGGATTTTATAAAAAAAAAGTCAGTCTAATAAAGTGGTTTATGGCGAACCAAACATTGAATTATTTTAAATAACTAATATATTTATGTATTTCTATCTCTGACTCTGATAGCACATGTCGTTTTGAAACGCTGTCAAAAGGTTACATCAAAACACCTTTTAACGTTTAAATGAATAAGTTAAAAAAACGTTTTTCTGGCGTGATAAAAAGGTGCAAAATGTCCGCATTTTGATTTAATATAAAAGCTTTAAAAATGTTTTAAAATCGTTTTGCAAACGTTTGAACGGCAACAATTTAAACGGGTTAAAAACGGTTTAAAATCGTTTGAATTAAAACGTTTTAAGCGTTTGAAAAAGGTTTCAAAAATAACAACATAGAATATATAGAACAAAATTGTTTAAATAAAATTTAATGATACTAAGACTGCCAATTTTGGAAGTATCATGCGGATGATACCTCCAAAATTGGTAAGCTTAGTAACTTTAAATTCCATTAAACTATTTTTTTTTTAATATATTCTATGTGTTATTTTTCAAATCTTTTCCAAACGTTTTTAAAACGCTTATATATTAAACCAAAATGCGGACATTTCACATCTTTTTAACTCGTTATAAAAACGTTTTTTTAAGTTATTCATTTAAACGTTAAAAGGGTTTTTGATGTAACCTTTTTAAAATGTTTTAAAAGCGGTATGTGCTATCAGGAGATCCTATTTATTTCAAATTCTGTATAGAATATTTCAAAATTTTTCTAACTCATAATTTTGAATTCTTCAATGTCAACTTCCAAAACTTTTTGAAATTTGAAAAATCGTAACTTAATAAAATCTTAAATGTGCGTAACTCATGAACGCCATTATTATTTTATACTAAGATAAGTGAGGAGAATAAGATTACAATTCGCCTTGGCGAGGGTAGCACTAGCGCCAAAAGCAATGTTAAATTCCCATAAGGTGGTGAAAGTTGTAACTACAACAATGATGGTACAGTGCATAGCGAGGTTAGGAAAAACAACAATTATATCACTTTTCGGGATATTTAAAGTATTTAGAGAATATATTTATCTTAAAAACTCTTTTTCGTAGTTAGGTAAATATTCTACACATCATAATTTGTTATAAATATCTCAAGATATTGTACAACGTAATAAAATATTCATTTCCCTATCTCTGCAATGTATGCTTTTGGCGCTAGTGCTACCTTCACCAAGGCGAATTGTATCCAGACCAAATTAGGTGTAATTGTAGTTGTACCTAAATAAAAGCTGTATTTTACGAACAAATTACGTTTTTATTGGTAATGTTTGTAGTGCTACAGTATAAATAGTATTTGGTGTACATTAATGGAACACATCTCAAAATCTTAGCTATGCTGTTAACAAACAATTTCACGCATCAGTTATATTTTTAACATCACGGTGCATGTGTTATTAAAATATTATTAAGAGTAAAAAGAAGAAAAAAAAGCATATTTAAAAAACCACATATCGACGGCCCTTACGAAGACTGGCACATTTCGCCATTTTCCCACGAAGACTAGCACAATTCGCCGTTCCCCCTCGAAGACTTTTCATAATTTTCCCACGAAGACGGGCACATTTAAGAAGAGTAGCACGTTTCGCAATTCTACCACGAAGACTAGCACTTTTGGTATAGAATATGTAAATTATAGTTGTACTGATAAACTCTCTATGAATGGAATTCTCGGTGAACGGGTCGATTCTTTTTTTATCAGGTTCGGGTCGGGTACTAGACCCTTTTGGTACTCAAAGTTATCGATTTATCCGTGAAAATCAGGCTATTGGAATAAATAAGAGTAGCCTGAAAATATCAGGCGGCAGAAAATCACCACAAGTGCTAGTTTTCGTAGCATGGGGAAATGATACTGATAATAACCCAATAACATAAGAATTATTTACGATTTTATTGCATCACACCAAAAGTTCAAAGTTTCGTGAATGTACCCACATGTATGTACCTATATATATATATGGCTGATTCCGCCGTAAATTGCAAATTTCGGGAGTAAAAAAGTGAAATTAGTTTTAATCAAGCGTTTCATAGATTTGTATACCCGTAATGGTATTATAAAATATGTCCAGAGAACAAATCTACTGCAAATTATATCTATATATTGCGGAACTTACATGCTTCTAAACGATTTATTTAATGATAAACTACCTGTAATTCATTTTTTAGGTAATGGGTCATTCATACATTACGTCACGCTTTAAAGGGGGAGGGGATTGTTGTTAGAGTGTGACGGTATTTAATGCATAGTAAAATCAGTGAAAATGTGATACTTAGGCGGCGAGAGGATCAAAACTGATTGTAAAACGTTATAAAAAAATGAAGCGATAAATCTTAAAAATTCTTCTTCATTTAAATATTCATCAAAAAACATAAACCATGATCTCAAAATAGCCAAAACTTACCGCATAATACAAAAAAAAGCTATTAAAAATTTGTAGACAAAAACGAATATCATAAGAATGAAGAACGTTATAAAACAGAAACGAATCGATAAATCTTAAAAATTCTTCTTGATTTCAAATCTTCACAAAAAAACGTATAAAAATACCTTTATTTGGTCAAAAATTACCGCATAATACGCAAGATATCTAGGACGAACTGTTTTTTCAAAAGAAAATATAAGAAATCAAAAACGTTATAAAGCAAAAACGATTTGATGAATCTTGAAAATTCTTTTTGATTTAAAATCTTAATTAATAGACAAAAAAAATAAGCGTTCATTTATAAAAAATTACCGTATAATACCCAAGAAATAAAATTAGCAATCTAACATTTATTCAACAAAAATATAACCTCGAATATCTCGAAAAATAAAAGTCCTCTTGATCTGGGCAAAGAACTTAGCCGAGAGATAGTAAACAGCTACAATTTTGGAAATTTTCAGAAGGAATAATGCCCTTCTACTCAAGTTATCGTTTGTTATAGAAAATCAATTTCTTTATACAAAATGATTTTTTTCTCAATCATAGAAAAATATACTGACTTAAAAATTTTACAGAATAATCTTCTCTATTGTCCTAATAAATTCAATTTTTTCCAAAAACTTTAGATCATGTGTTTCAGTGAAATTACCGTTCAACCAAAAAATAATGTTTCCATGTATAACAAAAGAAAGGAAACACTTTATCCAATATTTCGGGTGGTAAAAGATAGGAAATTTTATGCTCTTTGAAATGCACTTTCACTGGATTGATGATATTATTTCTAACATATCAATAAACCCGGAATACTAAAAGACAAAAATCGAAAAACCGCTAAAAAACAAAAAGGGATCCACACGCACGCACGCATGTACACACATATAGACATTTTCTAAATAGTGTATTTTTATTTCTTAAGTCCCAAAACATGTTTTTAACATATTTTTAGCAAAGCTTCGTTTTGACTATCACAAAGCTTTCTCTTTGAGGAAGCAAAATTACAAAAGACGTTGATCTTAAGAGATATTTTAATTTTATGAAGTTGCCCCATATTTAAAGTAGCCCCGATCTTCACTACTTAAGGATTGGTATTTTGTAAAAACTATTCTTTCTGATTTATTCACTTTGAAAACAGAAATTCGTCAAAACCTCCAATCTGAAAATTATCATCGTTTCAAAGCATCCTCTTTGAGAAAGAAAAAGTCGTATATGATGACTATGGATTTGATTCGGGTCAAAAAGGGTTAGGAAAAATTAATTATACATACTGCTCTCAAAGAACAGATAAGAGTTATGTTCGATACCGCGAAAAACCGCTGAACAAGCGGTCTGTTTATTTTTGCGGAAAATTGTATAGATCGCAGAATCCTGCGGTGGTAATTGTTTTGGTGAATCAGCAGCACAGCGGTACGCGATCCTCTCGATATGCCGCCGGCAGCAACGTAAATTTTCGCGAAAATAGCGCTATTGATTCGCGCAAATTGCGAATAGCCCCCCAGCCGCGCTCTCGAAAAATACAGAGGAGCGTTCGACGTGCACCAAATATAAGCTGCATGAAAAATTCAGCCTCCGATGCTGCATCTAACGGCCCGATGTCCGGCACCCGAAAAATCGCTAAAAAAATCTATTTCAGTTGCGCAATATTCTTCTTGCACGTGCTGGCCCGCGAGTAAGTAACGTCCGGCATCCAAGCAAGATCAGAACGACGCGAGTTATATTTACGCCTCGCTGCATGCATAACTCATCGAATTACACATACGTAACGCGCCGTTATCAGTTATTCAGCGCTTTTAATTAAAACTCGCTCGTGACTCGCGACAGCGCGAGCGCACGAGCGGCGCTAAGGAGTAAAAAAGCCAAGGTGCGCAGTAAAAAATCCCTCGAAGCATTAAATAAACAACAAGTGCTCCTCGGGGCCGATAAAAGTGCTGCAGGACGCGCGAGTAAAGCGTAAAAAAGAAGGGAATCCGTGCTTGGTTTTTATCGCAGTCGCTTGCCGCGCGTGGCACGCAGCGGTGCAGTACAGCGCGTTGGAATCATAAAAGCAATGGGACATCCCTCGTAAGTAGTATAGGAGTGCGAGGCGCGAGTGCAATAAATGCCGTGTCGCGCGAGAAAGAGCAATCCTCGTTGGCATCAACGGCCCAGCGAGCAAACGCAGCGGCAGCAGCAGCGACGAGGATCTCGCACGTATGCGCGTCTCGGCGGTGCTCGAGTCGCTCGCTGGCGGCAAGTGTCTATATACGTCTTCTCGCTCCCCCCGCCCGCCTCGAGGGTGAGCTGCGCCGCCGTCGCACTAGCTCCGTCTCCCTTTCTCTCGGCCACCCCCGACTTCTGCACACAGAGAGACACACGGATACGAGCGGGTGGTAGTGTCGGTCGCGCGCTCGCGCGTTTATCGAACGATTGCGCGCGCAGGGTTGTATCTCTGGCGCTGCCGCTGCTGGGGCGGCCGACCGTACGCGTACGTCGCGCACGTATGCACGCGCACACGGACGCAGCGAGTGCTCGGCCGAGACGCTGGCGCCTTCGCAGCGGGCGCAGCAGCAGTAGCAGCAGCTCCGTCTCGCTCGCTCTTCCATCCCCCGCGCGGCGCGAGTAGTCCTGCTGCTCTGGCGCTCTGATCTCCCGACTCGGTGCGCAGCGCGCGCGCGCGCCCGCGCTCCTTCACAACCCAGAGAGTGAGGGAAAGCTCGCTGCGAGCTCCAGCAGCACTGTCAAAACAACCCTCGCAGCGCGAGCATCCCCATAGCCGCGCAGCAAGGGAGAGTGCAAAAGAGAGAGAGAGAGAGAGAGAGAGAGCTCTCACGGCTGGCGCTCAACGCTAGCTGATCGTTCGCGAGAGCAGAGGCGAGTCCAAGCAGAATACAAGTAGTGCGTCTCCGAATAGAGTGGCGACGTCTTGCGACAGTGCGAGCAAGAGTTGAGAGTGAAACGTTCCTTCGCACTCGCACCGGCTGTAGTACGCCACTGTGTTTTTTTCGAAGCTTCAGTGCAAAATCACAACAAGCTTCGCGCGACAAGAAAAGCTCGTTCAAAACAGCAGCCGAAGAATCGGAGAAGATCGAGGAGAGCGCGGCGGCGGCGGCGCGAGTTTCGATGCCTCGTGGGTGGTAGCTGCGCTTCTCTCGCAAGGTGCATCAGGCGAGTTGTGCGCGGGCGGGTTGTGTGCGAGAGAGGGTGGGCGAAGAGAGAGAGAGAGAGAGAGAGAGAGAGAGAGAGAGAGAGAGAGAGAGATAGCCGGAGAGCATCGATCGAAGCTCGCGCGCCATTTTGTCCCGCGTATTCGGCCGACATCTCGCGGTGCGTGCTTGCGCGGCTCGGTGTGCTCCGCGGTGTGGTTGTCCGGTGAGTCGAGGCAAGGCTGCTCTCTCCTTCCGTCGAGGGGGCCTCCCTCGCTCGAGCTGCCGCGGCCCGCGAGCATCGACGCCGAGAGCCGCGATCATCCGGCCGAGAGAGACCGCACGCGCGATAAAGCCTCGGAGCGAGCGAGAGTATTGATTGCGACGTGGCGCACGCGAGCCAGCCGCCATATTCGAGCTCGAGCGTAGAGCGCGAGCGGCGAGCGCGGAGCGAGCGCGATTACGACACGGCGACGACGTAAGTGAAGGAAGCCCGCCTGGGTGAGCGAGGAGGAGGAGGAGGAGGAGGAGGAGGAGGGGGCATTCTCGTGCACCTGGCCGACGCTACACGGCAGCAGGCTGGGAGGACGGCTGAGCGAGGTGGTGGGTCCCGTCGTGGAGGAGGCCATCGAGCCGGGGGATGCGACCCCGCTGACGGGACCCTCGAGGGAGGCCTCGATACCCCGAGTCCAGCCCCCGCCCCCCAGGATCACCAGCCTCAGTCCGCCCCGACCGCCCTCGCACTCGCAGCAGGCCGCTGAGCGGCTGCAGAGCCAGCGGGAGAACCTGCAGCCCGAGGCTCGGCATCCCCAGCTGCAGCGCCGGCCCAGCAAGGAACCCGCCAAGGAGCCCAAGGAGCCCAAGGAGCCCAAGGAGCCCAAGGAGCCCAAGGAGCCCAAGGAGCCCCTGCAACCTCAGAACGAGAACATGGGCACGGTCCTGTCGTTCAGCCCGAGGGAGAGGCACGGCAGCTCGGCCCTGCCGGCCAGCCCCTCGCTGGGGGGCCATCCCCAGGCCGGCGCCAACTTCACCCTCAACAACTTCAACTACGAGCAGCTCAACAATGTCAAGAACAGGGAGAACGTTAAGAGCGCGGGCGGAGGCGGAGGCGGCGGCGGCGGCGGCGGCGGCGGCGGCGAACGTCGTCGCGGCCCTCGCCGCGACCCAGCCCGCCAATCATCCACCCGCGAACAACAACTCCCTGCAGAACAACAACATCAATCTCAACAACAATGACAACGCCCGGATCATCTCCGAGAAGAACGCCCTGGAGAAGAATCTCAAGAAGAACTCGCTCATCATAGGGGCGCTCTCCTGGAAGCGCTTCAGCACGGTCAACAACAACAAGAAGAAGCTCGACAACAAGAACAAGAACATCAAGTTCAGGCAACCGCTCGACAACATACCCATCACCGACAAAAACAAGAACATACAGACGCCTCAAGTGAGTTGACTCTTCCACGCTGCTTTACTACTGCGCATCGCGCGCTGCATGTCTACAGCTTTTTAGATATTACTACTTTGCTCTCACGTATTTTGCTTTTGTACAATTATTTTCTCAACCCCGATCAAAATTCCCTGAGTTTATTTTGTTTACGCTTTGCGCATGGCATGAATATAAAAACCTTGTCCCCGCTCTAATTTATACGATCAACCGGTGTTTACGTATTTGTCATTACGAATTAATTCGAGTCAGCTGTCTCTCTCAGCCCTCTGTAGCCTTGGCTTTGCGTGCAAACACTTTTCGGCAAACTTTCTAACTCATCAAAGTACCTGTCGCCGTCGTCGTCGGCGACGGGCGCCGACCTCGTGATCGATAAAACTCTATATTGATCGCGCCAATGTCGCACTTGCTATACACATTCACCCTTATTTTCATGCATGCCAGCCGAGCCCAAATATAAATATTATTCCGCCGATCTTCATTTTCCCCTCGTGTTTCTCACCCCGCTTTGTACATTTTTTTGCTTATACTTTTATACAGTAGATTAGCTCGTCGTGTAAATTATTGCTGCTCTACACGTAACTCGATGTAGCAGCAGTGATCTAGAGTATGCGCGTGTGTCGTAATCAAAGCAAAGTAAGAAAGAAAACAAAAGTAAGCATTGCCGACGATAGTCTCGTCGTGCAGGCAAATGTTCTTAGCGCTCATGCGTAGCTGAAGCACACAAAAGTAAAATTGGCATCTTGAAAACTTGTAAATATGAGGAAAATTGGGCCAAAACACAGTCTCTTATTCGAACGCAGGTGTCAATGATCGGTCCGCCCATGAACACGTCCTTTTATTCGTATCAGACGAAGGCGCCGATCTCGAACAACAATCACACGTCGCACAATCCGACGTGCGAGAAGCTCGTGCAGAAGCCCCAGCCGCCCGCCTCGCGGAAGACCGTCATCCAGGCCTCGACCTCGGAGCTGCTCAAGTGCCTCGGCGTCTACCTGCACGCCAAGTGCATCAAGCTGAGGGACTTCCAGGCCGGCGACGCCGTCATGTGGCTGAGGACGGTGGACCGCAGCCTGCTGCTGCAGGGCTGGCAGGTGAGCGACGCTATCTACTTAAATCCCAAGAGCGCGGCATAACCATGCAGCGCGCTCCCGTCCGACTATCCATTGACATTATTCTTTTTAACTTAACTAATATCAAATTTATTGAGAGAAAAGTCACATAAGAGAATTGAATAATGTATCAATAATAGTAAAAAATTAGAATGTAAACAATAAATAGTAACGCTATGAGTTAAAACAGTATCAAGGATTCTAAGCTTGACATACATTGGAAATGGCATTGGTTACAAGCTTAGCCTCGTGGATTACCACACAATTATTCACAAAAGCGTCCTTTCATTATTTCATCGATTATAAATACAGTCTCGGATGCTGCATAAATTCAGCACGTTTTCAATTGCCTGAAATAGAATTGTCTTATGTCACAGTTTACATTGTGTACAGTTGTATAAGGTTCTCTCTACGGTTTGATTGTTTCATCATTCTGTGCTTACGAAGTTACGGCGCATCTGTTATTGAGCTTAAATCATATAGAAATGTACTTCATCGGCTTCTCCTTTGAATCGTATGATCAAACTGAGTATACATTTTGAAATAAACTTATAGCGAATTTCTAAGTTTCATATTGTTCGCTCTGCATCAAGCATTCATTAAGAAAAGGAAGCCTGTAAGAAAAATTGCTTTTTATTGAACATTCTGAAAACCACTTACTCGTCACAAGCATAATCTTGAGCATAGGCACAAATTAATACAGTCAACTGCAAAAGAAAAATTATTCAAGGAAACTGCATTATGTTTGCGATAAATAGATTTCCTTTTGCAGGTAACAAAAATAATTTGTAGCTATATTCAACATTGTTTGAAACAGAATGTGCTTGAGCCGAGTACTGATTCTTAAAGCATAGAAATATTCAAGGCGAAGCTATCCAAAATATTCATGGCCGTTACAAATTAACACACAACGATCAATAGCTATTAGCTGAGTTTTTGATACTAAACTAATATAACGGCACGCATAATTTATGATAAAATTAAATATTCAACTGATAGAAGCAAACAAACTTACTAACTTCACTAAAAAATTATTACTCCATTTTACTAAAAGTATAATATACGAAGAATATTTTATGACTCAATCGTTCAGTATACAATTGTGAAGGTGAGCGTGAATTGATCAATATCAGTACATAAATATTATTTTGAATTTTTATGATACGTTCAGTCATTTTTTTCAAGTTATCGTCTACCTCTACGAGCATAACTTAATATCATCTTCATCTTGAAACTAAAATTTAAAATAATACTGTACAGCACGTTTTACAAAAACCTTAAAAAGCTCAAGGGCTTTTCAGTCCATCCAGCAGCGCGAGAAAAAAAATTCATAGATTCCGCTTTGATCTACACCCCATAAGAGCGAACGTGACCAGTGTTTAAACTTTTGATATTTGGCGTGCGGCGCGGTGAATCGAGAAGCGCGTGGGTGGAGGCGTCAGCCTATACAAAAAGCCATCGTACCCAGCGTAAACAGCGAACCACACACACGCGGGCTTCCCTGCGAGCTGTGCCCTCGAACGCCTCTCGCGTCGTCGTCGAGGCTTGCGCGCGGGGTCGTTTCTCTTTTATTCGATACGCGCGCGCGCACGTATAGAGTAGCAGTCATCGGGGAATAGAAGCCAGCTATACTTCTGCAGCAGCAGCTCGTAATGAGAATCATGCGCCCGGCACTCTCCAGTCACAATATGTCACGTGGAGCATATTACTCTCTCGTCGGGGAGAAGACTGGCTGCAGCGGCAGCGACTGCAACAGCCCGTGAAAAGAGACAGTGAAAGAGAAGCGACGTGACATCGGCTTCGCGTTTTCATTTGGACGCGCTTCGCGTATTCCATTTGTCGCGGTGGGTGTTATGCACAGCCAGCCCGCCCGCACTCTCGCGACGCGCATCCGGATAAAACGGATTTCACTCGGCGAAACTGGATTACCCCGTTCTGCTTGTTTATATCCGGAAAAAAGAAACAGCGACTTCTGTCGCTGCTTAGCGTGATTAATGGTATTATCGTTGGCTTTGGACGACTAGCCTGCACTTTGTTATCTCCGTGTTGCGAAATAAACGCCTCGTATTTGTAAAAAGTGTTTGAGGATTTTCTGCACGCGTAAATATTTACGCTTTTCGGGTAAACGGTTATCATTTTTGCTGTTCAAACCGAGATGTTATTAGCTGTTCTAATTATTCTGGTTCATCGCACGTTCAAGGGTGATTTATTGTCCTCGAAATCAGCGGGTCTTGCAGGGAATTATACTACGCCACATTAATCAAGTTAACAGATTATCATTATTATTATCCTGTAAGTAAAATCAATATTTCAAGAACTGTAAGAAGTAAACACTATCTTTTATAAAAGAAGCGGCCATTGGATTTCACGTCGAGAAGTTTAATTTCTACGAAAGATTAAAGCACCTTCGCAATTCCCAAAAGCAATATCTCCCATCCCACGAGAAGTGAAAAATAAATGAATCCACCAGCTCCAAGTTAGAGACGAACTGTCAGCGATAAAGCATAATGAAGTACTCCGGTAACTCCCCGTGCGATTTTTCTAAATATTTCAAGTCAATCTCAATATTGCAATCTGCAGAAAGTCGCTCCTGCCCTGCCGTAATATCTCAGCCCCGCAGTTTGAGCGCGCGGCACATACATAATTCAGGTCTCGCCCCGTCGCCGCGCTCGCATCTCCCCCCAACCCTTGGGGCTCTCCAATTAAAGTCCGCAGAGTTGGAGCCGTGGAGAGAGCGAGCGAAAACAGAGCGAAGCGATCAGCCCCACTGCACTGCCCCTCGACCCCGTCGAGTCGCTCCGACGTCGGCACCGCATATTTCCACAGGCGTGCGTGCACACACACGCATACTCGCTCGAACGAGCCTCAGCCCCTAAAACTTGCAAGCGGGGACTGCCTGCCGAGCCCGCGAGCTAGCCACGTGACCGCCTTCATTCTTCCCCTTATAATGGATATGCGTTGTATGCCGCCTCCTGCCGCTATAGTGGCCCCCGCGCTGCACGCGTATACGTACGCGTCTACATTGCTGCACATCCTTCGGCGCTTATCAATATTTCCTCGAAGCTCTCTGCGGTGTAGTAAGACTGAAATTTTATTCTCACTGTTATGTTTTATACTGTGTTAATTTTCATCTGTCAATTTAATGAAAATATTACTGGAATATTTAGTTGAATTTAAATTTCGATGTACTTTCCTCTAATGAGAATCCAATTTTAATGGTATGTAATGAAAACTTGGAAATATTTCATTCTCTCTCTCACTTGTAAGAGATGAGAATTCATTGTGGCTTGCGTTTAAGCTCAGCTTGCTCGGACAATTAAGAAGGTCAAGCATTAATTTTACATTACGCCAAAGTAAATTTTCACTTTATTCAATTAAGGCTTTTGGAGAACGAGAATTCACTCTCGTAAAGTAAAATTATCACGCAAAAAGACACTAACGTCCTACTATTTCAAGTTGGTCACATCAAATTATCATTCTTGTATAAATTTCAAAAACTCGAGAATAGCCTCCCAAGATCGTCCGTTTTATTTAATTAAACCGTGTCATAAAGTTCAGCTCAAGTGAAAATCTACAGTGTTACATTCACTGCGCGGAAACTTGAGATCATTCCCCATTATTTATACCCCTTTGAAAAGTTTTCCGCAGCTCTATCGGATCTCGCACGTGCAGCACTCCATATCCATCAGAACGATAATTTTCTATACTCGCAGTCTGCCGTCCGTATACCTCTATCCGTCCGAAGAAAACCCGGCTATCTCTTGCGCACTGCGGAGTTTAGATGTATACCCGCTGTACGTGCCCCATCCCCCCAAAAAAAGACTGCGCGCGCGCGCGCGTTCGACTGTGAGAGCAAGAGATGGTATCTTCACCCTCGTCGGCTTTTTCGATTTTCCGCGCGTAAAAACGCAATTCAGCCCTCGTCTTTGAAAGGACGGCAAGAGGCTCTATTGGTCGGCTGTCGTCGTGTGCGAAACCCTCGCCGATAAAGAGCATCTATCGACGTGAGAAATCGGCTCTTGACGCGCCCGACACATGTTCGACGCTTCATTAAATTTGCTTTAGCCTGGGTAAATATAATAAATATTGTTGGGCGTGCGCTCTTCTCGAGGCTTTTACGAGCGAAAATGTTTTTCTTCGATCTCTTTTTTCTCTTGGAGCTTGAGGCTTGGCGAATACGTTCTTTTAAATGAAAACGTTTACTTGAGATAATGAGTCTTTGGAAATGATGATTTGCTTCTAATTACAGTAGATGGAATTTTCTAATGAATCGTATTTTGTATTTTTTCTCGAATTCCTTATTAGAAGAGTATACTGAAGTTTGTAACGTTTTTATCTATTCATATAACGACACTTTTTTATGCAACGAAATATTTTTCGCGAATTAATTGCCACAATACCTTATTATATAAACTTTACAAAAATATTTTGCAAATAATAGTGTATTTTGTAAAGTAAATATCATTTCGCTAAAGTTTCATAGAATACGCACTGTAAATATTTATTAAAATTAAATAAAACAAAGCTTTTCATTTACAAATCATGAAAGGAATAATTTTCGTTTGAACCAATTTATTAAATTGTTCGCTAGAAACTACATTTTATTATTAATCTTTAGCAAATATAGAGTACATATGAATTGAATCGTAACATTGAAACATAAATTTTGTTATGTGATATCAATATTTAATAAATTTACTTGCTGAACAATTCGCATCCAATGTAGAACAACGACAAATAAAATATTCAAAATTATACCCCGAAACAACGTGTAGCATAAAAAATTTGTTTTAAAAGCACAAAAGCATGGAAAAACCGTGTTCCTGACCATTTTCATAAAAATTTCAGTGTACACTGTCCGTAAATACTTTATAAATCAATATATGAGCATTTTTAATGTTACAAAAAAGCCATTGAAAAATTTAAACGTTATTTATCGTTTCCCCTATCATTAAGATTTATTTGACTTGCAGTAAACGCGTTATGGACGTTGATATTGACCGACCTAAATTTCTAGCCACCCAAAAAAAAGAAATATAAATTTTTTCACAAAGCATTAGTTTTGGCCATTTAGATAAACGATGTGTCTCGTTCCTATCATACGGCTCTCGTGCCCCGCAGGAGCTGCGCAAAGGCCCCTAAGCATTTTTCTCGCTTATACGATTTCCGCGCTGTAATCTAAGCGATACGATGGGCGAGGGGGGCGAGCGGGACTAAAATGACGTAGATATCGTTGTATGAGAAGCGAGCGAGAGAGAGAGACAGTAAATCGGAATATTATGCAGGCACATGTACGAATTCTGGGGCAGAGTGCACCTCCGTACGCGTGTGTTGGTACACGAGGACCAGAAGAAAAGGGGACCGCTCTCCGGCTGTTTTGCGCGTGCAGAATGCGAGGGCTTCGCCAGTTAGTGCGCCAAGACCCTCGGCAAACACGTGAGCTTCGTTATCGCGTTACGCGAACCGCACGCTGATTCTCTCTCTCTCTCTCTCTCTCTCTCTCTCTCTCTCACACTCTCCTTCTCTTCTTTTTTTGAGTATACGTACTACCTTACACCACGCGGCCGCGCCCAGACTTTTACATACACGCAATCGTTGATTTTGGAAGGGTGAACGGCGCGCGACATCGCGTCGCCGCAGCTCGATGTACTAACTGGAGTTTCGCTACAGCGAGTACGTATTACGGATCGATTCGAGAGCCCTGCCGCGCGCCGCTACCCATTCTCTTTAACTCTTGGCTATCTGGTATATAATACGTGTAATGTCCGTGGATGTGTATGCGCGTATAGGCAAATTGGAGTTCGCTAAGCCCGTGTCGCGCTATTCTGCTCTACTTGTTGTGCTGGAACGTCGTAGTTTCTATATTTAAACACAGGAATAATATGTAATTAAACTTTCGAGAACGTGGATGTCGCGTATCGGATAATATTGTTAATTTAATGTCAAAATTAGAGTACATTACGCCATGTAGAATAATTCGAATTGAATTTATGATGTACATGTGTATATAATTGAATTAATGAATATTGCCAGAGATATTCATTTTTTTAATTCTTTTCATTTACTAATGTATAAATATAAAAGGGGCTACATAGGTATACCTTAAACTATAAAAAAATTAAAATTATACGAATCGTCAGTAAGCTTGTCATTATTATTTAGAATAATTAATTAAATTGATAATAATCACTCGCCAGTAACTCCTCTTCGAATGTAAGAGTCACTTGTTAAGAAGTGTATGAATTAATTTTCATCGTATAGACTTGGAATTCGATATATTTTTTCTACGCTCTTGTACTTATTGCAACAGAAAAATTAAAAGAAATATTGATACTTTCTTACTTTAAACTTTATAAATATTTTAAAATTAATAAATAATGTATAAAAACTTAATAAATACTGATCAAAACAACTCTATAAGTTCTTATGTTTGAGCTAGTGGCCATATTTATTACTGAGTGGGATTAAGGATTGTCTCACAATAAATTTCTACCAATAGACGTATACTTTCAAACAATGATTAAATACGTAATAATTTAACAAATTATTATAAATAATAATAAAAATTGTATTAGTGATTAGGCATAATTTATGATTTTCTATTTTACGGTACATGTTAACCCATAATAATATATAATTACAAGTATAATATCGAAATTAAAATTAAAATGTGTTACAGTTCTGTTATAAGCAAAAATATGTTCCGCATAGCACATCAACGTCGAAATGAATAATAAATTATATAAAATAACCGAAAGTTTCCCACGCAATCTTTATATCGATCTTTATCGTGGAAAGCACACGCGTTATCCCACAAGAGAACCCACGGAATAATCTCTTATACAAATAGGAGAAGAAATCGCTACCACGACACAAATCATCGGATCGCTGTACCCGTAAAAAGCGATGAAAACGAATAAGGGATAAACCGAAGGGTGCAGTGCGTGCACGCACGCGTGTGTCACTCGTTATATCGAGGACCGAGCGCCGAACTACACCTATTACGTGTCGCGCCTGCACGTTTTCCTGTGTGCTGCAACGACTGCTCTCATCGATAACGAGCTGCTGCAACTAACTGCAGTTGATTATCTTCTTTCTCTCTCGCTCTCCTCTCTCTCTCTCAATCGCTCTCTCTCTCTCTCTCTCTCTCTCTCTCTCTCTCTCTCTCTCTCTCTCTCTCTCTCTCTCTCTCTCTCTCTCTCTCTTGTTTGTTTTATTTGATGATCGGTCTCATTTTCTCTCTCCCTTTCTCTCTTTCTCCTTGCTCTATCGCTCCTTTTTTTCTCTCATCACCTCTGGGTGTGTGAGTTAGCGAGCGTGAAAATAACGAGATGCTAATGGGGAACGATGAATTTCGCGAGCATAATGGAATCGCAATTGCGCGTTTCGTTATATACATACGCCGTGCGCGAGATGCGAAGAGAGTGAGAGAGAGAGAGAGAGAGAGAGAGAGAACGAGAGTCGCCGCGGAACGGATCGATGACACACGTGCTCAAATCTAATCAGTCAAGGGTGAATTTTGCGCGCCCGTGTGTGCGTGTACTTTCTATATATATACGTGCACCCGGTAGCATAAGCCTTCGTAAAGCTCTTTTTCAAAGTCGTTTGGATTATTAAAGGGAGAGAGCAAGAGAGAGAGAGAGAAAGAAATAGAGAAAGAGAGTGATATATGCCTGACGACCTTTTTTATCTCCCTCTTTCCTGATTTCTTTTGCTGGAGCAGACGGTTCGTTGTATATATAGGCACCTTATACCGGCAATTATTGCAACGACGGACCGTGAAAAACTACGCAGTAGCCCTTATGTACGTTTAAGCTCGTTAGTCCTTGCATGGCTCGGATTCATTTTTTGAGTCACTAATTAAATTTTCGTAACAGTTATATCGACAAGCTTCTATACTGTTGTCACATAGTCTTTTATTACATTTTCTTTAATTTCATTAAATTTACTAATTGATACTGCGAAACGAATAATAATTTTAATTAAGTTTTAATTACTCACAAAAGAAGTATTAATTATACATGTATACCTTATACAATTCTACATTTCACGTTGATGATACAATATATATAGTGTAAGCAGCGTGTACTCATAGGATTTTGTTTACAAAGAAATACAAGGCCAAAGAAATGATGCGGTTCTTATTACACAAGAAGATATGCGAAACGTCTTTTCGTATTTGATTATATACATTACTGTGAATTATCCTTGACGTAATTCTAAAAATTCTATTGAAGCTAATAAGAACTCCATGCCAAGATATTATTAGAATCAACGCTATAGAGTATGGATAGAAAATATGTTTTTTTTAATTTAAAATATAATTTAAATTATAAGAAAAATATATTATGGTCAAATTTATATTAAAATGTATTATTTAAATATATTAGTTAACTGTATTAGTAATTTGATGCAATTTTACTCCAACTTGACCATTTGTTAATTTATAATATTTAATTATGTTACTCAAGCCAGTCTAAATACAAAATGCTTCTTCACATTGAGTTTTATCGCAGGACTCTATTGGGTCATAAACATATGCTATACATGAGTTTATGCGAATACTTTGACATTATAGATTTTTTTAATTGAAACTTCAAATGAATTCTTCTCACATTAACAAGATTTATTAAAAATATGTTTAAGAATTGAATTTTTTTAATAAAATATGTGAGGTAGTATATCTGTGTATGAACTTTATAATATCAAGAATAAACCAATATATATATATATATATATAGGTCATTCTACTACTTTTCGAACAAACCTTGCGCACCCATGTCAGGGATTTTGCTGGTGATTTGTTACATGAAAGTACTCATGAAAATAAGCTTTCAAAATATTTTTAGCCCCTAAGGTCTTCGTTGCGACCCAGTAGAGTGTTCTGAATTTTCAAAAGTATTAAAAAAATCGCAATTTTCAAGAAATTTGAGAGACTCCCATTAATACTAATTAGAACGTACTAAAAAAAGATTTTTTTATCTTTTTACGAAAGAAAAAAATATTAGACCCCATTGACAGCTCAATGGGTCACCCCTACGGAGCTGACTATAAACCTAAAATTTTGTGTTTTAACTCACCAAAAAAGGAATTAAAGGTCTTGTAAAGGTGAATAATTTGAAACAAGGTAGACCTAAATACGTATCAATTTCATACAATATCAAGCAATCGAACATAACCTAAAAAACACAAAATTTTAGGTTTATATTCAATTCTGTAGGAGTAACCTGTTGAGATGTCATAGGGGTCTGATATTTTTTTCCTTAAAATTCGTAGAAAGAGATAATCATTTTTGCGGGAAAAAAGTGTAATTTTGGTCTCGCTTTTCAGGCAAAAAGTGGCCATTTTCGTTCAGATGGGCATAAAAGTATCTTTACATGATGAGTTACTGACTTAATAAACAAAAAAAAATTGTTTTGATTTTTTCTACGAAAATCACTACATACTTGATTGATATTCACTTTTCATAACGTAACGTAAAAGAAATAAGTCACTTTATATGACTTTATTAATTATGTTTAAGAAACATATACATGTATAAATTTTCGACTACGCTGTAACTTTGATATAATAATGCAATGTTTGCGCGCGTTAATAAATGTCTGTAATAAAGGATAATTTGATTCATATAAGCTCTATATTCTATAATTTAAAGTTCCTCAGAAAACAAATATTGACTATATCTTCGTCATCGTTTAGCCCTTCAGTACAGGGAACACCTACGCAAGTATAACTCACGTCGCATCTATTTTAAGACTCCACTTTGAACCGTAATAAAATGTATCTATTGATCTAGCATATAATTTTAAAAGTTGCATTCAAAGTTTAGAAATAATATCCTCTCGGAAATGTCTAAAATAAATATGTGGATTTTCCTCTACGGCCATTCTGCCATAAAAATATTAATAAGTCTTAGTTTATAAAGCTCATTAGAAAATTGATCGGTTCAACGCAGCTCTCCTTGATCCACATGCACTAAACAACACTATTTCAGTACACGCTAATGACAATAAGTTTCTAACATTAATCCGGCTTCAAGTTAACGCGGCATCGACGCTATAGACATCCTATACGTCAGAAATGCAAGCTCTCCGTGCTTCAAAGTTCAAGACAATGCGTCATTGTTTTAAGGCGTCGAGCGTAGTCACATTCCATTGTAAAAGCCGCGCTCGCGCGCACCTATGGACGACTCGATTAGCTCGGATGGCCGCTATAGCAGTTAGTAGTTTCTTAACTGTGACTAGGACACGTGCAACACGTGGCCGCCGTTTAAATAATCGCGATGATCCATTTCGTCTAGACGCGAGAGCCACGGCAGAGCAGCAGCGCATCGCATAGCCATTCGATGTTTGTGTACACGTATGTATAGCTAGCGCGCGGGCGCGAAATCTAATTACACGCGAATCCGTAGATTGGTGGAGGGACGCTCGTCCGCTACTAGTACTTCCGGCTGCCTTAGTTACGCGCTCTTTTGCACTGCGTGGAAACACGTGCTTTCCAAGTGCTCGCGACTTTGCCTGTACCTTTATCTCTCTCTCTCTCCCTCTCTCTCCCTCTCCCTCTCTCTCTCTCACTCGGGTTCTGAAAGCCACGAAGCCAAAATAGCGTAATAATACGATCAGGGAAAAGAAAATATTCGCCAATGTCACGCGCGAGTCACTTGCTTGACAGTGTCCCTTTGCAGCGATACCTCGTCGCACGCGATGATACGTACTCCGCGCTTTTTCAAAGTAGCTGAAAAAGTTTTGAATGTTTTGATGTAGAATTTTTTAGAATGTCTGAAGTAAAGGAAGTGCGATATATTTTTGATGGACGTTTTATTATAAAAAAAATAGTTAAAAAAACTTCAGGGCTGTAACTTTGTTGAAAGTTATGATAACTTTTCAAAGCTGACGTACTCTCTACTTTCCACAACAATGTTTTCAGTAATTTTAGTTACCTTTTATATAAAACTAAAATAAAGTTGGTAAAGGGTTTTGTTTGTGAAATCTGATAAAATGAACGGACGGAAAAATCTTTTTTTAAATCGCTTTTTGATTCTCTTTATATACAGTGATGCTATGATAAATGTTTGAAACAGTTATTCTTCGAAATACTTTTTAAATATAAAACTAGGTTACGTCAAAAAAAGAATTATGTTTAATAAATTTTCATGGATATAGCATTACAATTTAACCCACCGTAATAATGCAGAGTGCAGGTAACCCCAACAGCTTGAAATGGCTTTTATGTAAAAAAATTACTGAATATTTATGAAGCAGTGCAGAATACTTATAAATAATAATGTTTTTTCATTTAGTTTTAGTTTTAACATAGTAAAAATCCTAAAGCAAAAACGAGCCATAAAACCCATGAAACTGATATCAGCATGAAGGATTTATATATTCCTAAGTATTGAAACAAAAATGTTCTGTATAAAGCGAAAAACGTATAAAAATTTATTCTATTAATTTTTGTTACTGACTGTCTGATACAATTTTGATTTTTTCACTTGTTTTATTGGAGTTGACCCTATTTTTAACGTTTGGCTTTACTTCTCCGGATTAAATTTTTTTTAATGTTCATATTTTGACAAACTTTGAACATCAGTTAGTTTCATACGTCCTCCCGCGTCCCTGGGCATCCTCCCATTGCTCCGCATCCCTGTGCATCCTCCTTTCGTAAAATATTGACCTATTTCACTTAAGAAAATAATAGCTTTTTAAATTTTTAATATTTAATAAACTAAAAGTTTAAAAGTAAAAACCTTCGATTCACATTGCACACCGCATCAAGAATGTAAAGCAATTCGTTTTGACATAAAACAATTACCACACTGGGCGTAGCAACCGTTTAATTCCTGGGGTGTAAATAACCCGCAATGACAAACGTGTTATTATTTGAAGTGTAAAAAATTTGTAATAAAAATAACCAAATAATAATAATAAATTAATAATAAATTAATAAATAATAAATACATAATAATAAAATTAGTAACCAGCGTAGGTTTATAAAGAAGACAATTTCTGCACCAATTTTCAGAATACTCAAAAACGTTATCGCGCCATAAAGTCCCTGAATAATAATCCCCTCGAGAAAGCGAAATTTTATTAAAAATCTCAAATCTCGAGAATTCCCTCCGAGCTGCATCGATAAAGCGCCGACGGACTCGAGGCCAGCTCCAAACTCCACACACACACCCAGCCATACTCCCGAAGTTATATCAAGTTCGGCTAGCATTCCCGTTCGCCTCCATCCACGTAACATCAGCAGCATCAGCAACAGCAGCAGCAGCACTCGAGCGCTTTCAGGGAGGGGGGAGGGTGGAGTGCTATGTCGTCTACGCTGTGCACGTACGCGCGCACATCGCGGCTGCCGCCACCGCCGGCGCTGGCTGTATGGCGCAGGGTAGATAGAGAGCGCAGCGCGTGGCGCGCGAGGGTAGGGCAGGGCAGGGCAGGCCGCTCACCCCTGTAAATATCGACCGGCTGCGAGGTCCGCGCGAGTTACATCGACGCCGTCGGGCCTCCCCTACTGGCTATATATACACGTACACGCACACACAGAGAGCAGCGCCGCTGCTGGCACTGTTCCCCGGCTTGGCGCGGCGCCCGCACTCTCCACCCCCGCTTTTTCCCATTCGCTGCCGCGCGCAGCGTCTACTCTCGCTCGCTCTCTCCCCGTAACAATTATCTCATCTCCCGCTCGCGTACTCCCGGCTTACGTAAATACGTAAATATAGCGGGCGGACGAACCCGATAGCGCCTGCCCGATACACCTGCAGTGCACTGGATTTCTCGCGGGATTGACCTACTTTGAACCCTGCGTCTCTGGATGCATGTATGTATGTATGCAGGAGTGCTGGACGACGAGAGTAATCCAAGCGAACGGATATGACTTTTTTATTTTAGTCCCTTCGTTCGTTTGTTCGTTCGTTTGTTCGTTCGTTTCGCGCTCGGCGCGGCCATATTTCGTTTGACGCGCGATCCAGAGGGCTGCTAAGGGATTTTGCAGCTGGAGCTTCGCGCGCATCTAAATTTCATGGGCTTTGGTCAGCGAGCTGCGAGAGGAGAAAATTTAATAAAGTATTAAGCGCCGCTGCACATTGAATGAGTCTCGTATCGCGTATTGATTTTGACTAAATGTACCGGCTTTTACTGCTGCACGTGCAAAAACCTGCTGAGTATGTTGTACTCCCTGTTATGAGAATTCTTATTACGCGTGAAATGTTTTCGCGAACGATTTTACATTTTCAATCTCGACCGCTAGTTGAGCAGTTTTTTAAAAGAGATTTTTCAGAGATAGAGTGAAAATAAAAGCCAGGCTCATATTATCATAATGAAGCCAGATACTTCATTTAATGGTTTGGGATATTCTAGCGAGTCCCAAAGGAAATTTTTTTTCGAGAAAATACCTTTTTTATACCAAAAGTTGAGCTAAAGTATTAAGAACCTTTTTAGTAAAAAATATTACTTTACTTTGTGCGATGATTAAATGAACTAAGCGAAAGTTTAAAATTGAAAATGCACCTCACGCGTACAGAATTTCTCGACGTTTAATAAAAAAAAGCTTTTCAATAAACTTGACCTATTAAGTTTCAAGCCCGCGATCCTTTATTACGCAAGTAAACAAAGTTTCTTTTTTCTTCGTTATTACACCGGCTCGTAGCTTTAGTACGTATACCAATACGTAATTTTTTATAACATCGCCGCACTACGCAAACTATAAAAGTAATCCATATTTCTCGCGCTAACGATTCGCCCACATTATACAACTACAAGGACTATTTTTACCGGCGACCTCCTATTTTTAATTCACCGCCGCATACGCAGATCGAGTTCAGCATTATCGTAAAGTGCGCTCGCGTCGCGTACACATTCTCGCGCTCACGCAAACACACAGCTACACGCTACACCTGTTAACACAGACCTGAGCACAATTAACAAGACAGGCGACAAACAGCCAGAAGCACGGCGCAGCATCCCCTCGTGCCCTCGAAAGGGCTAATTTTACCTCCTCGCGTCGCGCTACGTACACGCCGAGCGGGCCGGCCCTTTGCGCTTCCTCAGCCGCGTGATATGCAAATGCGCGCTTCATGCGGCTTTACGGTTATTCCGCAGCGCCGGATAAGGCGAAAGAGCCAGCCTGCCGTACGTAACGCGCGTCTATGTTGTGCTATGCCGCGTGTGTAGTACCGTGCGCCGCGTACATTAGCCTGCGTGCCTCTCCTTGTCGGGGTATCCACGGGGTACGAGCGCGTCGTCGAGCCACTTTGCGTGGAAAAGCCAGAAAAAGGCAAGGCTTTTGCTATGCGACGACTACTTTTTCGAGGGGGGGGGAGAGAGAGGGCAATAAAACGCGGATCGATCTCTGGCTACGGTTTTGCGTGCATGTATACGTATATAGTGGGATACGTATGCAAAACGAAAAAGAAAACTTCAAAGGGATGTTTACGCTACGAGAGCTGCGTGAATAATAACGGGTCGCGTGCATATATATCGAGGAAAAATAGCGTCTCTTTTGAAAGTCGAATTCGTAAACGTGTCACGTGAAAAATTGACTCTCCTCAATATTCGTCAAGCTTGTACTTTTTGAGTGCTGTCACAAAGCGAACGATGAATGCTATTTTTTTACAAAGATTTCCATAAATCTGAAAATATTCATTCGATAGGCTTCCACTTGGATACTCTCCACGAGGATCTTATCCAAAGCTCGAGACACGCGGGCGTGTAGATATAATAGACTCTCCCGATGTAATCCTCCCGCGCGAATTGTCCAGAGCCAAGTATAAAGCCAGCGCTGGTTGGCAAAAGTTGTCCGTATCCTCGCACACACGCGGACTCAGCTAGTTCGGCGAGTCTCTACATGCACCAGCCCATCTCGCGCAGTTCGTTGGCTCGCACTCCGCTGCGCACTATAATGCAGTGCACGTGCAGCTGCAGCGAGTCGCTTACACGGAGCAGCGAGCGCGCGCCGTCGCGAAGAAAGCACGCGGCAAAGCAAAGGGCCGAGCCGGCTAAGCGCAGCTCGGCGTGTACACCCGGTGCGCATAATGGAAAGTCTATACGGAGCATCGCGGGGAGAAAGAGCGCCGGACAAAAGGCATCGGGGAGGAGGCTAGAGAGGTGTGCGCAGCAGGTTGCCGATGCCTCGTCGGAGAAGCGAGTCGAGCGCCTGCTGCATCGGGGTCATCGATCCTGCGCCGGGTCACCGCGGGGCCTCGCGCTCGCTGCGCCCGAGGAAGATGTCGCGCGACGTCGGCCGATGCCAGATATAGCGCGGCGCATTCGCTGAAATAACTCGCGAGCGAGCGCGCTTTTATCGCTCCAGTGGCCGGAGAGCGCGCGACGGCGAGAAAGAGGAGCCGAGCGCGATGCACGCCGATGCACGCCCTAGTAATTAGTGCCGCGCGCGGCGCCGCTGATAAACGGAAGCCGCGCCGGCTGCTTTGATGTTAATTTCAAAAGGATCGCTCTCGTTTTCCACCTGCGGAAATTTCTAAGAGGACGAGAGAAAGAGAGAATAAAGTCGCGCTGCTAACGCTCTAAGTAGTCCGTAAAAAGAATTACCGCGTCTTTTTTTTCAACGGAGGATCGACTTGATAATTTGCCAGGGACTTTTCTTCTGCTACTTCGTCTTTCTCTTGTTCTTGTTCTTGTTCTTCTTTCCCTTCTTTTCCTCGTTTTAGAAACTTATAATGAGCACCTCGAGGAATTATCTTAAGACGCCATGGAAGCTTAAGCTGTAACACAGCAGCTGCAGAATCATTCAATTTCTCAGAGAAAAATCCGTCTTTTCCAGTTAATAATTAAGTTAGCAGCCGTAGTGGCATCGCTACTTCAGTTTCGACTACTTCCGAGTTTAGAGAGCCTAGCTGGTCGCTGCTTTCGCGTATTTCAAAAACTTTCTACTATTCCTTCATTTTTTAATGCCCTTTCGCAAACAGCGCAAATATAGGTTAATGTAATGCAAATATAAGAGAAGAAAGCAATAATAGAGGAACCTTCAAAAAAGGACGAGTCGTCGCGTGCCAACAATTTATACAATAACGCACTCGCGCCGGGGCTCTCCTCTCCTCGCGAATATTTATTCGCGCATTTCTCGCGGTCTCGCGTACATGTACGCATTTTACATAAAAAGTCCGTCCCTCGGCTCCGCGGACAAGGAGGCTCAAACGGAGGGCAGTTGGCAGCTCGCCTCGCTATAGCCGGCATCGATCGTACCTCGTACCTCCCTCTCCCATGCATGCGTAATATTTGACGATCACGCACAGCCGTATTGTTCGCTCGAGCCCACAAAGACTCTCCACATACATGCATGCATACATACCTCAATATACACGTACGTGCACATTATACATATGCGCGCGGGTAAACGCACGTACATATCCGAGGGCGGGTGCAAATACGGCCATTGTCAAAGGTAATCGCGGAGTGCGATCACGCATCGATCCCTGCAGGACGCGCGGGCCAGATTGCATATTGTGCGCGACGGGCGGCTGTAGGTAAACAGAGGCGCGTGGGCGACAGCGACAGCAGCGGCAGTCCTTCATCGATCGAAGCCCCCGACGACGACGACGACGTGCGTATTTCTCGTCTCGTGGTCGACGTCGGCGACGTGTATCGGCCCAGGGGACGGGAGTTCAGCTTCGGCTTGGCGGGCTTTTGTAACGGAGCGCGCGACGCTGGCTGGAGAGGCTATTGTAGGCGGGGATTCAGATTCACTCGGACGTGTCTCATTGAATTGTTATCCAGGTCAGAGCGGTTCGCGTATACATGGCTCGTTTGCGCGCGCTTCGATGCGCCCGCGTATAACACCGAGGCTTTCTTTACGTATGATTGACGATGCTGTATACACTCGAGACAGGCTGTATAGCTGCTTGTTACTGCATAGGAGTACTTGGGCTCGAGCAAATAGGTTCTTTAGCTATGAATTGACTTTGTGTGATTCGCGTTGCTGCTGTAAAGTATACTTTTAATTTTAGTACTCGTTCTATTAATAACGTGTAATATTTTACTCTTGTTTACACTGTTGAGGCTTACTTTTAAAATTATATACGCGCGCTTATTAAAAACTAGTTCATACTCTCTGTCATAAAACAATGTATCTTTTTATCATATGAAAGGGTATCTGCTAATAATATTAATATAAATAGTTTAATTGAATACGAAACTATGATACTGGTCATCATACAGCCGATACTTGTCTCTTGCGTCATTACTTTATTCATTTACTGATAATAAAGGGGTTCGAGCAATTTAGTTTGATAAAAATAAACACTTTTAAAAATAACGCATCCTTAGTATAATAATTGCATAGTACACTAGAAGAGTTTCAGCAAACATATTTACAAAAATAGGTAATAAAATTTTAATATTATTCATTATTATGAAATAACAATTTATGTAAAAATAGCTTACAATCCTTGATGATTTTTCAATATTCAAAGAATCGTTATTTTAGAGTCAGTGTGACAATTTCAAGTAGTTTAACCCTTTTATTCCCTTTGTAGCCACATGCCACATTTATTGCATACAAAATATATTGCATTCATAAGGTTCATATCGAATCTATATAGAAGTTTGAGGTACAGTTGCATTCGAGTACTTTCAGAGATCATACTTTAAATAAAGAGCAATTTTTTAATAAATTCTTTTAAAATATATCTTTAGAGGTATTATGTAATCTTATGAGTCAAATGAAAAAAGAATTCTTTCTCAACAGCGAGTTTCCTAAATGACCACTAGCAACGAGTACTCGCCATTTTTCTTAATAATAATCAACTCTTCTTGTTCCGTCATTATTTGATACTTTTTACCGAAACGTCCTACACAAAATCCCAAATATTCAGCACACTACAAAATTCACCAACACAATCGTGTCGTTCTGTTTGCAGGACGTTGCGTTTATAAATCCAGCGAACGTGGTGTTCGTGTACATGCTCGTGCGCGAGCTCGTGGACGGCAAGGAGGCGTCCGAGCGCGAGCTCCAGGCCACGGTGCTGACCTGCCTGTACCTCTCGTACAGCTACATGGGCAACGAGATCAGCTATCCGCTGAAGCCCTTCCTCGTCGAGGACAGCAAGGACAAGTTCTGGGACCGATGCCTGCTCATCGTCAACCGACTGAGCTCCAAGATGCTGCGCATCAACAGCGAGCCCGGCTACTTCACCGAAATCTTCTCCGAACTGAAGGCACGTTGCGCGTCTTGCAATTTTAGGAGGGCCCCCGAGAAGCCGCTGCCGTTGTAGAAACGCTTCACCAACGACGTCTTTGAGACTAGACTGCGTTGAGCGAACAACTTGCCGAACGTTTCGGAGGCGTCTCTCCGATGTTGAAATGGCCGCGATTGTCGTCTAACGCTCGTT
The DNA here is from genome assembly GCA_949152435.1 of Gastracanthus pulcherrimus. NCBI lineage: Eukaryota > Metazoa > Arthropoda > Insecta > Hymenoptera > Pteromalidae > Gastracanthus > Gastracanthus pulcherrimus. The sequence continues at coordinate 183,719,095 of OX424574.1, forward strand.
GAGTAAACGCGGAAGAAGCGAGCTCGGTACGCGAATGCAACCGTTCTGAAATTTCAACGTTTGTGGAAGGCGTCTGAAACGTTTGGCAAATTGATATTCAACTTTACTTGGTTCAGGAAAACTCGCTGGTGAATCGTTTCTAAAATGTTTCGTGGTATGTCGCAACAATTATGTCTTATGCTTAGACCTGCAGCAAGCTTTGATCATTCAATCTGAATCCTTTAGCCTTCGTAGATTGTATTATTAAGAGATAGAGAGTATCTATATGCCCATAATCGCGTTAGCGAAATCGGTATGCGAAATACACGAAGTACAAGGAGAGAAATAAAATGCCGAGTCCACTAAAACGCACGACGTTCAAAACTCTAATTAAAACAAAAGTACGTTGTAGCAGTGTGACAACTTACAATAGCTTTCAAAACCGTAGATTCTTCTTTTTTGGGAGAATGAGTTACTACTTTTTTTTAAAAGGAGTATTAACTTTTCCTTCAAGACATTATATTAGCATGCCTGAAACAGTTAATTTGTATATTTTATTTCTCACCGTGTACTGCAAAGTAGTATCTGCTTGACCTTAGGGGTGTCTTAAGCTACTTCATTAAAATAAATTTCAATGCCCCTATGGAAAAACATTCAAGTTGAGTATGACTTCGGTTACTCTCAACTAAAATCGACGGTTCTAGCTTGACCATGTACGATGCTGGAAAACCGAAATGACACTCAACTTGAGCTTAAACACTCAGCATTTGAGAGTATTTTCCATAAGGGTGAGTTCATCAAGCTACTAAAGATAAGTTAATAATCGTAGTAAATCGTAAATAGTAAATGGATCGTAGTAAATGTTACTTTGATCTATTACAAACTAAGTTATTATCACTAGCTTGCTAGGCTAATAGAGATTGTAATGAAGTGGTTCAAGACACCTTATTTTAAGTTGATAATGCGACGACATAACCCCGGAAGTAAAACTCTTCTAACTAAAGTAATCATACACTCTTCTATCGTACTAAAAATACTATATACCTACTAATAATTAACCCAGTCGCAATATCTTTAATTTGAAGGTATAACTAGGATCACGTGGGCTTCTCGCGTGTTTTGGTTTCTAGTGGGAGAATTTTGCGTACTTCCATTTACATGTAATTGGCGTACATTGCATATTTTGCATACAGTTTTTCGCGTACATAAATATGGGCGCATAGATACTTCGTAAAAGACATTAACGTAATTAACTGAATAAGTAGACATTTTGACTATATAATATTGAAAATAAATAATTTTTATAATTAAAAGGAACTGCATGCGATTAGAGATGTTTCAAGGGCTGCTTAAGTGTATAAGTATTTATACAGCAGAAAAACTATGCAAACTGTGTTTTCTGTCTGAAATGTAAAAAGGAAAGTTAAAAATGGATAATAATTTAAGTTTAAGAAAAACCAATTTTGTCTAACAGTGTTAGATTTAAATATTAAGCAATATGTCAAGGAGCATGCTCATTACCATACCATTCATTATCAGTACAATTCCTTCAATATTAAAATACTTTTTGCAAGTTTAGTGAATGTCTGACCACGTGTGGACTTTTCTACTTAACCGAGTATACGTGTTATTTTGATTTTGGAGTGGTTGTACCCATGGCATGAGCATTCTCCTTCATATTCTACATTTGAGTAGAGGCATCGTAACGACATCGTATTATCATACAAGTATAATAAGCATAGAGATAGTCGAAAGGAGAAACAAGTGAAAGTCAAAATAAACGAGAGGTGGTAATTTATAGTTTAGTTGTAATAAAATAAGATTGTGGATGATTTGGTGGTAACACGTGGTAATGTGGTAATGTGTCAGCAGGCCTACGGAACGACAGATCGAGTAAATCTGACTGGCAACGGCCTCGAGCGAAGCCTCGTTGTCTCCGGAGTCGCGGTACCCACCAAGGCGGCTTGACGGAGCTACACCCACCTGCTGGTGCGGATCGCCAGGCACCGCTGCGACGTCACGACGCTCTGACGACGGCCAGTCGTCAGCGGAGGAAAAACGGCCCACGCAGCTTGACCTCGCGACAGCCTCAGCGATAGCCTCGACCTCTAAGTCCTCGAGCGCCGGATCCGAGGACGAGGAGGAGCGCGACGAGGCCGAGCTCGAGCCGGACGCCGACGCCGACTCGGAGAGCGGCCGGTGCTCGGGCTGCGGCCAGCGCCAGCCCCTCGAGATCTCGTACACCATCGAGGACATCGACACCCTCGACCAGAGCCAGCAGCAGCAGCTGCAGCAGGCCCGCTTCGGCGCCAAGTCCGACTCGCGCAAGTACCGGAGCTTCCTGTCGCCGGACGACGCGCTGCGCGACCTGCGCAAGCACGCGAGCCAGGGCGCGGAGATCCGCTGGGAGCTGCACACCTCGCGCACCGACGTCGACCTGGCGAGCCGCGCCAGCACCAAGTGCAGCTGCCACAGCCTGACGCCGCAGCCGCGCGAGGAGAAGCGCCACCCGGAGCGCGGCGACCTGCGCAAGCACCACAGCGCCGAGACGGACAAGTGGTCGCTCAAGCCCGACACCGAGCACGACCTGCGCAAGCACCTCAGCGACGACAGCCGCATGGACCGCGAGCACCGCTGGACCCTCCAGGTGCCCGAGGTCCACGCCAACCCCAAGCAGCGCTGCACCTGCCCCAAGCCCCAGCGCGTCCTCTCGCCCTCGCCCTCGGCCAGCGACGAGGCGGCCTCGCGCCACCACAGCCCCCTGCCCTCCTGCCGGGCCTCGCCCAGCTCGCACACGCCCACCCTGCCCGAGCCCCGGGCCCGCCAGCTCCACCAGAAGCGCCCCAGCGCGGACTCGCGCTGCTCGCCGCAGCCCGCCCCGGCGGAGCCCGTCCCCGAGCAGCCCCAGCCCCAGCCGCAGCCCCAGCCCGCCAAGGCGGCCGGCCGCAGGGAGCGCGGCCAGCCCTCGGAGGCCAAGCGCGCGCTGCGCACCAAGTGGGCCGTCAAGCCGCACTTCTCGCTGCCGGCCGAGCGCAAGGACTCCAAGTGGGTCAAGCCGCACGACGACTACAAGAGCAAGAGCCTCAAGGAGCGGCCCAAGTACAGCGTGCGCCGCAGCATGTCGCCCGACCCGGACCGCGACCCCAGGCAGGTGCACCGCCTCGACAACCGCATCGTGCGCAAGCTCATCTCGCCCGAGGTCAGCATCATGGACGCCAAGTGGGCGCCCTACGAGGGCTACTCGCCCCTGCCCAACGTCGGCATGAAGAAGCGCGAGACCAAGAAGATCAGCGACATCAAGTGGGTGCCCTACGACGAGTCGCCGCTCCTGCAGGCCGGCAAGCCCAGGCTCGAGCGCGAGCCCAGCCTGCCGATGGACGAGCTGGACGACCCGCCGCGCGCCTGGTCGCCCTTCCGCAACATCACGCCGACCCACCTGCCGCCGCCCGAGGCCACGCCCACGCCCACCGAGGAGGAGGCCTTCCGCTGGCGCATCCTCGACCAGGTCCAGGCCTTCCCCATCTACCAGGGCGCCTGGCGCGAGGAGTCGCCGCCGCCGACGCCCCCGCCCCCGGACCTCTCCACGCCCGTCTGGTCGCCCCAGGAGCCGCGCCGGCTCTCGACGCGGCCCTCGCCCTCGCCCCCGCCCTCGCCGCCCCCGGCCCCGCGGAAGCGCTCGACCCTCAAGGTGCGCTCCAGCCGCAAGAAGGCCCTGCGCGCCAAGTCCCAGGAGAGCACGCGCCAGGAGCCGCGCCAGGAGCAGCCCCGGGCCTTGCAGCTGGCGCCGCCGCCCATCGAGCTGGCGCCCCCACCGCCGGGCCTGCGCTCGATCATGCGCACCGCCAGCGAGGAGCCGGGCAAGCGCCGCCGGCCCCAGCTGCTGCGCTCCAAGGCGCTGCTCGACGTGCCGCGCATCGACGCGAGCAAGCGCTCGCTCAGCGAGGAGGTGCGCAGCTACAACCGCTCCGAGTCGACCAAGCGCGGGCTCATCTTCCGCGCCAAGAGCGAGGACGCCGCGCGCTACGGCAAGCCCTGGTACGCCGAGGACGAGGACGAGCGCCCGGAGCTCAGGGAGTACGTCACCACGGTCTGAGGCCGGCGCGACGCCGTTCTTCTTGTTCTTCTTGTTGTTGTTGCCGCCGCCGCCGCCGCTGTTGTTCTTCATCCCGATGCCGATGCTGCTTCAGTTTCACCGTTTATTCGTCGACGCAGAACAACGAAGAGGGAGAGGAGCCAGGACGTTCGGATACGCGCCACAGTGGGAATGCATCCTTTGCTTCGCAGTACCGCAATGGAATAATGACACTTCCGCTCAAGGCCTGACTGACGAGAACGAACACCTTGTTTTTCCACCGCAAACACCGCACACCGCGCATCGAGTCATCGCAATTGCAAGCATCTCGCAACGGCTCGCAACGTCAACTGGCCTACTAGGCGAGAGGGTCGTGCTCACATTTTTGTATTCTATCGCGAGAAGGTCGTCGCTGCAATGTTATTTCGGGGCTGTAGACTACTCGGTTAAACAGTTGACTAGATTGGCTCGGACGAAGACTGGTATGGCTCGTGGGCCATCGTGATTTTTTTCACGAAGGAAAGACCGGAAGATAAAATAGACTACTTTTCTTTACTCTTTTCTTTTCCTTTTGAACGATGAAATTCTACCGAAGGAACATGTATACAGGAACGATAAGAGGATTTGGCCCGTACTCGGGCTGGGGGTAAAATTCCAAGAGTGACAAGATACGTCACGACATTGCATACAGGGGGCAGGATGACTCGTAGAGGCATGTTTTGCTGATACACGCATACACAACACACACACACACACACACGCACACACACACATACACACACTCACACATTCAACAGTACGTAAAGAAAAAGTAACGTTCTTAGTGCGTTTCAACGATACGTTTAGCGATATTATGATACTTAGTAAAATTAAGTACGAGTTTAGGTCTTAAGTAGTCTGCATTAAGGAATGAAAGGTTCGAGCATACATACGATGGAAATCAGACAAGTTCACGCGGACGCGAACGTTTGAAGGCAAAAGGAACGGAATGGATGAAAGAAAAACAATCGATCCTTCGCGTGCGTTGCTCCGTGGAACGGTGTTTTTGAATGAGACCGGAGCGACGCGCGCGATCGTCTACACTCCTTGCGAATAATAACCGAAGGACGCGCGTGCTCTGCGAATCGCGCAACAACGTTTCCGTCGAAGACAATTCGAGGATCACTGCGCTGATTCACGTGTTTAACGCGAGCTAATCACGTCGCGAGACGAACTGCATAAACATCCGAAACAAAAGCATTCGTAAACTCTAAGTTGCATGCTCCAACGTCGTCTTTCTGTTACAAGAAAAATGCGAAGCGAATCGATGCGCGTGCAAATGTGAATCGCCGTGTGGTCCGAGAAGGAGAAAAAGAAAATGGAGAACGAGTGCTAGAGCGAGTGAGAGTGCATGAGGCAGCGAGTATAAGAGAGCAAGAAAGAAAATGCGACTTTGTTGTTATCGATTACACATACCTTCGTGATGAGTAAAACGAGAAAAAATCACGCGAACGATGCTGCGAAACGACTCGAGCTTCAGAGGTCCGCGTTGATTTTTAGCGACGGTCGTTTATGCGTACGTACGTACATGTAATAAATATAAAAAAAATTACCTAATTTATTTGACGGGTCGCCTCGAGTCAAATCGGCGGCCCTGTGCCGGCGTGTGCAATATTACTTACGTATTTAACAAACCAAAGGGTCTGACTAGGCGTAACGCAAATACTTTCTCCAGTGGAAAAATTTTGCACGTTTACGCGCTTAAGTGAATAACCAAACCAAAAAAAGGTAAAAAAAAGGTAAAAAATGTAATAAAAAAGAAGTTGCATTATGCCGGGATAAGCTTAGCATTATCTCTCCAGTTGCTCTCTTTAATTAACTTATAAGTAGTGAACTACGCAGCTAAATGATGGCTCGATACTTCATTTCCCTTCTCTTCTTTCGTAGACTGAATAAATACGAGAACCTCGTTTGTTGATTATGCGCGTTTATATAAATAGATAAGTATTTAAGCAAGTATCGTCGAACTTCTCTTGATTCCTGCCGAATTGATCGAAAACGATCGTTATTATGAAAGAAAAGAAAACAATTAAAGCTCTCTTTGGCTTACTCCGTAGTTGCTTCTCGGCTCAAATTGTTGCGTTTTTGCGCGTCTCGTTACAAATACATCCCGTCGCAAATTATTGCTTTCGTTCCCCCGCCCAACATGATAACTACCTAAAGCCTCGATTATATGCGATCGTTCACCAAAGTTATTTTCTACTGACAAGTAAAAATGGAGACATTGTAACGTTAAAGTTATATATTTATTGAAAGAGAAGAGAGAATATGAAGAGAAAAAAAGTGCTAAAAGAGAATTTATTGTGACTATAATATGAAATCGATTAATCGTTATTAAAATTTTCTGAGAATCACGAGACTTTGATAAGCTAAAACAAGCAAGTATTATAGTTATATGCTAACGAGAGTAAATATTAAAGACGTTTCATATGCGATAATATTTACATATTTTTTTTATTAAAATCAACAAACAGATTTTATTAACGATTAATTCAGTGCGATTTCAATCAAAGACAATGATTTTTTTTTTGGCTATGATTATAGACGCGAGCGTATCGTCCCTCTGCACATTAGAAGAAAAAAATTAACGAAAAAATGGAAAAAAAAGTTGTAAAAATAAAACGGAAGTCAAATGTATAAAAAAAGTCTTTAAAAGTATTTGGCGCGGGGATGAGAGTCGCGCGTGTCGCGTGCGATCGAGGGAAAAATCGTCACTCCTTTTCTTAAAAGCGCAATATTTCGTATTTTCTACATTCTATACGCTACCGCGTTCATTTACCGACGAAGTATCTATACGATTACCCTGTAGGTATTAAGTAAAGTTTAAGCATGCAAATCATAATACGATATTGTTCTTCTTATATCACGACAATTGTACATAAGTTCGCATGACATTCACGCGTATACGCACTCACTCACGCAAGTCTATAACATGAGAAAGAAAAAAACCAATCTACCGCTTGCATTCGGAAGGTAGTTTCGCTGATTCTCGATGAGTGATGAAGTTTAGCGGAAGTAAATCATACGAACGAAAGCAACAAAAAAAAAGCAAGAGCGCGAAGCAACCTCGATCGATACTTCAACGTGATATTTTCTTTCATGATATTCTCAATCATTCCACGCATATAAAATTTACTCATAGGTGATAAAACATAAACGGTGAATAGGTCCACTCGTGAACGAAGAATTTTTATTTCCGCGAGAAAGCGAAAAAAAGCTGTTGTTACGACGAATTATTGCATTGAATTATCTTACGTGAAAAATTTGCGCAGAACAATAACGGATATAAAAGTAAGTAAAATTTCTTTGCGTTCGCGGGAGCGTGAAAATCAATGTTTCCCTCCGAAAATAGCTCGATGACGGCTCTTCGCGTTCCGCGCAGCGGTCAAACACAAAAGGTCTCGCCGGGCGCGCTCGGATGCGCGGGCTGTGCTTCGCGCGAAAATTTCGCGAGACCGAGTATTGTTCAAGCGTCGCCGCGGAACTAAAAGCAGCCGTCACTCGCACGCATTGAGTTTTCGCTCTTGCGTCCATCGCAGCCGCAACTTTCCGCGCGCGAGAGATTAAAAGCTCGCTACTCCGCGGCTCGTCAAAGCTCTGTCCAGAGTGTGATTTAGCTGCGTTCGACAGTGCATAGTCCGCGATGTGCAGCAGTGGCTTCCGCGCGTAAATAAAGCAGGAAAAAGAAAACAGCGAGCCGAGGAGCTGCGGGGGCTTTGATAATAAAAAGGAAAGATAACAGATGGAATAACCTCCGTTGCAACAAGTCTTTTTAGCAATTGAATTTTTAAGTGAAGAGAAACCCACATAAATATGCTACAGTACAGTGTATTAGTGCTGCCATTAGCATAAAAATATGAAATCGAGTGATGGTGAGAGAGAGAGAGAGAGAGAGAGAGAGAAAGAGAGGGAGAGGGAATGAGCGAGAATGAGTGGAGAGAATGAAAGCTAGCAAGAAAGGGAGAGAATACGAGTGAAAATGAGCAAGCAAGGGACAGAAGCCAAAATAGTTAACGATGAAAAACTCTTATCATACCCGACGTATACTGTATAAACATAAGCCCGTGTAATTCGTTTGCAGTCCGATGATCATTTAGGAAAATTCCCTTCGTGTCGGATTAGCAGTTTCGTCCGTGTATTTAACGAAAGATTTGAAAGAAATAACAAAAAAAAGCAAAATAATAGAGCCATAGAATTAATGAAAAAAATGAAAGGGACAGCAAAATACAAAAAAATACAGATCGTAGATCGTATTAAAATGTGATTCTTTGTTATATATTATAATTATATTGATTGATTGCGTGATATTGTAATGTTCATTTATACAATTTCGTTACGTTGCTTCTTGAGCTTATTTTTTTTCCTGGCTTTGTATACTTCAATAGCCATCGAAAAACTAGATCATTGAAGCTCAACATTTTTTCTAGTCCAGCATTACCATTGATATTATTGTTAATTTAAGTAAGAAACGATATCCGATGTATCCCCCCTCGAATGTTTCGTGATAATCTGAACTCAATACCAACAAAGAAATACTGACAATTATATAAAATATAAACAATAAAAAAAAACGAAAGATACGGCGTGATGCAGGGAATATTTGTTCTGCGAGGTAGAGCAATGCATAATAATTTATGTAAACGATACGATATGCAACCCATAATATGAGGTCAATGTTGATTTGTTTAAATAAATGTAAGTTTGAAAATCCGAAAAAGTTGTATTCATTTATTTCATGTCGTATAATTATTTTTTTATATAATTTTATAATTTATTATTTTACATACTCTATAATATATTTACAATAAAATACATTCAAACTTTATTTAGAAAAGATTTTAGTATGTTATATTAACATAATTAACTGAATTAATAATTTGTTTACCCTTTCAAACTATTTATTGCAAACAAGATATACTTAAAAATCAATAATAATTGATTGCATGATATTCTTGACTAGAAAATTCTTATTACCATTTGTGAAGGTAAGTAAGAGGTGGTAACTACTTTACCGACTGAATTTGTAAACACAATTGACAAGTAGGTTTACGTGTCAAAATGGCCGATCTGAACAAGGAGTTAAACGAGTATCTCCTTAGTAATAAAAATGAAAAACAGTATAAAATTACACTGCCATCGGTAGCAATTCCCAAACCGGATCTAGGAAAATGGCTTGGCAGAAATTCAGAAGAAGACAGACAAGAGTCAGGATGGCTAAGAGAGACACAAAAAGACTGTTGCCCTAGCATGGTTAGTACATTAGTATAACCTTTAATATAATTAATGAAATTCCAATGCCACTCTAACCACTAAGTGTATAATTCATATATTACATTAATCTTTAAAAATTATGATAAATTCTTAACGCGAACATAAAACTATCGTTTATAATCTATGTGTTTTATATTCTGTTTTAGACCAGAATGCAGAGATTGAGTGCATTCGGAGCATGTTTTGTAATGGGAATTATATGTTTTTGTCTATCTGCTGTTTATATCCCTGTATTACTTTTAAAAGCTAGGAAATTTGCTCTTCTCTACTCATTAGGAAGCTTATTTTTCTTAATGAGGTACAGTAATTTTATTTTTTTAATATGTTGATCATTGTAAAATCGAATTTAAAATAACTATGGTATTATATTATTTCAGTTTCAGTTTTTTATGGGGTCCAATGAGTTATATAAAGTCATTATTTTCAGCTGAGAGAAGATGTTTTTCTATTATTTACATTGTTTCGTTAACAGGAACTTTGTATTTTGCTCTCCATTTGCAATCTACATCATTAACTGTCTTATGTGCAGTATTGCAACTGATTGCAATGTTGACATTTTTGATAAGTCACATACCTGGGGGCACAACAGGACTCATGTTTTTTACAAGAATGTTCAAATCATCAGTCAGTTCAACTTTACCTGTCTGACAGCTAGTTACTCAAAGACATTCGATATAATTTATAAAATCAAAAAAATGTAAATGTAAGATATTACTGTAAATAGTGTAAAATTTTTGTATAAAAAATACAGTCCTTTTTATTTATAAAAATTCTACATTTATATTATTTCTTTTTCACTTTTGGAGGTTTAGAGGCTTTAGTGGCTTTAGTTCGCAATTCATTACCTTTCAAACGTTTCACTTTTAATGGTTTATAACTGACTTTGTTCTTGGAATTTACTGTACTTTTAACCGACTCACCTACTAGTTTTTTAGTTGTTTTATACAATGCTTTATCTCTTCCACTAATATTGCGATTATCTTTATCAGGATTTGCACTTTCGAAGAATCTTAATGGCACCTTTACTTTATCTACGACATATTTATCATCATCCAAAGCTATAAAATCAGTCCATGTTTTCTCAGATTTGTCTTTGAATACATTAGATGGTTTAAAAACTCTTTCTTTCTTTGATGTTCTATATAAATAAATATCGGTAGATACAACACACGATTGTACATCATTAATATCTTCTTCCATTTGCTGAATATTTATTTGATTTTCATTTGGTACATCATCTATTATAGTTTTGTCTTGAAATAAAGAAACGGGAGCTTTTGAGATTGTCAATTCTGATGATAATTCAGATACTTTTTCAAATAAAGTATAAAAATAATTGTCTGACATATCTTCTACATGTTTCTAAAATAATAATCAATATTTTAAAACTTAATTATGAGTGAAATTTAGAATTAAATATCTAAAAAGATATATGACATTAACCTTTAAGCCAATTGCTGCAGAAGCAAATCCTATAGTGTCCAGTGTGACTTTTTTTAAAAATGAAATCAAAAGAATTGATACATTTTTATTTCGAGCCATAACTACAATATGTTTGACTAGTAATGAGGGATCAACATTGCTATCTAGCAAAATACAAGAGATATCATCTTTTTCTAGCAGTCTTGTAACTGCATTAATTCCAAAAACAATAGATTTCCTAAAATAACAGAATCATAAACAAATTGTTATCAACAATTGAAATAAATATATCATTATTCCTCACTTACGCAGCAGATTCATCATAGTTAACATCGCATGGGATCTGTGCTGCTCTTCTTGCACTTGATCGTTCTTCTTTTTTCATTTTACGTAGCTGTGTCCATGGAATTCTTGTTTCAGAACGTTTCAATACAGGCAATAATCTTAAAAATATCATTTCCAGTTTAAAAATTAAATTAATTCAAATTATGAGTTGTAAATTTTATAGAATCATTAAAAAATTACCGTTTTATAAGATGTTCCAAAGTCGCACCAAGATCATTTTTTAGTAAAGGCCTGTAAAAGTAAAAGAATGATATAAACAATGTGCTAACCTATTTTTGCTATTTTAAAAGTTCTAAAAATATTACCAATAGTTTTCGTATGGTTGAGCTAAGACATTTTTCAAGCCTTTGACTGGACCCTTTTTAGCTGATAAGGACTTTCTTTGTTGAGTTTTTGTTAAAATCGGCGTCGTCATTTTCAAAAAGCAACAACAATGTTATTATCATTTTAAAGGTTATGTTCTGTGTAAATGACGAGCCATCACAGACGTCTACCATATAGTTACAATGACGTAGATGACCAATTCTCAGCTGGCATTGCTGGCACAGAAGAAGAAGACCGCGTGCAGAAGACAGAACAGAAAAAGGTATATATATATATGTCTCTGGTACAGTGGGTCGACCGTTCGATTCGAGGGACAGTACAGTAGTGGTGTCTGCCGTCTGGTGTGGCAGATATCCGAAAGTCGGCATCCATCCTGATCGTCTGTAAAGGTATGCACCCATAGCCTGTATCGTGTCCAGCTGTTATTATACATTTGTATTATTTTTTATTATTATTCGCAGATAAAATTGTTTTAAATTACTTACAATTATTAACATGGAAGACGATATTAAGTTACTCAAATCTATTGGTTTAACTGACCAAAAAGTAAAAGAAACGCTTAAGAATGTACAAGTTACAAATAATATAAAATATGCAATTAATGAGGTTTCAAAATACAAGAAAATTGATTCAGTAAATGGAATTCTTCTATATCATGTTGCTTGCAATATAAAAACTCAGATTATAAACCAAATTCCATTTCTGATACGTTACATAGCTGACGAAAAACTAGACTCTGTTCAAAGGTTAGATTATGCACTGAACTATTTATTAAATAACATAAAAGAAGATGTCAATATTGAAGAATTTGAAAAAAGTTGTGGAATAGGAATTGTAATAACGCCCGAGGAAATAGAAAAAGAAGTTGAAAAATGTATACAAAATTACAAGAATGAAATAATCGAAAAAAGGTATAGATTTAACACTGGTCTTCTGATGCAAGAAATTAGAAATTCGTTAAAGTGGGCAGATGGAAAGACAATTAAAAATGAAATTGATATTCAGCTTTTTGATTTACTTGGTCAAAAAACAGAGAGTGATCGTGTTGTGATCCCAAAGAAAACAAAACAATTGGATGAATCAAAGTCTAAACAGAAAAATAAAGATGCAAATAATACAACTGAACCTGTTTCAAAAAAGACTGTAGAACCAGCAACCATAGATGAGTTAATAAAGTCGAAAATTCATTTTCATAAACCAGGAGAAAATTTTAAAACTGAAGGTTATGTGTTAACTAAAAATACGGAAAAATTGTTAAAAGAACATTTATTAATTACTGGTGGAGAAGTAAGAACACGATTCCCACCAGAACCCAATGGCATATTACATATTGGACATGCAAAAGCCATTAATATAAATTTTGGGTATGCTGCTGCATATAATGGTTCATGCTATCTCCGATATGATGATACGAATCCTGAGAAAGAAGAAGAAAAGTTTTTTACAGGAATATTAGATATTGTTAAATGGCTTGGTTATAGTCCTGCTAAAATCACATATTCTTCTGATAATTTTGATATTTTATTTGAATGGGCAGTTTGTTTAATAAAGAAAGATTTAGCTTATGTATGTCATCAGACTAGTAGTGAAATGAAAGGTTTTAATCCAATACCTAGTCCTTGGCGTAATCGACCTGTATCTGAAAGCCTAAGCATTTTTCAAGATATGAAAGATGGATTATTAGAAGAGGGTGAAGCCACATTACGAATGAAAGTTACTCTTGAAGAAGGCAAACAAGATCCAGTAGCATATCGTATTAAATTTTCTCATCATCATCGAACAAAAGATAATTGGTGTATTTATCCAACGTATGATTTTACACACTGTCTTTGCGACAGTATTGAACATATCACACATTCACTCTGTACTAAAGAATTTCAATCTCGAAGGTCTTCATACTATTGGCTCTGTAATGCTCTCGACATATATTGTCCAGTACAATGGGAATATGGAAGATTAAATGTTAGTTATACAGTTGTATCAAAGAGGAAAATAGCAAAACTTATAGAAAAAAAGGTAGTTAGTGATTGGGATGATCCAAGACTATTTACTCTTTCAGCTCTTCGACGTCGAGGCTTTCCTGCTCAAGCTATTAACTATTTTTGTGCTCAAATGGGTGTTACGGGAGCACAGGCTATAGTTGATCCCTCTGCTCTTGAAGCAGCTGTCAGAGATACCCTAAATATTTCAGCACCTCGCTATATGGTTGTATTAGAACCTCTTAAATTAACTATTGAAAATTTTGCCCATACTGAGCCAGTACTGCTACAAATTGCTAATTTTCCGGGTGAAAAAGATAAAGGAGATCATTCAGTAGTTTTTGATCGAACAGTTTATATTGACTCTTCTGATTTTCTTGAAGAAGCAGAGAAGAATTTCAAGCGTCTAACCTTAGAGCAGTCAGTTGGATTAAAATACACAGGTGTAGTAATTACAGTTAAAAAAATTGAAAGAGACATTACTGGTTCAATAACAAATTTGATAGTTCATCAGGAGCCTGTCTCTGAAAAAAATAAACCTAAAGCTTTTATTCAATGGGTATCACAACCTTCATTAGCAAGTATTCGTATGTATGAAAGACTATTTCAGCATAGAAATCCAGAAGATGCAAGTGAAGTTCCTAATGGATTTTTGAGTGATATTAATTACACAAGTAAAACAGAATCTTTTGCATACATAGATCGCAATTTCAAAAATACTTTAAAACCACTTGATAAGTATCAATTTGAGAGGATAGGTTTCTTTTCGGTTGATCCCGATTCAACATCAAACAAGGTGATATTTAATAGAACAGTGACATTGAGAGAAACTAATTGGAAATAGTAACCAAGTTGAGAAGAATACAAATTTAAAATGTATATTTTTTAAATTATTAATAAATTTTTTAAGATTGTATATTGTATAAATAATTTTTAAACATTAAAAACAAGGGTTCATGGTGTTTTTATTCCACTAAAATCCGACACACGCACTATGCATGTTTTTAATTAACGAAAGTATAGCAAAATTATTGTTACAAATTTCATCGAATTTTTTTAATTTTTTTATAATTGCAAGCTTTTTATACATTTTTAACTTGAAATACTTCAATTTTATAGAGAACGGAGTCAGAGGAGAATACTTTTTTGCAGTTTACCTGTATAATATGCCTTAATTGTATAAAAACGTTAATTTAAAAAATAACACTGAAAGGTAGGCAAAAGTAGAGCTGATAAATTAAAATTACCATATATTGTTATTACCAGATCTAAAATACTAAAAACGTTTGGGTTACTTGGTTTTAATAACAAACATTTGTTTAATGTTTCTTGATTGACTTTGTTAATAGTTTTTTTATTAATTTGTTAATAAAAAATTTTCTTTGGCTCTATTCGAAGCTAAATAATATTTGGTTCACCAGTAAATAACGAGAACAACTGTTTACCGGACTGCACTCCACAAAGGAGTTTATTACCTGACTATTTAATTTTTAATTTTGAGAAAATATCTTTTTGGAGCGTTATTGTTTTTGATTAGGATAACAACGTTCCAGAAAGATATTTACTCAAAATTGAAAAATTTAAATGACATAAATGTGTTCTCGTCAATTGTCGGCGACAGGTGAGTTAAGCCATCACTAAGGAGTTATAAAGACCCATACCGTTATGTCATCATAAGAATAGCTGCATGTAAAAGGGAGACCGGGGTGAATACGAACGCTATTTTAATTAGTATTTCTAGTTCAACATACTTAATAAAAAAAATTAATTCTGCGACGGTAGATTTATTCGTTATCATCAAAACTAACATAGCAAATTTTTTCTAAGCCTTTTTTACCCTAATATATACCTTTCTTTCATCATTAATTCAAACAAAATTTTCATTCGATTTCACCCCCGATAAGGAGCGAAATCAAACAGACGCCGGGGCGAAATCAATCAATGCATTTTAATTAGCACAGGCAGATATTAAGAAATATATAACTTCAATTTTACATATTTTAGGAAATATAAGAAACTAATAATTATTCAAGTAAATCATATGTTTATTTCCATTTTAAACATTACGTAACATTATTATAAATACTAACGATTATTGATATTTACAATTTAATACAAAGTTGACGTATTTTTATTGAAATTTACAACTAGCTAAACATGTATCTTTACGGACTGCTTAGACGACAAATAAATGCCTTTTTATAAAAGTGCTAAACCGATCCGATTTCGTTGGCGTTATTCTTAATCCAGCTTCCAGCAGTTTATCAATTAATTGCTGTTAGATTAAGCTAGCTAGCGAATACGTATAGGGCTTTACATGTTTAAGATTTAATTCAATGTAAGTACGTACTCTAATAATTTGTGCTGAATTTCTACACTGAAGAGTAGTTTGTAGTCGTTTCAATTAAAAATATTTTGAACAATATTAACATCAACTTGATTTTTTTTACACAATAAGATAATATTGATATGCTCACGTTATAGTAATTTCTGACAATATCTCTGCGTACGATAATTTTCTACCTTTGACACACTGCTTGAAAAATAGTTTCCGAATCATTTTAACATTATATTTTGTCTTTTCTATGTTGTTTTGAACTATGAATTAACGAGATGTAATTAATACAATTAAATAGAAATTGTTTCGTGAGAGAAATACGGTGTTCGAAATCACCCCGAACTTTGTTCTATTCCGCCCCAATGTAAGAAAATACTTTAAACAATAGTTATAAATATTTCAACCCATAATGTAATGGTCGACCTATCTTAGATTGGTACAAATATTGGTATCTATAAGAATACATAGTCAAAATTGAAAAAAATGCCAAAAAAGAGGTTTCATACATAAAATTCATCCATTGAACTATTACTTAAGTTATTTAAGGATTTCAACTATATAAATTTCTATTATAGCTAATAAGTTATACAATTTCTTTCAGATAAAATTATATCTTAACAACATGGTTTTATTCGTAATAAATTCATATCGACAAATCTGGCTATATATGCTGACTTTATCACTGAGAATCTTGAAGCCTATATAGACTATAGACAGGTTGATGCTATTTATACTGACTTTGCAAAAGCTTTCGATTATGTTAATCGTGATATTTTATTAAATAAACTTGGTGCTATGAGATTGGGAGGCAATATCCTTTCAGGTCATATTTCAGAACGTTTTGTTGCAAATTCTGGGGTCCCGCAAGGATCCCATTGAGAACCCATTTTATTTATTCTTTTCATGAATGATCTGTCTGGTTGTATTAAATATTCTAGAGTATTAATTTATGCTGACGATGTCAAAATATTTAAGGATATTGTCTCGCCACTTGATTCTTCGAATTTACAACGTGATTTGGATGCACTTAGTAATTGGTCTTTAACTAATGGATTAAAATTAAATTTAAATAAATGTAAATATATTTCTTTCGTTAGAAATCATAATCCGATTAATTTCCAATACAAAATAGAAACTATAGTGAATGAATCTTGAATCTGTTTCGTTGATAAGAGATCTAGGGGTTTTATTTGATAATAAGTTGAGATTTTCAGAACATGTTGAATACACTAACTAAAGCAAACAAAGTTTTAGGATTTATTTGCAGAAAAATTTAGTAATATACTCTTACTCTAATGTTGGGACCAATAAATCATAAATTTTTACGATTTTTAGCATTCAAATCACGTGTTTCATTTCATACATTCGAACATGACTACAGTGCTCTTCAACAATTGTTTAATATTGCTTCGAATGAAAGTATGTATCGTTATAATGATATTATTTTTTTCAGAAACCTATTGTGTAATAAATCTATCATGGGTGATATTTCAAATAAATTAACCATTGTTGAAAGACAACACAATGTTCGTTTTCCAGTAATTATTTCAAATCTGAATTATAAGTCTACTAATGGTATAAATTCAGTCCCAGCTAGATGCATATCACTCTGGAATAAGCTTCCAAATGAATTAATTACTTGTGAAAATTATAATTTGTTTAAGACTCTCTCAAAAAAACATTTATTAAATTAATTATTTACTTTAAGGTAATATATATCTATTGTATTAAACTAATAATTGACTTTAATAGTATATTATGACACTGTTGTGGGAGATGGTTTTCTACCTTGCTCGAGGGTTTTCGCACGAGCGAAGCGAGTGAGAAAATCGAGCAAGGTAGAAAAACACCTCCCACAACAGTCTCATACGATATTTTATAGCACAACAACCTCAAAATCGACAATAAAGTTGGCATTTTGAGGTTAGTGTGCTATAAATATTATTTACTTTAAGGTAATATATATTGTGTGAAACTCATATGCGTCATAATTGTATAATTTGCATTTAATTTATTCATGCCGAACTATGTTTTATAATTTTTGGTATAAGGCCATTAGACCTGTTTTAAAATAAATAGATAAACAAATAAACAAATAAACACATAAACAAATAAACAAATAATCAAATAAATAAATAAACAAATAAATAATTAAACAAACAAATAAACAATCAAACAAACAAACAAACAAGCAAGCAAGCAAACAAACTAACAAACAAACATACATACAAAGAAATAAATAAAAAAAATGTAATTAAGGTGGGTGCAGATAATGTTCACATGCAGGTAATGTGACCACCTAACGAGATCTCGCTGTATGCAATATTCTGGGGCGCCGTAACTCCTTCAGTATATGTATTGTGACAATAGATGTTGAGAAGCGCGATAACCTCGCTGCTAGCGCTCTCTATTAGAGAACTATTAGGGAAAAATGGTCGACATGTATTTTTCTTTTTTCAAATATATGATATAAACAAAGATATAACAGATTGAAAAGTCGCTATACATCACGATATCCCATCGTCGTATATCTATATAGTACAGTGCTGTGACGCCACGTGACATTTCAACTTACTATATACGATTGCTTATAATCATTAATTTAGAAAAAGAAAAAACACGTGTCGATTATTTTTCGATATTCTATCTGACGGTCCTAATGAATTGTTTCATGCAAGTTCCCTATTATAAGACTGTCAAATTTATGCGCGAAAGCATCAAAACTCTGATTTCTTAGCAGTGCATGCATGTAAAGAAACCACTGTTGTCAGCGTCATATGAATGAAAAAAAATTATACGATACATAACATTGTAGCTTTATTTACGTACTTTAAGATGCATGTGCCAGTTTTTGCCGTAGAATTTATTTTCAATTCGAAAATTACAACTTTTGTTGACCTTTATCGGTAGGTAAAATGGCATCGCAAGACAAAAGGCAATTGACCGCGCCGATAGAAACGGTGGTTGCTTCTTCAAAATTTCTAGGCCTAGGTTAAATATCACATAAAGGAAATCTCTGCTAGGCTAGTCTTGACTTTCTCAAGCATTTACTATACGACTTTACCATAAGAACTGATAGTTGGCCACTTAACCAGCACTGTTGGTAAAGTGACCAATTTTTAACTGAGGACTTCTATTAAAATTTTTTTGCACAAAGCTCATGAGGTATTAGAGTTAAAGGTTCAAATAACATGTCTCAATAGTTTCCGAAGCCCCAAAACCCGATATATATATATATATATATATATATATCTACTGGGAATCGAAAGGTCCTTAAGGTGTCCACATTACCTGGACCCCCCTTAATATTTTTTTTGTAAATTATGAAACGTAAACACTTAAGAGGTATGGCCACGGTAGAATTGTCAAAAAATCGATTTCTTTTTTGCTTAATCGATGCTTTATCATCATGAAAATAAGTTACTATTCGATTTATAGCGAAAAAAAATTTTTTACCGACTTTGAGCGTATAACGTAAGCCTACCTGTGGCGCGGCCGTAGAGTACCCGAGCGCGTTTTTCTCAAAACAGCTTTTTTCTAATTGGCGTGATAAATAATTTCGACAATTTTTATCCGATTGATTTCAAATTTTTATAGTCATCTTACTAATTTCATTTCGTAGAGAAGTACGTACGGAATTTTTGATTACTTAAAAAATTTACATTTTATGAGCAGTTTTATACGAAATTTTTCGAAAAAATCAATATCTTTAAAATTCCATAAATACTTCTCTAGGTATTCTTATGTAGATTAATGAGAATTTTTTTGTTTTGTTCTAGGTAAAAAATTGTGGTTACCAAATGTCACGACGCGGAACGCCTCATAAGAAAGATACCAAAAGCAAATAACAGTAGTCGGCCATTTTGTATACAAAAAAAACAAAAAAAATATTTTCTATTAGCTTGATATTTTAACTAAATAGATTTGTTTTATAAAAAAATACAATAAATAAATTAATAAATAAATTACTTTTTTATACAAAAATGTTATATATGCACATGATTTTATACCCGCTACCGTGGCTATACTCCTTAAATACATTAAATAAATGTATAATATATTTATTTTTGACTTAGATCTATTTTATTGCAATATTTTTCATTTTCACTATGTGTTCTTACGCTCCTAACCCACTGTCAAGAGGTAAACGATACGTAAGGGGTAACTCCGGATATCTCTGTCCTTGTCTAATTGAGTTTTCATTCATAATTTTAATAGAAATCATTTTTTTGAAGAAATAAGAGTTATCATCGCTTTGGTATATAGTAATCTAAATATATATGTCCAAGCTGGTTTCATATGATTGTTTTATTGTTTTCGACAAGACTTTGACAAACTTAGCATGTAAAGGTTAATCTCCAATTATTTGGTCCTGGTAGTGTGTCAAAGTTTTCTTAAAAACAAAACAATCAGGACTAGAAAATGTAACTCTAGTTCTTATGTTAAGCTGCGCTCCATTTCACGTCAGCAAAAATGTTGATAAAAACGAGTCTCTTATTTCGATTACAATCGGCAACAGCTAAAACAATATTTTTATTCTGTGCAATTTCTACCTTTTCAAAGGATGTGAATCGGTCGTCGGAATCTGCTTTACCGACTACTGAATATTATCAATTTTTTTTAAATTTGAAAAATGGTTGCGAAAACATTTTTTATATGTCCTCCAAAATTGTACAAACATTGAATAACAGAATTTATAAGCAATTTCACTTCAAATATATAATTTTGAATTTAAACAATGAAGTTTAATGAAATATAAAAATGACTTTAAGAATTTTGTTTAAAAAAAGGTTAAAAACTTGTAGTTACATATAAGTAAAAGGTTGTGCAGTTTACTAAAACTTATAATAAAAAACAGTTATTATACTTATAATTTAATGCATAGTGTTGCTAAGATAAACTAAAAACGTGGTACAAGAAAATTTTTACAAATAAAAAATAAAATATAATTATAATAAATGGTGGAAATAAAGGGAAGTACAGACATTTTATCATACATTATCTTTTATTAAATTTCACCTACAAACAACGAATCACAGAACGTTACATTAGAGTTCCTTATGTCAATCCATCGCATTTCATATATTTTACAGGTAAATAGTCATATACTTTATCCCTATTATAACAGAGTCTTACTCTTTAAATTATCTTCTATAGTGTAGTCAAATGTTATGAATGTATATGTAAATTTACTTCCCCTAAAAATAGGACTTCTGCTGTGGTGTGTCCGGGCATATTTCATAAGGTATTTTCATCGTGTATAGAAGCTGCATAATAATTAACGAAGTTACACATTCTTTTCTTACATATTGTACTATGTAGCGGATTGATTCACAATGTACAAATATTAAACGACCCTCCATATCTTGGATATTTCTGCATGAAGATGTTACATTCGTGTTCTTCTGATACAAATGAAGAGCTTAGCAGAACGAACAGTTAAAAAATCGTTAAAAAGGTCAACTCAAAACGTCATTTAACTATTTGTTGCACTGGATTCTTCAAATGTCGAACGCGAGCGCGCGCATGTGTATGTGTGTGTACATGTGTGTGCGTGCGTGCGTGCGTGTGCGTGTGTACAATGTATACCGCATTCGTACGGAGAATCGACCTAGAAAAAGGACGGTGAAATCTTTTCTATTTGTTTTTGTTCCCTTAAGTACCAGGGGGCAAATTACAATTATTAGATCAAGTGGGACGCTTAAACTTTGTATTTGTTTGTCTTTTATTTTTTTTTATATTTTTGTTAGAAGGCAACATTTTGTTAATGCATAAAGGCAATTCGTTTTGTATCATCGGTATGTCTGCAGTCCCGAGACGTCTCGCACGGACTACAATGTACAAAAAACGTAAGTTTTCTCTATCGTTACGCGCGCTCGAACATCTCCCGGGACTGTTACAGGCATTATTGGCAGCACTGGATAACTGTGATTTATTGTATTTCATATTTCTTCTTCTACTTTTTTCACTCCCCTTTTTTATATGAAAAATGTCAAGGCTACCTTTCGAGTTTAAATTGTTCAGAGAGCACTGCTGAGTCTTACAATAATTTCATTCACACGCTCACTCATTCCCGTTAGCACGCATGCGGCTACACATTTTCACTTTCTCAATTTTTCCCCGTCAAATTACTTTGTGTCTTACTATTAACATAATAATTAAACTTAACGCATTTTTACTCTTCTCAATAATATTTACAAAAGAGAATCTTCGATCCAAAATTCACAAGCATTATTACATCGCAACCCAGAGCGTTAATAAATTAAGATTTCTCATTATTACTATTATTATTTTTACACCCTGGGTACAGGAAGGGCGATTCCTCAAGTGCTTAACGCTGTCATTGCCTTTGCCATTTGATCCGATTTCTCAGATTTAAAAGTTAAGTATAAAAGTACATAGTGTGGAAGCTACTCGCTGTGCGCACTTGAACTTGAATGTAGAATCAATTGGAAAATAATTGGTAGCAAGGATGGTCGGTCGGTTATAAAACAAAGTTTACTCTTGATATTAAAGAAGGCAACGCCAGGATAAACATAACACAGCTCGCTAGCACCCTTCCCTTCCAACGTGACACATAATCTCACAGAGACACAACAATTCGCGCGATTTCACTATATAACGTACCATATATATATGCATGTATATTTATATATAATATATATATATATATATATATATTTACTATAGTTATACTTTATATGTACAAAGATATACTATTTGTTTCAATAATCTTTTACGAATCAGTAACACTACGACGCTAAATAACATTCTTGGACCTCGTGTGTATAAAGTGTGTACGCGAGTGTACGTGTATGTGTGTGTTTCATAATAGCCAGCACCTTAATCACCACCTCAGCACAACTAAAAACAACTGCCACTTCAATTCTTATTTATAAAAAAATATATAGTGTGTGAGTTTTTTTGTCCCTCTTATTTCTTTCTCACATTTATCAAACACACCCCGAAAACGCGCGCTCTCGCTTAAAACATTCGTCGGACCTAAACCCACTCGTTTACCTTTTTAATGTTTTTTTTGTTTTTTTTTTTCACAGCCCTCGATTCGCGTCGCATATTTCCTCGTTCGTCCGACTCATTTGTAAAGCCAACAACAACGGTTCCCCGTACTAAAAAATGGAAAATTCTGGGTTTAGGTACGCGCTATTTTTTTACCAATATAAATGTACAATATAAATAATCTGCCAAGTTCGTTGAAAAAAAATGTACAAATTTTGTCCTACATATATACGTAAATATATCCTTAATTTTTAAACGTTTAAGTAATTTGTTTGACGAGGCTTGCTCCGTGCGTCGTCTCCTCTTCTTTCCTTGTCTCTCCTTCTCACCGATTCTCTATTCCCACCTCGTGTTGCGTACATTTATTCGAAAAGGTAATTTTGTACAAAATCTTGAGAAAGGGCAGTAGCAGTTCACGTCACTTGGCTAATCGAAATTAGAGTCAGATGGGAGAGATAAAGAAAGGAGGAAACCAGAGTTGGGCAGATCCGGCATACAACCAATAATTGACCATCATGCACTTGATCACCTTCGAATAAAGCTTCTTAAACAGCGAAAACCCAGAAGTTTTTCGAATTGTCGCGGTATTTTATTCGAAAATTCATTCTTTACATCGATTAGCTTGTCATCGGAGACTGCGACTTACCGACAATCATATATGTACAGAGAAATTGAACAGATCTAATCTGCGGTTCCATCAATTTAAAATAGACAAAAAGCAAGTCGGTCGACAAATCAGAGTCTCGAATCGCGTTGACAACGCGCGCGGGTAATTCGCAGTTTAGGGCTCCATTGTTCGGGGAAGGGAGCGCTTTACGGAGGCATGGGCCGTCAGATCAGGTAAAAAGTCGGGTCGGTTCAGGGGACGATCAGCTGGGGCACGTGCCAGCAGGTTCTGGGCAAAGCGGCATCGGTAGCGGCCGGTGCGACGAGGGCGGCGGCGGCGGCGGTGGCGGCAGTAGCGTAGGAACGGGCCCTGGACGGGCGGGCCCTGTCTCACGCGCCCGTGCAGTCGATCTCGACGATGTCCTTGGGCACGTCGACGAACTGGTAGACGAGCCTCTGTCCGTCGACCTTGGCGAGGATGCCGCGCTGGTAGTAGTATCTCAGCGCCCTGCCCATCGTCTCGTAGTTCATGTCGGGCTTGTTCTTGTGCAGGCCCCAGAGCCTGGAGACGGCCTTGCTGTCGACGAGCTTGAAGACGCCGCGCTCGCGGTTCGTCCACTTGATGTAGCGCGGGCAGTACTCGCGGTCCTGCAGCAGCTTCAGGAGGAACTCCCAGAGGTAGGTGGTCGAGCCCTCGCGGGACTTGCGCTTGACGGGGGAGCCCTGGCCGGGGCCGGAGTTGGGCCCGCCGTTGGCCGAGGAGTCCTGGCCCGCCCCGGAGGACGGCAGCCGGGGCTTCTTGAGCTTGCTCTTCTTGGCGCGCGGCGGGAAGCCCAGCTCCAGCAGGTAGAGCTCGTCCGAGACGGAGGAGGTCGCCGCCTGGATGACGCTGGTCGGGACTCCCCCGATGCCCGGGCCGCCGCCGCCGCCGCCGCCGCCTCCCCCGGGCCCGGCGCCGCCGTTGGCCCGCGGCGGGGACGCCGTGCACGGCGCCGCGAACTGCGACACGCCTCCCACGGCTCCGCCGTACATCGACGACACGTAGCTGCTGTAGCTCTCCGACACTGCAACAGAGAGAAACGGACACACGCATAAAGAGACAATTAAATTATACCGCGCATACGACTTCATCGATGTAGCTGCGTGTACGTGTGTATATGTATATAGGTGTAGATGTGTGCGCGCGAGAATTGAGAATCGAGGAGGGAAGCGGGAGGGGGGAGAAGCGGGGAGAACTCGGTGCGAGTGCACTGTGCAGCGCGCGGCGCGCGGCGCGCTCGGCAGCTATCATAGAGGACTGACCTGAGCCAAGGTTGCGCGCGCTGACGCCATCCAACTACTAGTGCATAATAAAGACGTGCCACCGATCCTACCCTCATTCCTTTACGCTAATTTATCCCAATTCTTTGGAATAACATACCGACTGATGTACAAGCTATACATACAAGCTTGTAAAATAAAACAATCGGGTGCAGGAGGATTTATCGTGCGCGCAAAAATGCAGCCTTATGCTAAAATAGAGCTCAGTGATGCGAGCGGCTGACTCGGCAGTATGCGCGCGAATAGCGATCGAAAGTAAAACGAGAGAGGCAAGCGTGTATAATAAGGAAAAAGTGGCTGTGCGCCGAGCTGCGCGCAATTCGCGGAGTAGGGATGCTATGTTTACGCGGTGCCGGCGATCGGCGCGTACTCGCGGGCAAGTGCAGGCGCGCGCAGAGGTGTGAGCCGACTAGCTCGGCTAGATGAGTCAGTAGTCTCGTAGAGCCGTTGTCTAGGAGCGAGAGAGCGCTGCAGAGTGGGAGTAGCGGTCCGAGCTACTTCACTGACCTATACCAAGGGGGAAACACCGCTAGGAGAATATCGTCGCTGCTGCTGCGGCGGCGGCGGCGGCGCGGCGCTAACTCGCGAGATACCGATAATCACGCGGCTCTGGTATAGAGCAGCACTGCGCCGAGATACGCGATCTTTTCCGCGCTATTTCCAACTCGAAATAGAGAGTGTCGAGCAAATTCAGGATAACAGCTGTTTATTCTCGGTGCGTTCATTGCTAATAATCTTTGGATTTTTCTATTTAGTTTAAGTGCAAATTATACTATGAGCCGCGTAGGCAAAGGTTCGCAAGCGCGATTTGGGAACTTTTTCCGGGTGCATGGAGGTTGCGCCGAGGAAGGAAGTTTCGGCTTTGTATGAGCTCATCTACACGTAGCTTAAAAATAGCGGCGAACGAGCGAGGCGGATCCGCGTTTGTTTAGCCAATATAAGAGAAAGAAAGAAAGAAAGAAAGAAAGAGAGTGAAGAGGAGGAGGAAGGAGGAGAGAGGTGGGAAGAGAGAGAGGAGAGGAGATCGAGAGGGAGCGGGGAGGAGTGTAGAGCGCGAGCTTGGCGGCTATACCGGAAGTACGAATATAGCGAGCTGAAAGCAAGAGAAAAAGTCCGCCTAGGAGAGAGATAATTGTCTGGGAAGTGCCGGCGGAGTAGGCCAATCTATTGGCCGATGCCGATGGAATAAAATGAAGGTTCTGCAACTCGAGTGCAACTACTACGACCATTACTACTGAGGACGCGCTGCTCGTATTATTGCCCGAGCGGAGAATAAAAGAAGGAGGAAAGAAGCCGATAGCTGATAGTATAGCGTGTAGGATAAAGACGACTCGCCGAGAGGAAAGAAGAGAGGAGAGGAGAGGAGAGGAGAGGAGAGGAGAGGAGAGGAGAGAAGAGGCGAAGCAGCAGCAGCAGCCAGCGGGAGAGGAAAGAGTAAGAAGGGGAGAGTTGACCTTCAACAGCGCCGGGAAAGTCAGGCAGTCACTGACCGACAGACTAACTTAACTGCTCTATCCTTGTCTCTCTCTCTTTCTCTCTTCCTCTCCCACTCTTTCTGTCTACTAGTCCGATGCACCGACAGCGAGCCATGACTGGCGACGACGTTAGTCTCTCCGGCTCCTCCCTCTCTTTCTCTCTCTCTTCACTTCCCCTAACTCTTCCCCTTTGCTAACTCTGCTGCTGCTGCTGGACCATTCTTTCTCACTCTTGCGTTCCTCTTTTGCCTTCGAATCGTCTTCCTCCACCTCCCCTCTCCCGCTCTTTTTCGCAATTTGAACACTTTTTTGCAACTCGAAACAGAGAGCATACGCCCTACCTACAGAATTTCCTGTTTGTCGTGCGCGCGTGCATCTATACGCGCGACAAAAGGCGGCCGAAGAAGCTCTGCCTAAAATTATGCATTGCTGCGACTGTGAAACTCTTTGTTCATTTTTTAAATATCTTTGCTACTAACGCGACAACCGTGTTTTTATCTAATTGAAACATTAATTAACAACTTCCCGAAGCTAGATAGGTACGTCATATGCTTCTTTTAATATTTATTCTGTTTTTTAAAGATAAATTTACAGACACCTACATTTTAAGCGAGGCAGCCAATGTGATCTTTGTCAATATTTTGAATGATGTCATTTTTAGATAATCAAACATGAAAGAGACAGAATACAAGCTACAATCATTTCCAGCAATGATCAAATTTTTCTAAAAATAAAATCTGTGAATATCCTATTTTGTACAGTTAAACGAAGAGGTTTATTTTGATGCGAAAAATAGCTTTAAACCAGAACATTAAATTGATTTGTGGCATTCGTTATCGAAACAAAAACACGTAATCAAAGTTAAAGAGTATGGTTACGTGAATATTTAGATCGTTACGTAATGTTTACTGCAATCGTTTCAAAAGATTTTTAAAACTTTTATCCACTGTACGTGATCTCATATTTTATTCTTCAATTTAATTTGCGTTCATGCTCAACAATATACACTTTTAAAGGAACCTAAAAAATTATGTTTTGTGCGTATAAATATTTCTTTTATTCGTCTTCTTTACCGAGTACATTTTTGACAATTCTTGACTTTATTTATGTATGTATATTTGTAGCCATTTATTAATTTATAAGACACGCCGAGAAGACCGCGGCGAAACGGGGTATCTTACAGTTTGCATCTTAAAAACATGGTTTCTAATAGAACACAAAAACTATAAGAGTTTTGTAGATTGCTTATAAATAATTAATATGAAAAATGAAAAAAAAATTATGTGCTCTGCTTCACCCGAACTTCCCCTTCGTGCATAAATGAATTTTAATTTATTCAAAACTATCGTCATCTTAGTAAAATAATAACGCGAACAAAGCATATTAATGATGAAAATACATACAAAAAAAAATCTTAAAGAGCGCAAGGTCACGGACACAAGCATCGAAATGCATCGACGACAGCTCGTAACGGTGTAAAACGCACGCAGTGCGCATTGTGCGCGCGTGATGCACTTTCTTCCATCTCTCCGCTCGTCCGTTCATTAGAGAGGCGGGGAACACGCGCCGCGCTCATTCACTTTCTCCACTTTCCTCTCTCTGCCCCCTCCCCCTTCTCTCTCTCTTTCTATCTGTTCCGTGATTCTAAGCTAGAGCAGCGGCGCACTAGGTCTAGGTCTAGGTCTCTCTCTCTCTCTCTCCCGCGGTACTCTACACATTGCATCGTCTCTATCTCTCTCTCACTCCCATACTCTCGCGCTCTCTCTCTCTCTCTCTACGATGACTCTCGCCACTCGTGCGATTATCGCCTCGTTACCAAGGGAGTCGCTGCGGTCGTAAAAATGTATTATGGAAACAAAAGGAGAGCGATTGTGCTTAGTCGGCAGCGGTAAGCAAAATTTCAATACGGAAGTGGCGCGGAATGGGACGTTTAGTCTGGCCGCGGCGCGCTCGCGCCGAGGTATTTAAAGTATACAGCCAAGCACGGTTGGTCCCGATGCGTGTTTTTAATCAAATGAGAGCGAGAGCGAGGCTATGTACCGCCGCCGGTGGCGCGGAGTCCGCAAATTATATTTAGAAGGAGCCGATTGGCCCTGGTGCGCGGAGCCGAGCGTTCGTGTGCAGCGCGCTGCCTGGCCCACATGAACTTGACAAAAGTCTATATACATACGCGCTATATTACGAGTTCGCTGGACTGCGCGCACACACGCACATATACGCGTACATAATAGGAGCGTACGAGCGAGGAGTGGTGCGTCGAGTGCGCCGGACTGCGCAGCACGGCTAGCGCGAGTGCCTGCAACAGCAGCAGCAGCAGCAGCAGCAGCGACCAACCGGTCTGCACGACCGGAAATGAATCATTTGAAATTGTCAATTTTCAAGGCGGCACTCGCTCGTTCGCTCGCCTGCTTTCGCGCAACGGCAGCAGCAGCCAAATTATGTTTATGCATGAAGGATGCTCGACGCAAACGAGTGCGACGATCGAAAGAGCTATACCGTGCTGTGCTCTGTCTCGTGTATTCTGCCTCTCAGCCTTGTACGCGAACGTCATTCTCTCCCTTTGTCACCCCTGTCGATTCAATTTCCCTCTACGTTTCATTTATTTCGTATAAACAGAGTCTCGCGCAGGTAGGAAGAGCTTAATTACGTTGCAAGTTCGAGCTCCGAGCAGGTTTATGGCTCTCCTGCTCTCTCGCATGCGCACAAAGAAGCGTTCGCTCTAACTGGTGCAACTCAACATAACGCACGGCATAATAGTCTGCGCATAAGTACACACAGCCGCAGCGGCAACAGCAGATACGGCTTGGCGGTATACAGGGGGGAGGGGGGAAGAGAGAGAAGAGCGAGAGAGAGAGGAAGCGCGCGAGAGAGGCGAGAACAAGGAAAAGGAAGAATCGCCGGAGGAGGGGCAGTCAGGCAGTCAGGCAGGCTGGCTGGCTGGCAGACGATGGCAATAGCGCGAGGCACACAGCGCGCGTATATATATATATATGTAGGAAGGGGCAAGGGGGTTGGTGCACGTCGCCAGCGAGCGAAGGAAGGAGGAGGTGGAGGAGGAGGAGGGAGCGCGGCGAGTGCAGCGCGGAGGGGGGCAGACGGGGTGAATTGCCGGCGACAAGGTCACCGTCTATACCACTACTATACTCGGGCCGGCCACAGCCGCACCGAGCCTACACCTATACTCCTAGCGCGCGCACACGGAGCGGCACGCAAGCGCGAGAGCTAAGCGGCCAGTAGTAGTAGTAGTAGGAGCGAGAGCCGATGGCTCGCCGAGTGCTGCACCGCGCTCCGCTGCTCTCTATATCCCGATGCTTTCATCCGCCGATTTCGCTCCCCTCTTCCTCTTCCTCTTTGCATCGCCGTCGCACCATCTTCCTCTCGCGGTGCACGGGGCCCACGCCGGACGATACTGCTCCTCTCCTTTGTTCGTCCTTCTTTTTGCTTCTTTTCGAGCGGTGCGTCTAGGCGCGTCTGTTACTACTGCGAGAGCCCCTATCCCCCCTCGGACCGATGCACTATCGCGAGATCGAGCTTTAAATACTTTCGTTGATTTGCTTCTCGCGGGGTTTGCAGCGAAGCGAGGAATTCCGTTTAGGGATGTAGCGAGAGTAGCGCGGAGGGAGCCGCGGCTCGCAATAACCGCCAGTGGTATAAGTAGTAGCGTGCAGTGGTGGTAGAGGCGTCTGAGTATTTGCAGCTCGCGCGAGAGAGACCTTGAGCCGCGCGAGTTTATTCGCTCGCTCTCGTCGAGAATGTATCGAGTAGCTGGCTCGTTGGCGTCCGGATATCCATGTGCTGGTTGAGAACCCCCTCTCTCCGTCTCTCTCTCTCTCTCTCTCTCTCTCTCTCTCTCTCTCTCTCTCTGTCTTTTCTCGGAAATTCGCAATAGAGCGGGAGGGAGCTGTGTGCACTTTTGCCGGCTATACGGCTACACACACGCGTACGGCATAGAGCTGTAGCTCGCTGGCTGCTAATACGTATATAGGCTGTGCAGCGGCGATGCTCTCGCTTTCGCTCTCGGTAGGGGCAGAGACCCAGGAAGGACGCGCTCGCTCTTCTCTCCTCTCCTCTCCTCTCCTCTCTTCTCTTCTCTCTTGTTGCTGCTGTTGCTGCTAGCCGCTGCTGCGCTGCAGTGCGCTGCGCGCAAAAAGTCAAGACCTTCATTTCTCTCCCTATCTTCCTCGCGCGCGCGGGGCCCCCTTTCGCTGCTCCTTTTTCCATTCTTGTCGCTTTCCCGCCTTCCGTCTTGTTTCGCGGCTACTCGACCGGAGGAGGAAAGATAAAGAGAGATAGAGAGGTGCGCCGCGACCGGATGCGCTCTGGCGCGGAGAAAACTCCTATTTGCTCCTTTTTTGCGAGGAATCGCACGACTTTTCAGAGATTATACCCGCCTGCACGCGAGAGCCCGACCATTTAGTCATTTAAATTTGCATTTATGTTTACGCTCGTACTTCTAATGATTGTTGCTGCTTTTACTCAAAATTTACGACTCTTGGTTATTTTTACTCTTCGCGCTACCGATATAGAAACGTCATAACTCAATGCTGCTCGGGAGGCGTCGGATATACACCGCTTTTTTTAAAAATACACACTCGTCGAGTGATGCGTACTTGATCTAGGGCAACCAGGACGTTCTCTCGCTCTCGCGCGAGCTCGGCGGGAATTTTTACGCTCTTTTTCTGGAAAGAAATGCGAGGCGAAAAAACAACGGCAGAGGCGGTCGCTGCCAACTTTTCTTCGCGCATCTTGCGCCGTTTCTCCGCGCCGCGACCCTGAATGTCTTTTCGTCTGGCTCCTGCTGCTTCCGACTTTTCGCACCGCGCTCCGAGACACTCGCGCCGCATGGAATTGAAAGAGAGAAAAGAAAGAGTCAAGGTGACGATTTTGCTTTTGCGTTGCGCAACGCAGCCGCGAGAAAATAAAAACACATCGAGTGCGAGCGCGAGCGGTGATCTGTATCGGCTCGCGATGAGATTATATTATATACCAAGAAAAGAAGTCGGCCAAGATGCGAATAGAGGCATATTTTTTGAATAACCGATAAAGGCTAATGAACTGATAACGCGCTTCTATATCAAGTGTTGTGGATTAAATAAGAGTTAAAAAAACGCAGCGCTAGTGTGATAACGTACAGATATTAGTGCACGTATATTGTATACACGTACGCAAGTGCACGCAGAATCGCTGCAAGGTAATGAACTTTGATATGTACAAGAACTTTGTACTATTTACTCTGAGAAAATATGTAAGTTTTTTTATTAAATTATAGACTATTGCAGTAAAAAGTTTACAAATTAAAGGTAAAAAAGTCAAATAATAAAACAAAACAAATTCCGCAGGTGCGATAAGAACAAAAAAGGAGGGAAAAAATACGCGCGACCTCGAGGAAACGATCAACGGTGAGCAAGTTCAGTCGACTCTGTAATAAACGTGTTACTGTCGGTCGCGCGATCAACAATTGCTTATCGAGGGAAAGTGAAATCGCACTAGCGGTCTTTTGCAACGAGTTTGACACTGGCTATCGTTCGCACGACTCAAATTTATGGCTACATTCTGTATACCGACATTATATAATTATATACAACGCGCCCGAGAACGCAAGCGAAATGCTTTCAATCGCTCATCGGACGATTAGTTGTTAATACGAGGCCTAGCTACAATAAACCTATAGCTTTCATTCTGCTTTCAACAACAAGGAATTCTCTTATAGCTATTCTTAAAATATTCTGGTAACAAAGAAGAATAAAGTTGTATAAATATGCATGACAAAACTTGATAATTCTACTCAACAGATAAATAAATAAATAAGAAAATAAATAAATAAGTACATCGACGACAACTGAATAACGAGTGTAAATATTAAAGTTCTATCCAGCATAAGAGATATTGAAAAAGATTCCATCCATAACGATTCGTAATAATTCAAACGAGTATATAGATACTACATTTTAGAAACGTCGCTTCGTAAAGAAAAAAGGACAAGATTTTGAAATCCATTTGGGCATCTTTTTTCCATCGCGCTCGTAACAGGTTGTGAGCTACAGGGCGATACGCGGCTACACGGTACAAGCGCACGGAATACGGAACGCGAACGCGCGACCGCCAGTGAATATAAGAAGGAGAGTGGGGTCTGCCCCGTTACCAAATCGCTATGGCGTAACATTTTGCTTATTCACGTTCGATTATACAATCCGGCACACTTTTACTCGGCGGCGGCCACCGCCGCTGGCTCGTCGAGTTCGAGTTCTCGGCATTGTGATGTTGCGCGATTAATAATACGAATGCTGCTGCTCTGCCCCGCGGGCACGCTGGAAACGAGGACGCATCGCGCGCGAGCGCGAGCACTCGGCCAGTGTGTGTGCACCAAGTGCCGGAGACGGTGCACACCTTCTTTTCCCCGTGCACGCTCGCTCGCCGCACTTGCCGCGCTGCGATTCAACCGTGGACGTGTTTACGTTCTGATGACTTTTGCCATTCTCCGAGATAGCGTGCTTTCGATTTTCAATGAGTTACGAGCTTTTACTCGTTCGTGGATAACAACAGAATGTACTAAGGGATTTTTTAAGAAAGAAGATTGAAATCAATATGAATGTTTTTGATAAAGTATAATACTAGTATAGTGGTCTGCAAAAAATTGTACACGCATCATTTCGGATTTAAATTGAATAGTTATAGATTCTTGTAAAATTATAAATTCATAATTTAAAAAAGTATTTAAAATAAATATAAAATACTATAGAATTGATTTATTCGAGAAAAGAAACATTATCAAAAATTTTTAAAAATTATTGTTATTTTATCACGTCCGAAATTACTAAAATCGTAAAATACCATATAGATGAGAATCTAATTAATTAAAAAGAAGTAAAAATTTCGCAGTTGGATGAATCAATATACAAAAGTATTATACTTACACATTTATTATTTGTCTTATAAAACTTTCTGCATTTACTAAAATGTCATTTTATTTTTGCTTTAAAAAGTGTCTTCTAAAAGTTATTGCTTTGACTAGCGTTGATGCTAGAAGTTCCTTAAGATTCATTATGTGCTTAGTACCCAACAAATTTCCAGTTTTAAGCAGGGAAAAACTATATGTCAATATGTCTAAAATAAACGTGTGTATAATGTATACAATTATCATAATGGTGAAACATTTTTATTTGCAGGCTTTTCCTGTTCTGAGTAATGCTCAAAGATGTAAAAGATTTGAATGATAAGAGAGTAATGAGCACTCATGCGTACAGGTTCAAAGACCAGAAATTAAAAATAACGCGGATGTCATGAATGTTACAAAATGAAAAAAAAAACTAATCACATTAACAGGTAATGAACATGGCAACTAAATAATAAACTATCACGAAACAGGAAAAAGTAAAAGGATTCCCGGTACGAAACCGCGAAATTTCCAGGGTTGTCTAGAAATTTCCAGACAGCAAGACCAACGAAAAAGCTGAGCGTAAATGAGTAGAGGGGGGGAACCAGGTCAGCAGCCTGCAAGCATTCGCGAGTGCACCGCCGTCGATGCATTCGAACATAAATGCATTTTTAAGCTCCCCACTCTTCTCCTTCGCTGACAGCCGTCGCGTCGTTTACTCACTGAATGCGTGCTCTGTCTCTCTCTCTCTCTCTCTGTATACATATAAATTTCTTTTACATCGTGTTTCAATGGATAATATTCAATTTGCATCAACCGAATAATTATCCGTAAAATATAGCGCAGCGAGTTGGTACACCGATCATTAAGCATTTCGGCGCGACTTTTTATCGCGTGATGCCGACTCGAAGAAAACAAAAAAAGATTCGAGCGCAAGAAAAGCGAAAGCAAGTAATCGAGACTTCGAAAAAAACGCAGGAATACAGAATAATAATTTTTAATAATCGAGAAATTCGTTATTTTAGCCAGCAGCGCGCGGCGCCAATGACGGCCGTGACCAAATTTTTTTGCCAATAAATACCTGGAAAAAAATCGCCTTATCTCGACAGGTCTCGGCTGCACGCTTGAAAGGATTCAACAATATACATTTTGCACGGCAAACATTATGAAATATAAAGTCGATAAGTGAGGCGCAATTAGGTAGGCATATCGAATGAAACAAGTCAGCAAACAGCAGCGGCAGCAGCATCTGAAATCGACTAGAAACGGTGAACGCGTGACACACACACACACACCCAGAGCATGTGCGAATGTGCGCGGTATTTGCATTGCAAACATTTTCGGTATTATCGGCTCGCTCGCGGCAACGCTCACCTGTCACATGCGTGCGAATTTATCATCCGCGTGCTGCTGCTGCTGCAATCACTGTTTCATAAAATCGCGCGCGTGAATCTCGGTCAACGACATTCACCTGCACGCGGCCCGCGCGCTACATTAACAAGCGCGACGCTACTCTTTTTTTGTTTTCCAAACTTGCGTCTCGCTCTTTCAAAATGCAACCGATCATTTTCCCGCTCGCACTCGTGCCTGTTGCTCGTTTGCCCGTTGGCCGGCGCCTTTTCCTTTCACTTGTTGTTGGCATCCGCCGAGCGCATCGCGACGATGACAATTGCATATACACGCGACGAGGCGCGACATCTACGACGACGTCGACGAGACAGAAAAATTCTTTCCTAATCGAAACGACCTTCGGATCGATTAGGAGCTTTCAAACCATGACCCACATTATAAACTTGGTAAAGAAGAGCCGAGTCGTTATCAAACAAGTGCCTCTGCAGTAATAGCGAATAATAATTCGCTATCTAATCTACATGCCGCTGGCGCATTGATTGTCAGAGATGAGGAGGATAGCATCGGGAAAGACGTGTGTACAGTTATGTAGCGTGTATCGAGTATATTTTTGATCGTGCTCTCACGATACGAGATTTATCGTTCTCTTTTCTTAGTACTTACGCGTTGGCGGCTGTCGATAATGCAGGTGCTGGAGATTCGGGGTCTGGTGGAGGTGATGGTGATGGGGCGGCCCCATGGACGTCGGCATACCGTGGCCGGGGTGCTGCTGGTGAGGCGAGCTCCCCCTGTGCGGGTGAGCCTGGTAGTGGCCCGGATGGTGCTGGTGATGCTGGTGCTGCTGGTGCTGCTGGTGCTGATGGTGCTGCTGGTGGTGCGGCTGGAAGGACGGCGGTAGAAAGCCGCCCGTGCTCCCGTACATGCCTGGACTGTGGCACGCCGACCTGCCCAGCGCTAATTCACACACAAATTTGCCGATCGATCGATTAGTACGATTAAGGGGAATTTAAACCACGCTGCGCGATCACCATCCCAGGATTATGAGATTGTCGCAATGTTCTGCATTGTGTTATAGCTCACCTGCCGTCAGATGAGAATGATGCGAGGCGACGAGGCTCGACTGCAGGGACGAGTTAGGATTGAGCCTCGCTTTCAGCAGGAGATTCGCATCCTCGTTGCCGCCCGACGAAGTGCTCGACTCGACGTCGCTGACCCCGCTGTCGGCGGGACTAGCTGGCAGTGATCCGCTTCCTGTTTATCCCCAATTTACATTAACAATTACGATTGTGTACACGCTGAAGAATTGATTTTTTAAACAAACCTCTGGGAAATTTGCTTTTTCTCGCCAGTGACGTGGAATCGCACAATTTGAAAGATTCCAGTGCAATGAATTTCGCACAACATTCTGTGCGAAATGTATACATACGAATGGAATTTTTTAGCGTGTACGTTTAACACATTTGTCTTTAGAAAGGTTACCAGTCATATGCACATACGGGGCAGAGAGAAAAAAAAGAGTTAATAAGTAGCTAGGAGCGAGAGGCCACAATACCACGAAACGCGAGAGCGAGGAAGGAGCGCGAGAACGCGTTTTTGCGCCTTCGTGCCTGCATAGGCAATTAAACGTATCTTTATGCAACGAGCGAAGGTCGGCTCGGTCATTGGCTATGCATTTCGGACGCCCTTCCCACGGTCCAGCTCGCACCCCCCAGGATGACCGGCCGCAGCGTCTCAATTCATAACCCGTCCTAAAGGGTTCTAGCCAGACTATTTCCCTTTTCTTTAATCTTTATGCAAAGCGACGCGACATCTCCGGAGCTGAGCTGATCTCCCCTACTCTGCAGCCGCAGCCGCAGCAGCAGCAGCAACATCCCGATATTCAAATTTGCATGTATCTCGCTATAAAACCGCGCGCGCTGTATTTATCGGAAGAGGAAAGAGCCTTCGAGTCGCATTAAATTTGTTAAATAATTTTAAGACGGCTTTTAAATGCGAATTTCTCCGTCAATTATGAACAAAGTTGGCGATACATCTCTGATTAATTATAATTGCTTGATTTGTTATAATCGCGCGTTAGAGATAGACCGCTGGAGTGAAGAAAGATGAGCCGAGGCGTTATTCGCGTATATATATGAAATAAAGACTCTCTCCCTCGAACGAGCCCCGCGATAAGTGAAACTGAATGAATGAAGCTCAGAAAGCCGTGGTTGTCTCTCGTTTTGCAATTTCCTCTTTATCGCGGCAGCGGCTCTCTCGCTCTTTCGCGCTTATCGTGCGGCTTACGCTCGGCGCTAATTATTATTCACCGAGCGAACGCGGCGCGCAGCTGCGGAATGCCACCATCATCACCAGCTGTAATAAGAAAGCTATATATCCGCGAAGAGCTGTAACGATTCTCGATCCTTTGCTACCATTGATCATTCTCGTTCGATATATATATGTGCATATGACTCGTTTCTATCTTAACCCTTGGCCACCGTGTGTGAGATTTAGCTAGATAACTATATATAGCTAGGTGTTGTCTATCAGATCTTATGCTGGTACTTCGATAATATCAATGGGAATACGTAATAATATTTGCTTTTTAAAAAATGTGTTTTAATAACTGTGTTAAAAAACAACATTAGGTTAAAAAAACTAATTTGATGTATGAAATTTTTTTTATTTATTTGTCTGAAGAGATTACGGCCCGGCATTAATTTTTAAGTGGATCAGAACAAAGTAACTTACAGAATGAATAAAATTGAAAATGTGTTTAATAATCTGATTAGAAGCTTTTATGATTTTTACTCAAAGTGTAAATCTGATCTAGAATTACAAGAAAATTGACTGCACAAAAAATTCTAATTTTTACCGGTAATTTTAACTTTTAGAAGTTAACCTCGATCAACGAAAGTGAAACTCATGAAATGCATTGTTATTCGAAGTAACGAGATTTTTTAAAATTGTTTCTGGACTTGATAAACCTTTAAATTATCAACGTTCGAATTGAGCGTCAATTATATTTTTATAGAGAGTAAAAATTCACTGTATCATAATTTCATTTTTATTTCTTCTGTTAATGAGTGCTTCAATTATTATAAGTTTTTTGACTAATTACTTTTGCAACGTCGTAAAACTTCCCGAGTCACTGCAAAGATATTTAACGAGTACAATTAACTGAAAATCTTGATTAACTACCACCGATTGATCTTCAAGTGTGGTCCCACAGAGCCCAACCCGGCAGCCAAGGGCAAAATCATCGAAAAACCTTCTTACCTGTCGTACTGGTAGTGGGTATGGCGGCAGTGGTGTAGGGCTGCTGGCTGGCCAGATGCCGGCCATAGCCGTTCTGCAGAGCGGCGAGACCGTGCTGCTGTTGCTGCTGCTGGTGCTGCTGCTGCTGTTGCTGCTGCTGCTGTTGATGCTGCTGCTGCTGCTGGTGGTGCTGCTGGTGCTGGGAGTGCGGATGGTGCTGCGAGAGGATGCCATGGAGGAGCCTGTTGCTCGCGATCGAGCCGGGCTCCTGCTTGACGACCGAGGCCAGCGCCAGCGCCTCCTTCTCCGTCGGGTCGCGCGCCTGTTGCACCAGCTCCCTCGCGTCAACTGCAATCAGAAACGAAGAGCGCCGTTGAAGAGTTTGCATTTCAGATTGTCGATTCGTTTTTGCGTGGTATTCATATAAGACTCTCGGTATATTCTAGAGTTAAATACTTGAATATATAGAGAATGAATTTGGGGATCATTGAGTATACACGCCGATCGTCCAAAAACTTTTTAATGCTGTTACTTTTATCGCATATTTTTATTCTACGCGAATGTTGTGTAAAAGTCACTTTTAAATTAACAGAAAATAAGTAAAACTTATTTAGTGAAGTTAAAAATAAGACATTGATTACTTCGGAAAATATGATGAGACTGACGTTTTTTTGCAACTTATCACTTCACTGAAAACAATTACGCTTGCATCTAATTTTAGGCTTTTTTATCTCCTTACTTACATGTAAACACTCAAGAGAATTGAAAGTGGTTCTTAAATTTTCCTTATATGTACAGTATTATCTAATATTTTACATAATGTTGCGATAGGAGAACCCTACAAAGATCAAATGATCCCCAACTCGCGATTAGAGTTAAATTTGAAACAAGGAAAAAGCCTACCACACTTCACAACAAAATACAAATCTAAGCTTATTATGCACAGATCGCACGGCCAATAAGATATCCAGCATCGATAATCGCTCCATACCAGTTCTCATTCAACGCAATTCAAAGAAATAAATACCCCACGCTACGGCGCAGTAGGTTATACTTTGCGCGCAGCGAGAAAAATTGGCGCAAAAAGGGGCGCAAAGAAGAAAAAAAAAAGAAACGGCGGATAAAAATACAAGGAGGAATCCGGTGAGCCAGCAGCGGCAGCGGCTGCGCGTTCGTGCATACACATTCGCACAGAGAGGAAGTGAAAGCCGCAGCGCGCCGCTCCGCCGTCTCTCCTTGACCCACTGCAACGTTTCTACCTTACTTTCAGTGGGTACAGCGCGCGCGCGCTCGCCGCCGCCGCGCAGTCAGGTTCATTAAGCAATTTCTCGAGAGCACACACACACACGTGTATACGTGGTAACGCAGGTATATACGCATACTACGCAGCTCGCGCGAAATCAAGCGCGGCGGCGAGCCCAGGGCAGCGCGGCGCGCGAGAAAGAGAAAGAAATTACCATGGAAAAGCCTGATCAATCGATCGAGTGCGTAAGCGAGGCCCAAGTCCTCGTTCTACGCAAATAAAATTGCGCGCAACAGCCGCACTTGGTTGAGGAAATGGCGAGAGACCGGAAAACGTTATGTGTGCTCCGAGATTGCAGCCGATTGTTCGCGGAGTTCTTTTGTGTTGCGGTGCGCTGGCCAATTTTGTGGCTAGAGAATTTAGAGAATCAATTAATATAATTAGGAAAAAGAATGCTTGTATCCCGAAGTATGTATATATAGCTCTTTTACAACGCGTCGTATACCCAAACTAAGTCTTTTACGCAGTCATCATAATACCAGTTTTTATTATCCTTTGTTTTATTTATATCACGTTACGGATCTTTCAGTTGAATTAATCGAATATCCTGCCAAGCAAATATTCACATTTGTTCCTGGGATTCAGAGAAGAAGGTATACTTCAACTTCATAGAAGAGTATTACATAAAAAATGTATCGTCCGGCTGTATATTAAAAGTATGGAAAAAGATCAATACGAGACGAGCGTAACGGCCGCTTCGCAAGGTATAATGATTCGACAGCGAAGAAGACAAAGTAATACCTAATCCACGATAATGAGCGTACGCCGATCAGACGTAACGATAAGAGGGACGGAACTAGACGGCGCAAAACGGAAATAAGCGTGCAAGCGCTGAATCAAAAGAAAATCGTGCAAGGAGGCAACGAAAGCGATAGAGAGAGGGAGAGAGAGGGAAGAAGATAGGGAGAGAGAGAGAGGAGCGATAGCTGAATGAAACATGAAGTAAAAGGAAGGGCGCTCGCGCGGTAAAGCTACCGGAAGAAGCCACGGAGAAACGTCTGCATGTCCGCTGCTGTCCGGCGCGCTCGCTCCATAATAAAGCCCGCAGGCTTCCGTAATAGCAAGTTACCTACTATAACGGATGACAATGAAGGGCTACTTTCCAAGGGTTCGCAACTTCAATGCAAAGAGGGAGAGTATAAGTTCCCCGGCGCACTGCAACTTCTCGTCACTTCTCATTTCTTATTCCTTTATTGCGTGAGAGCTTAAAAATTTCTCAGCCTCTAATAGATCTAGTAGCTCAGGAACTGTAGTACATAATAAAAGAAATATGCAGTTGAATTTTTTACACGTTTTATTTATTGGCAATTTTTTATCTTAGGGCAATGTATATCGCATGCCGAGAACACAACTATCTCATTTAAAAATTTATAAAATATGGGAATCTAACGTTTTTCACGTACTAAAATACTTCCGCTTGAATTTTTAATATAGGTCATTTATCAATATTACTAACTTTTAAAGTACAAGGTATAGGTTATCACTTTTATTATCATATGAGTTAATCTTTGGCACTAAAATAGAGGTAAAAAAATGTTGCGTTGTCTCGAGTCTCGACCAGGATGCGACAGGAAAGAAAAACATGTAGATATTGTTATATTTAATCAGATTTACATTTTCACGAGTAGAAAAAAGCGACGAGGGAATCATATTAGATGCAATAGTGCTTCGCTTCAATCAATCGCACTGCTGATTTCAGAAGCTATAAGTACACGCGACAAAGGGAGACACGAGCGCACTATCAAAAAAATTTTTTTTCGCACGTTAATAATAGATTTTCGGCTTTCGGCTATAGCTCGCTCGTCGGCTTGTGTCACGCCACACAGGACGTACGGGTAGGCCGCGTGCGCGCACGGAAACCGCTGGTAAATAAATAATCAGATATGACGCACTTTCTGCACGACCGAAACGCTACAACGCGCGCGCGCGCGTATACCTGGGCCGCTCAATTTTCGCGCATGAATTTGTGTTTATAAAAAATTCAGCGTATACACGCGCGACGGGCGAGAAGAAGAAATAAAGACGAGAGCTGCGGCGAGTCGAGTAGCCGCGGAGAGCGGAGGCGGGGTAGAGAGAGAGAGAGAGAGAGCGCGAGAGATGGAAAGAGAGAGAGAGAGAGAGAGAGAGAAGGAATAAAGAAAGAAATAAAAGGGAGTCGCTAGCCAAGCTAGACAGGCCATTTAAAGCTAGGCGCCACTGACCTTGCCTGACCTTGATCCTTGCTCGCTCGCGAGTTCGGAGGGAGTGGCGACGGCTGCGCCATCAACTCGTCTAGCCGCATCGACCGACTACGCGGCTGCGACACGTCTCTCTCTCTCTCTCTCTCTCTCTCTCTTTCTTGCACCCCCTCGCTCACGTGAAAAATCCAATACTCTAAACCCTAATTCGGCGGTGTAAGTTTTTTGCGCTTCCTACGCGTCCGCCCGTTCTTTCCTGCGAGGCCGCGCTGCCGCTACTGCTACTTCCTCCTTCTATTTAGCGCATCCGCGACCGGAGACGGCGGCTCTTATCAGCGCTATCGCCCCCTATCTTTTATGCATACACACGCCTCGACTTCCTACTTCGCGCCGAATTTTAATCTCTCCCGCGTCGAAAGATTTGCAACGGAGGAAACATTGGGCAAAAGGGGGGAAAGAAAAAGGAAGACATAATTAAGAAGTCGCCGCGTTCGTATAAATTATCATCGATTCTCGCAGCCGAGCCGCGCCGAGCGGACGCACACGCAACCATTACAAGGAAGGATTACGAAGTGGGCACATACGTAAGTAAGGTCAGCTTTTGGCTGGACCACGCAACTTTCTCCTCCTCCTCCTCCTCCTCCTCCTCCTCCGCCGCCGCCTCGCTCCTTCTCCTTCTCTTCCTCGTGTCCCTCACTCCGCGTACAATACACGCGCTGGCGCGCACGCCGGTGTACGGTACAGCTCATACCGTATTGCGTAACGGTAACAACTCTCTCTTTCTATGTGACATCACCTCGCAACTTCCCACCTCCGTCTCCCGCGCTCGTCGCCGCCCGCCTGAGCGCCTGTCTTCTCTCCTTCTACTTCTGGCTTCCGTGACCCTATTGTCACTCGTCCTACTTAAAATATATCAACTCGCGCCGAAAGCGATCATCGCCAATCGATTAATTC
Organism: Gastracanthus pulcherrimus; assembly: GCA_949152435.1. Classification (NCBI taxonomy): domain Eukaryota; kingdom Metazoa; phylum Arthropoda; class Insecta; order Hymenoptera; family Pteromalidae; genus Gastracanthus; species Gastracanthus pulcherrimus. The sequence continues at coordinate 183,761,177 of OX424574.1, forward strand.
CGTACGTCGCATTACTTATACTCTCGGCTTCACTTGCTTCATTTATTTTAAATTGCCGAACGAAAGGGAGCGAGGCGGCCCGAGAAAGTGAGAGCGAACGATATCGGCCGAGCTCGATTCGCATCGAAAATCGAGCCTTGAAATTTACATCGCCAACCGCTAGACCGTTCTTTTTTCGCGATTTATTTTTGCATTCTATATTTTTCTGCGCGGGAAACATTTCGCACGACTGACATTTCGCGGTGTTCCACTTTTGTTTGCCGATGGAAATACCTTTCGGCTGCATACTCGCGCGGGAAAAACTTGCGTATCGACTGTCGAGGTAAGGTCGGATAAAGGTTTTGCGGTAGAACAAAAAGAACATTCTCAACGGCTGTGCATTCTATTGGAATTGAGTAGTAATAGGGCGTAGCCGATACGATATCTTAGAAATATCTTTTTTAATGACTTTATAGTAGGAAGTGACGAATTAAGGTGTATTCTATTTGAATGTGACTGTATAATCAATAGCGTGATGATCTTAGTGTCACGATTTCCTCCTTTTCCATTCACGATTTTATATTATGCATTATTTTTCAGAGATACGATGCAAGCGTTAATGATATTATAATAATATTATAATTTATTAAATATTAAAATATTCCGTGAAATGACAAAATCGTGTTAATTTTAGTTTTTAACTGCATGCATCTGTATTTTTTGTATGAGTTCAAAAAAGGTTACCTGAAATATATAAGTATTATTTTTTATTTACATTTTTTAATTTTTTTTATGTTGTGGTGGTTACGTCGAATAAATATCTGTGTTCTTACACGCCTTAATTATAAAATGTAAATCCAATAATGTTCCCGTCAACTTTTCGAAACCGTTTATGTAACACAAGTCTGACACTGTTATAATTTTGCGCAATGGAATATTCGCGGACCTAGGCATGTGAATAGACGGAAGTTCATTTTCAAAAGATGCGATGTTAAAATATTTATATAATGAAATACAGTTCGTTTGCTATTGAATGAAATTCATAACTTTTTGTTGTTATAGAACAATATATCAGTATATAATGCTCAGTTCTTAAAATATTATAATAAATTTAGCATATTTACTAAATAATATTTGAATATTTTAATTAGTTTGATCGCACTACATTTCTACAGTTAAAAATATTCAAAATTACGTACATATTTCACAATGATTTTTGTAAGGAAACGATTAAAGATTCGACTCGTGATTTCTAAAGCCGGAAATTTCGTTAGAACGGAAGCGCGGAAGCGCGAGCGCAAGCGTGTGAGCGATCCACTTTCCTAGCTTCGAATGAAATCAAGTATATTAGATCGCCGGTACAGCAACGCATATACAAATCTCTATCGATTCACTGCTTGCAGTAACCTACTTTTCCTTTTATTTTTTTCAAATTTATTATCAAATTTCATTTATAGCTGATTAAATTTCTGCATTTTGAAACGTTACAGCGACAACTGATAACAGAAGAGGAAAATAAAATAATGAAGCGAAAAAGGATGAAAAGGAGGAAAATAAAACCTTTCTCAGCGGGGTGAATCCTTGAAAGGACAATAATGCAAAACGAGAAGAGAAACCCGAGAGGGAAAATGGGCCCTAAGCGGCTGTAGAGCATGCAATGTAATATTTGCCCGTGACCCATTTCACAAGAGCGCCTGTTCTTTTGCACCTCTTCCGTTTTCCCTTTTACTTCTCTTTGCTATTTAACATTTTGCAACCTACTTCGGCCAAGAAAGAAAACAAAAAGTTCACCGAGGACCCACTTTTGGGTCTAAATTATTCCGCGAGCTTCGTTCGAGGAAAATGCGATTTTGTCCTTTCTTAGCCGGTTACATCGCGGCGCTAGAAGAGAAAAGAAACGAGAAAACGGAAAGTGGCTTAGAATATACATTTTATTGTACAATTTACGGCAGTTGCAGGTAGGAGAGAGCTGACTCTTTTCACTTCCTTCAACAGTTGTTGGCTCTGCGATGCGCTCAATACGCCGGACTATTAGATTTTCATGTCGCTTTATAAATACTCCAAGCCGTCATCGCAAGACACAAGGAGTATAAAAGAAAATCAGTAGAATCGACAGGTTTTTGTTATGTCGGATGTTTGCCGCTCTACACAGTCCGCGGCGGTATTCCTCAGTTGGGCGCGCGCGCGGCGTCGGTGGTGGCGGCGGCGCGGGGTCGCTGTCCGGTTTGCGGATTTGTCGGCCGAGGTCCTCGCGCTCGCTTAAATCTACGCGTTGTCGCGCCGTTTGCGGCTCGCTCGGCGTCGGCTATACTTACAGCGAGCGCGAGCGATGCCCAAGAGAGAGAAGAGAGAAGAGGGAAGAGAGCCGAGCCGAGTCGAGCCCGAGCGAGCGAGAGCGCAAAAGGTGTCAAGGATGAAGAGCGCGTCAACGTAACGAGATTATGCGATTGAGAGGCGGCTCGCGCGCTCGCTCGCGCCAACTTCATCTTTCTCTCATTATCCGCTGCAGTATATAGCGGCGGCAACTCGCGCGAAATCGAGTTCGCGGGAGCGCGCGTATATCTATATATAGCTATCCTATACACTGGATAACTTTCACGCAAACCGGCGAAAAGTTTCCAAAGGAAAGTTCCGCCCGAGTCGCGAAACTTAGAGACGCCTAATCAATGAGCCACTTCCTCCGTTTCTCTTAATTGTTGATCTCAATTTTCACTTGGCGCGCGCTCGCGCTTCTCCCGTTCCGCGAGCTCGCGCGCTTACGCGTCGAAAGTATAATAATCCCGCGTGGCGGCGCCGCGTCGCGCAGCTGTTATCGCCGTGGATAAAAATCGAACGGCGAAGCAAAGTTTGTACGTGCGGAGATCGCCGCAAAAAATTGCTTATAAGTCGAGACGAATGAGGCAGTGCGGGATTATCGAGGCGTGCGGTGGGATTTACGAGGTGGCAGCTATAAGCCAGCGGTGCACGCGTATGTGTACCTTGTTGCTATAACAGTCCAGGTATAGGTATAGGTGCGCGGTGCAGCGCGCGCTCGCACTAGCGCGTCGGCCTAGCCAAGTCGACAACACGCTTTACTATGTAGGTCAGGGCTGCTGCATTCAATGAGCGCACTGCTCTTCCTCTATGCACCAGCACCTCGCGCCGCGCAACCACCTATCACCTTCATCGATCAACGCCTGACACTTTTTTTTCTCTCTCTCGTTTTACCTTTTACTCCCTTTTTTCCCTATTGCGCGCATTCTTCTTTTACACGTCATTAAATTACACGTACGAGCGCGTATCGACGAATCGCAATGCATCGCGAACTTCGCGCGTATCGAACGTTTCGAGCTCTTACCGCTTTATGTAATCGGAGTGTCCCAATACGAAGGAAAAGGTGACGCAACCGAAAGATCCGAAGAGTGAAAAAGAAAAAATAAAGGATCGTCGAGCAAGAGAGCTGGTGGGTATAGCCCAGTTCCGCGTCTCGATCGGGGCTTGCGGCAGAAAGCTCGGCCTGAAAAATTGAAATCACACGAGAGACGAGTGCGCGGGTTCGAGCCGCTGGCCCTGACACGGGGCTGGCTGGCTGGCATTCGAGAGTGAAAGCTCTCTAGTTATCTAGGCGATGGATTGCAGTCTCTCTCTCTCTCTCTCTCGCTCTCTCGGCCCTACGAGGTGCGCTTGCGCCCGAGCGCCCCCACGACCGGCCGCGACCTGCTCCGCCTTTATATCTCATAAAGTAGGTGAACCCGAGAACTGCACTAGCTGAATTATAGCCAACTGCGGACTGTAGGTTATGCGCGCGTGAAATAAGTACTTCGCGCGCACACCTGAAACAATGTCTTCAATCACGCTTCCCGTATAATCAACCGCTATTTTTAACCGTAATGCTGATTAATTTTAATATTTTACGTAACTTAGCTGTTTGCTCGAAAAATCTTGATAAGGTTAATTAGATATTAAAGTGTGTTTAATAAAATATCTTTAATTAAATATTAGAGTGTTTTGTTATCTCAATAATTTTATTATCTTGTTAATATTAGAGTGTTTTTAATAAAATATTTTTAATTAAATATTAGGTTAATTAAATATTAGAGTGTTTTGTTATGTTATCAATTTTATATGATTTATTGAAGTCGTCGATTTATGTACATATCCATGTTAAATTTGCTTTCTTAGTGGAAAAATCTAACGATTTATTTAATGAAACGATACTTTGAGAGACCATAAATGTAAAGTAAAATTTACTTTTTCTATTGGTATACATACATTGAATACCGATGTTCTATTTTGCATAAAAATTACCTTACTTTTAGTAAAAATTAACATTCATTTCACATTTTTTACTATAAATATGGTAATTGTGGCAGAAAATCGATTATGTCCTTCATACAATACAAATAGAGACAGCAATTTTTATACTATTTTATACCACTTCTCGGTAAAGCGCAATTAATTTTTAACAACTACTGTTGGTCGCTTATTCCGTTGTAAACAGGAAAACAATGAGAAAAACTGAGATGAGAGGGAAATACGAGCGGAAGGAAAGCGAGAAAGCTACCGGTTAAGCGTTTAATAGACAAGTAGCCAGCGATCATAAATTTATACGCGCGCGCCGGTGGCCATCCATTACGAGCGCGCTGTTTCTACCTGCGTCGGAGGGCGGTTGCGGGGGGGGGGGGACATCTTCCTGGTTTTTGACTCGAGGCGGAGAGGGGAAGAAGGGTGGGACCTGACTCGTAGGAGTTCCAAATTCTTGAAAGGAAAATGAGGCCGTAAAAGCTGGACCACAAGAAAGGCGCGGGAGAGCTATATAACTGCGAAGGTAGCTTGCGGATACCCGGTGACTAGTGCACACTACCCAGCTCCTAGATTGCACCGCTGACACGCTTCCTTGCTTTACGAGGTCAAGGCTAAGCTTTTTCTTCCTTTTTTCTTCCTTTTTTCTTTCTTTTTTTCCGTCCCCTCTCGCGCGCTAAGGATTCATTTCTATAGTGCACCGGCTGCTCGGAGAAAATAACAACGGCGGCAAAAGCCAAAGTGAAGCGGGTACATTTTTCCTTTAGGCGCTGGCGAAATAGGTACTGTAGCTGTGTGAATTTTTGTTTGTGATCTACGTTTTTGTTCCAAGTTACGTATTACTGTTTGGGAGATTGTCGATAGAGTTAAGCTTTTCGTGTCTGAATTACCTTTAAATGTTTTTCATTACATACAATATAGCTAAAAAATTCTAAAACGATTTTAGAGTGTTACATAATGCATTAAGTAGAAGATATTTCTTTTATTTATATTTCGTTAATCTGAATAAATCATGTTTAATTGTCAAACTTGTTATACTTTTAGTAATTGTATTACAGACTTGGCATTTGCACTACAGATGTAACATGCAACTAGATTTTTAGAGTGATATTACTAATAATTAATGAAATAGAAGATACTCCTTTGTTTTAAAAGTATAAATATTCTGTTGATGTTTATAAATCCGTAAGTTAGGCTGAAAATAATGATAAATTTGACAATTAAATTTAATTTATTCAGATTAATAGAACATAAACATAAGGAATATCTTTTAATTGATGCATTAGAACAAACTAAAAACATTCTAGCTTTTTTTAGTCACGTTATGTGTCACGAAGAACATTTAAAGGTATATCAAACACCGAAAGCTCAAGTTGTTTGGCAATCGCCCATATATTAAGAACAAAGGAATTTCCGTATAATACTCGAAAGGCCCGACAGCGACGGAATTCGAAGAAAAATTGCCGACCGTGTACGACTGCACGTTGCATTGTGTTCGCGCGACGACGTCACCCCCCGAAAAAAAGGGTTTGGCAATTAGGGTCACTGGGTTAAGGTGCAGTTCTTACTTTCGGCATTGTAGGCGGCGAGAGCACTGCTTGTAAATCAAGGAAGATTTAAAAGAAAGCATGCAGAGTTTCGCGTCGACTTTTCACGGTTTGTTTTTTTTTTCCTTTTTCATGCTCGAAACAAAGTGTACACGAGAAAGGGAGAGAGGCCGACAACAGCGGAAGAAGAATAAGAAGTGAAAGCAAGTTGGGCGAGAGCGGTCAAGATGCACGGGCGGAAAAGTCATCGTGTTCTGGGAGACGGTAGCTGTGTGACGAAAAGTGAAAAATGAGAGAAATTGAGGAAGCGCGCGCGCGCCCCCGCGGTGAGCCAACTTTCTCCCCGCGGTGCGTCCCCTGTACTTTTGGGCCTCTTCGGGAGGGAATTAGGTGCCAGAGGGATACCTACCCGGTAGCATGGGATTATGGGGTTCAAAGAGCTGGGCGTGCTGTTTATCGCGATGTGTGTAAATTATTGAAATGCCAATCGCAACGGGTGTTTTTGTTTATAATAATTATTTACTTTTTAAACCTTGATACTCGCGTATCTTTGCATATTCTGAATCTTAATTTTTTCGATGTTTGAGCTTTCGTAATATTTGTTGGTCGGATAATCATTATTCCGATTCGCGACGTTTCCTCATGATTGGCTTCGTTCGGCGCATAATCGAGTCCGCCCCAGTTTTGCAGTTAAACATAATATTCAAATTTTGCAATAAAAATCAGTACGATATTCTCTCGGTACATTTCCTACTTAATTGTAAATACAAAGTATAAATGCGAGATTCTCTATCTCTTTCGTGCTCTCCTTCCCTACCTCCCACCCTCGCTTTCTCTGTCGCGCATACATACACACACACACACACATGCACGTACACACAGGCACTCACTATGCAAACGGCGGTCAACAGCTCTCGTGGGTCTGGCTTCGAGCTCGACCTTCGCAAAAGCGACTTGCGTAATATTTTTATCGGCCGAATTTATACGCACACAGTTCGCACGCACGTACGTATTCGCATGCTACTCGCTTGTCTCTTTCTCTTTGTCGATGTGGATGTGCGTGCGTATATGCGTGTACGGGCCTGTTGATTAGTCCGTGTCTGTGTTGACACGAGATTTTATCCATCTCTTATCGTCCATATTCTCCCCTCCCATCCCCCCCTACCTGCCGCTCTCCGTAGAATGTACTAAAAGAATTCAAGCGAAACCCTGATTTTTCTATTTGCGAGCGAGTAACTTCTTGTTGTACGATACACAACTTGGAAGCTCTATTTGTTTTTCGCATTCTTTAATTGAGCTAGGTATAAGATAGTGATTCTCTTTCTACCGAGAAAAGGAAGCAAAAATATGATTCGCAGAAACGGACCGCGTATGATAAGCCCGCCTCTCTTAAAATTTCTTCTCTCTCTTTAAAGACGCCGGTATTACTTAATTTCATGCGCTCAATCAACGTTTCTGCATTTAAATTAATTTCAAACCTCGATTTCTTACACAGAGTATGTACATGTGTACACTGCATACACACAGCATTTACATATTAATGTACCGGCTCGTATGCGCATTCTGTGTATACGCAAAAGCTTTCATTATGTTACACGGTGTCGATAAAGCGATAAGTTCTATTTAAATGCCTCAGCCGGCAAACGTTTTTACTTTCGGAGATTCGCAATCGGAGTTCAGGCGTTTTTTTTGTATAACGTGGCATCTCGCGCGCTCAAGTAGAATCAGCGCACAAATAGCAGCGCGCCGAGAGAGCGGCGCGGCTCTCGCATAATACGATTGATAAGAGCCGGCCAAAATTGACAGTGCTCGAGCGATAACCCGAGAACTGTGTGTATCCTCAATAGACGATAACAATACAAATATACGCTGTGAAATCGAAGTTTCGGTTACATTGCCGTAGGTGCGCTTGCACCAACTACACCTATATATGTTTGAAAAAAAAATCTCAAATCGTTATTTTATAATCAGTTCGGTAACGATCGGCAGATTAAAATCTCCCGACGAGATAAACAATAAAAGAATCTTAAAAGTATATACATATTCATGTACAGGTTGTAGAGGTAGCACATATATACACGACTCACGGTATCGTCTGATGAGGTTCTTTTTGTAGGGCTTGGTCCCGGGCGGCCAGGACCTGGGCTTGCAGTCCTTGAGCTTGTTGCCGTGGCTGCAGCTCGAGTCGTCCGAGTCCTCGGAGTAGGTCCTGTCGTCGGCCTCGCGCTCCTCCGCCGAGGAGAGGCTCGCCGCCGATGCCGCGCAGGTGCCCCCGCCGACGAGGCCGCGCAGCCTCGCGTTCGCCCGCTCCAGGTCCGAGCAGGGCTCCAGGCCCCGCTCGTGGAGCTCGTCCTGCTCGTGCTCGGGATCGTGCTCGTGCTCGCTGGAGTTCGCCAGCGACTCCTCGTCCGCGTCCTTCTGGCCGAAGCTGGGCCTCCGGGGCAGATCCGCGTACTCGCTGCCCACCCGCACGCTCAAGTCCAGCGGCTGCTCCTCCAGCATCTTGGATCCTCTTCTCTTTCTCCTGCAGCCAGGGGGAGGGCTTGTTGTTGTGTGTACGCTTCTCGCTCTCGCGACACACACACGCGCGCGCGCGCGCGCACACTCGATTAGTCTAGTGCGATTCGGCACGGCCCGACAACGTTATCGCGCGCCCCTTCATTGCTCTTCCTGCTTCTCTCACTCGTGTCACATCTCGCGCCACTCGCTTCTGTTGTTTTTCCTTTCTTTGCTTGCTCTTTATCGATCACTTGTTCGCAATCCACGGACACACTCGATATTGGCATTCGCGATGTATTCGCACTCTCGCACAAGGTTCACTTTCTATTCGTATATACGAGTATGTTTTCGCGGGGGTTCACCAATTCAAAACTGTCGCGCGAGCTTTCGAACGCACTCGAGCACGGATCAGCCGGTACCAGCGGGTGTTCCGTTTGTTTATGTCCGTCGTAGCTCTGGACGTGCGCGCACACCTCGGCGAAGCGAACGCGAAACGATCCTCTCGCGTTTCTTCAGCAGAGTGCAGAGTTCAGCCGAGATTCAAAGTTTGCGGGTGGACGAGTCGGCGTCGCTCGGCAGACTGCCATATCTCGCGTGTCTGTTTGCGTCTGCTGCGTTCCTTCTCTGCCTCTGTCTCGCTCTCGCTCTCTCTCTCTCTCTCTCTCTCTCTCTCGTGTTTCCGTGCGCGGAAGGCCTACGGGCGACGCTCGCCGGTGGCACACTGACTGACTCGAAACCGGACTAGCCCGCTAGTCCAGGCGCGCGCGCGCGCCCGCGCTCTCGCTCTCTCTCTCTCTCTCTCTCTCTCTCTCTTGCTCTTTCTCTCTTTCTCGCTCCCTCTCGCTCGTACTACTCCAGACACGCTCGTCGTCGGCGGCGCGGCGCTCTTCCCTCTCTCCTCGGCTCGCGGCTACTGCAGCCGAACCTGCCGCCGCCGCCGCGCGCTGTATAGCCGGCGAACGCGCGCCGCGCTGAGCTTACTCGACGAAACCAACAGTACACACACGTATATACGTGTACACGTACACCACGGAGCGAGAGCGAGAGAGAGAGAGAGAGAGAGAGCGGCGTTTGATATAGGTATAGCGCGAGAGCAAAGAGTTGACGAGCGAGGGAGCTCGGCTCCTCTCGGCAAGCCTCGGCGCTGCAAGAGCGCGGGGCTGTGCATATAGCGAGAGCTGCGCCTCGCTCGCGCCTAACTTAAAGAGCCTACCGCAACACGGAGACCGAGAGCGAGAGCCGAGCAGAGCGCCCAACTCGCGAAGGAGATAAAGTCGAGCTTCGCGAGAGAGGAGTCTCTTAAACGCTTGATTTACCTCTAGTCGTCAACCTGCAGTTGAGCTTTGAGCGCTCTCGCGGCTTGTCTGTATTCATTTTTTCACTTTTTTTCAGTCTGTAATTAATATTTTACTTCTATTGTTCGAGCTCGTTCGCGAGAAAAATATTTTCTGCTCATCGCTATTATGGCATTTCCTTTATACGTCAAATTTACAGAGTTCAGTCATTCCTTTTGTTTACTCAGTAAAGAAATTTTTACACAAATGGAGTACGTTTCTGCAGTATTTAAACCGCCGCTTCTGATTTAAGTAATTCTACTTAATATTTAATTGTAATTGCAAAATTTCTAAATTACTTGATTCAGTACTCTACAGACATAAAGTAATTGTAAGCTGAAGATACATAATAAAGATTCTTTTCATATACATGCGATGCTTTCTCTTGGAGAGAACAAACCTTCTCAGTGTAATGTTACAGCTAATCATTCCTCTTCGGATTCATTCCATTGTAATCTTAAAAATCAATAAATCACCAATGATGGTAAAGTTCGTTGCGACTGCTGCTGCATCTGACCAATTGAGAATTAGTTAATTAGCCAAGCGATCTCTGCGTGAGAGCGCGATAAAACTGTCGGAAATATAAGAAAGGCAAAAAAGGAAAAAGCCTTCCGACCTGCTCAACCGATTTCTAAAGCGAGTAATCTTTGGCGGTGTAATCGACGTTCACTTCCGCCACTCTTCTGTGCGAGCAGTAGCAACAGCAGTGCAGCGCCACTCGCAGCTCGCGGCTGACCCGATTTTAGCCAAACTCTTTATTTTGCACTCGACAAATGCAAATATATGGAAAACGGCTTTTGCACAATGGATAAATATATTTTTAAATGTTTTTAAAAAGTAAGTCGATAGGGTAAGTGAGTCTGTCACTGTGCCCTGCGTTAGTTACTGTGCCCCGCGATATGTTTCTTTCAAAAATAATAAAATCAAAATGTACCTCCACGAAATAGTAGCTTTCCATATAATCTAATTATTTATTGAGTTACTTTATGATTTATTTATTTATTTTTTTTTTAATTATCGTGGGTCTCGGTAACTGACGCAGGGCACAGGAACTGACTCACTTACCCTACCTGACTTTTCATGCATTAACTCTTTTTTAACAGATAAAATCAAAGATAGTCATTTCGCATTCTCAGAACAAGACTGTATAGACTATAACATGATCAAATTTCAGAATTTTAGAAAAACAGTTTATAGAAGAAACATATTCTGAATGTATTCCAAAAATATGAAAACAATCCAATAAAAATTGCTCATAAAATCGCGCCGTAATAAATTTACATTAAAACACCAGGTTGTATGTGGAGATAAACGAGTTTCAGGCTTTAATTGAATCTAGATTGTACTATTCTTTGGTGTTAATCTTCTATTTTTCTTGGGCTTTAACAGTGATTCATTTTCTTAAGTATATTCTATATAGATATCATATTGTCAAAATTAAAACAAAAAGACAAACATAACAAATTGCGAAACTTCCTAAATTTTTATAAGTTATTTATTATTATTCGAAACTAAATATCCATAACATCTAAAATCACTTCTTCAAAGGTACTTCGTCATCATGGTCTCAAAAATTAAAGAAAAGATAATTATAGATATTCCTATACTTTTATATTTAAATGATAACTATACTGGTATTGCTCGAGTAACCGTAAATATTGCTCTCGTAGCTATATTATAGTTGTCGGCGATATTGTATGGTTGTCACAGCAAAATAACGGTGCTGAGAGAGCACTAACAAAGGATTGTTGCAGCAGTAATAAATAAAAAAAAAAGTAAAATAAAATAAAATCAATCTAATAAAAAAGTTGACTTGTCATGTACAGTATTAATCTGGGAGTGTAATATGTTATCATTATACAGTACATATTCTCTCAATAATTTGACGTTTTTTCTCTGTCCTTGGCCATTCCGTATCTTAACCAATGTTTTAAAAACTCGATAAATCGAAGTGCTTTCCAGTCCAGATTTTGCACATTCTTATGCTAAACAATGTAAAATATCTCGTTAAGACAAATTTCCATGAATTACATAAATTTTACTCTAAGACTTGAAATTAGCCTCTAAAATATGAAAGATTTCAATAATTTGAATTTTCTATAATTTTAGATTAATAATTAGAAATTTGATTATTCGAATTAAAGACGATTCGAATATTTTTCTTGATCTCTTCAACTTTGAATTATTAAAATTCGATAGTGCCTACATATTTTACTTACAAAATTGAAATGCTCATAAATTATTGATACTAACATTCGACATATCAATTTTTTGATTAATGAATGATTATAGATTATGTTTATTTGCAAGCCACAATTGTAATATTTTGCCAAAAAATGTGTACACCTCGCAAAATCCAAGTTTGTCTGCCCACTAAACAGACGGAATTTTGAAAGAATTAAAGGAAGAGAGTGTGCAATTGAAGCATTAGCCGGCGATTCAGGCCGAGACTAACGCGCACACTTTTCCTCAGCACGTTTCTCTCCGCGGTTAGGTGCTCGCTTTTCCTTTTCTCCTTTCATCTTCGTTCGGCAAAAACTTATGGCGCCAATCACTGCGCGCAGTCATTTTTCGTGTTTTCGCGCGAATACGTGAAATTTCTGGTGCCCCAAGATGTCGAGTAAATGCAGCATGGTATCGGTAAATTAGGTCAATGCGGATGTGTAGATAAACAATATATAAATACGATAATGCTACTTTGTATATATGGTTAAAGTTATTAATATTTTCAATCAGAGCCAATACATATTTACAGTCCAGTCGTTACACAACGAAGATCAAAAATGGACAACGGATCGTCCATGTTTTTTTTATCTTAGAGAAAAATAGGACAACTCCAAAAAATAATTTTTTTTTTCAATTTAGACATTAACGAGTAAAAAACTGACTTAACGGAATAAATTTAACTTTGACCATTTTCTTTATATAGTTTTTTTAATTTTATGGGTATTTTTGTACAGGATTTTTGTTTGAATTCCGCTGGAAGCTCGCTTGGTTATGCGTCATTCTTTTTTTATAAACACTTTTTTACGAAATATTTTAGCATAAAAGTCACATTTTTTCATATTGATGGCCAAATAAATTCGGATATCTTATGAAGTCCGATTAAAAAACACGTATCTCAGAGTAACAGCTTAGGAAACGAAGGTAACTGCTGCATTTGTTTATTGAAAATTTGCACATAAAAAATTAGTCCAACCTATGTCAACAAGAAATAAATAAAACGAATACCATGACAAACAATTTGTTATAATTATTTTAAGGTTTTTAAACACTTATTTTTATTAAAGTAACTACTAAACAGTATATATACAGCTTTAATATCTTATCAATTTATATGTCTAATCGTGCCTGTAATACTTGCAAAACTTCAGCGAATTTATAAACAAATATTTAAAGAAGAAAATAAGCACCGAAATATTAAAAGTGATTGAAAAATAAAGAAAATTCTATTGTATAAGTAGAATTGATTTAAATTGACAATATTTACGACTCTGACGTCACGATTTTGTTGAAATAATTTTTTTCCATTTCATTAGGTATCCTTCTTTAATATATCATTTAAATTATAAAATCTTTACAAGCTTTTTATATAATTTTTTTTCTTATGGTCAATTAAAAATGACCCAACTATCTTAATGTAAGGACAGAAAAAGCGTATGGCTACAATTATATTACAAAGCGGTGAAATTCTGATAAACACCGCGTTGCCAAGGGGTATTTTTTATAGTTATGATTTTATCAAGTAGCCAAAACAATTATTAAAAAATAACAATTTCTACATTGTGTTTGATAAACTAATCTAAAAAAAAATTTTAAATAAATTTTATTCATTTAAACAACATATTTTAACGACAGTTACAGGAATTAATCACATATTTACTTCTAAATACTTTTAAAACATTTTAACGTCAAAGCTGTATATTTATTTAAATAAGTATATAAAAAGAATGTTTTTAACACATTTGTACATGCGAAACGCATTTATAAAACAAAATCAACTAAAATTTGATAGAAATTAAAAAATACGGTTTTTATTTAATTCTGACTAATTAATTCATAAAATTAGGACAGTCAAAATGATAACATAATTAAAACTTACTTTATTAACGAAAAAATTCTTATTTTTATTTAACTGCATGTTTAATATGTTACATCGTCCAAGGCTCACTTTGCCCCGAGTACGTATGATTTACGGAGTAGTATGTTATTAAGGAATGGTTCGAATAAATCGCAAATTTCAGGTACTGCTTTTCCCCTAAGTTCTACAATTCGTTACTTATCTTGGCAAAATTGAGTATGAACAATATAGACATTACGAAATGTTTAACAAAGACCAAAATCATCTCAAGTACCTCGAAAGTGTTATTATTTTTCAATTTTAAAACAGAGAACACAAATGCCAGTGTACATTATCATATAGTTGCAAACTTTTAAAATGCATATTCTCAAATTTTTCTGAACACTAAAGTTCAAAATTGTAAGAGAAAATCAAATAGCTCTATTTACCCCAAGGCTCGTTTTACCCCGGTCTCCCCTACTAAAAGTATTTTTCGTTACATAATAGTAAAGTAAATAAAACTTATTTGCTAAAAATTCGTATGCTATGTCTAAGAGTTATGAGAGCAGTTTCAAAGTAAAATGTCAGTTCCGTAACAGGTCAGTTCCGTAACACCCTATGAAAATTATTATCAAAATATCAGGCATTTTTAATCATTTTTATAAATAACTAATTACACCACGTGATTCTATGACTAAAAATACATAAAATGTCATACGAAGTTAATTGTCTTAAATTCAAGGGAATCAATGCTGGCTGGGGGTAATAATCTTCAGTCATCCGCCGTTTTTATGCTTGTTTTGGGCAAGTTACGGCGGAATCACCCATATGTGTAAAGGCTGGCGTGTGGTGGAATTCATACTTTAGTCCATAAAGCCCTCCCCCTCCCTCTTTGGTTGAACCTTATAGCCTTCTCTGAGCGAGGTTTAAAAGCATTTTGTTCCCTTTTGACCCATATGGAGTAGCTGAGAGTTACAAATGATGAAAGCTCGTACCGTTTAAATTTTTTCCCACATGCTTCGACTAAATGAATCTTGAGAATTCCTTTCCGGAAATCGTACTATCGAGCTCGAAATAAGTGCTCCTAATACAATTCTGTCGATTACAGTGTGTATAATTAGCAATCGTTTTTGTATCGATTTACTCCTAATACAAAGGAATGTACAAAATGTCGAAGAACTTCCAAGCGCTTGACGAGGAAAACGAGGCAGCCAGAAGCAGTAGACGAAGAAGCAGAGGAAGAAGAAGAAGTCGAGGCAGGGAAGCCGAAGAAAAAGAAGGAAAAAGTCATGCCAGCGAATGCAGCAGCAGCAGCAGCAGCAGCGAAATGGTCGCTCGCTCGCTTGCAGGTAAGCTCTTTCACGTGGGACACGCGGCCGTAGGAATATTCTCTCTACTTCTCCTGTCCGGTGCGGTGCGATGCAGTGTGTTGCAGCCGAGAACCGTGAAGGAGCTAGCAGCAGCAGCAGCGTAGAGCGCGACTTTCCAAGGACACGCGCGCTAAGAAGAAGAAGAGCTCAAAAAAGCCCTATGGGGAACGCGCGCGCAGCTCTCCTTTTCCACGTCTATCCCCCTCTCTCTCTCTCTCTCTCTCTCTCTCTCTCTTTTGCACTTGCGCGAGCGCGGCGCGCGAGAACCGGAAAGATTCCCTCGATCCGCTACGTATGGCTTCCAAGGTTTGCACCCATGCGCGATTCTCTCACACACACACACACCTCCGACTATAATACTGACATCCTGGGCTCTCGCCTCGAGAACTCTCTGGCAAAGTTCTCCGGGGCTCTATAGTCGCGCGCGCGCACGCGACGAGCAGTCGCCTTTAAATGAGATCGCACATAGGCCACTTTGCGTATTTGCATGCTTTTTCTCTGCTTTTTTCATCAAGGGCGGAAGGTCTGCAGAGTCGGAGAGCGACACAATTTTCTATTCTAAATATTTGTATTGCTTGAATATAATGGGCAAAGTAATATTGAGCACTGCAGCGATACAGCTTTGAATGGCCTTTTTTGTACGATGAAAAATATAATAATTCTCCCGATATGTTCAGTAGAGCTTCAAATGCGAACTCGAGTTCAACGCTAAAATTTTCAAGCTCATCTGCGCTTGTCAGCTTAAATCATTCCTGTTCGTTAGAGCAATTAAATGATTAAAATCGGCAGCATATTTATCATACAAATGATTTGCCTCGGGGTGAGCTTTTGCCTAAGTCTGGTACTAATGTAAGTACAAGAATAGAGTTGGTATACAGTATATTATAACATTTTATAAAGAATGTATACCTATATTGTACTATTCGTAAACTTGCATACTTGCTTCGTCACGTATAATTCTCCAATCAAAGATGAAATTTAAATTTAGTGTAGCGAGCACGAAGCATGAATATGCGTATAACCAAATAGTAAAGTTCATAAGGCACGTGCGTAAAGCACAGTAAGCAATCAATTATAATTCGCTTCAGCAAGTGCACGTTTGATCAAACTCTTGCTTACCATATACCTTCATAAATTGTTGTTCCCGTTATTATGTCTACAATGTACGCATTTCATCTTTGAACTTAAAATGTATCAAAATACAATACCATTTTAAAGTATTTCCTATTTGCCGACGGTCTTTGAACCCACGAACAATTTTATCAAATCCTCTGGAAAGTAATTAACGTTAACCAGCTCACCGGAAGAAAAATTGAACAGACATTTTAGTTACCTTGAAAATCACGGCAGCGTTAAAGCCGTATGTAAAGTCTGCAAAAAATGATTTCCGATGCATTATTTCGAAAAGTTTCGGTGTTTGCTCATGTTTGCCGGCAGTGCAGCCAAAACAGCAGTGAGCCTCGTCCAGGATTTAGCAAAAAACAGGTTCTGCGTGTGCAGCAGCATATCGACTGCGCACGTCATTTCGAGCTGAGAATACTGGTAGAAAAAGGGAAGGGGAGTAGAAAGAAAGAGAGGAGAGTAAAAAAGCAAAGAAGAAAGAAGCGAGAAGGAGAGAGAGAGAGAGAGAGAAAGAGTTGGGCTGGGGACATTCAATACCAAAGTCGGGTTTCGAGGCGAAAGGTCGTAGTCCTCGTTGGCTCAAAGCAAGCACGTGTAAGCATTCCTAGTCCTACGTAAGGTTATTCGCTGCTGCTGCGCGACGCGACGTCGTCGTCTCTCTCCCTCTCCCGCGCAGCCGTGCATATGTATGCATGCGTATATATCTGCAGTGGCGAGAGCACGAGCGGAGTGAGACGCGTGCATGCGCGGAGAGCGAGCGGGGAGCGGATGATATCATTTTCAAAACGTGTCACACTTGCCTCGAGATACGGGCGGCGGCGGCGGGTGGGGGGGGGGGGGGGGGGACACCGGCGACCGAGCGCGTAGTTGCAGTTTCTCTTTCTCTCCTGGAAGGAAGGTGCTTTAACCTCAAATCTGCATTTTTCTCCCGCCGCATCCGATACAGGCGTATATATAAGAGCGCGCGCGAGCGCAACTTTATATGCGCTGAATAAATATTTACGATACCGAGCTTAATTCCTGAAATACTCGCCTGTACCTCGCTTCTTGCCTCGTTCAACGCTTTTCACCTATTGTCGTGTATCAATCGCTTCAAAATAGTCAACTATCGCTAACTCGTTGAAATTGTTACGGTGACTTTTCGTTATTTCAAATTTAGCGAGTAGCATCTTGACAGGCTTATGAGTTATTTCCTTGTTGCTTGAAATTATGCTGGTTTGAAACAGGTCTCGGCGCGCGCCTCTTCAAATAGCGTACCAGGAAAATTCGCGAGAAACCCATGCGATGAAGTTACGAGCCGTTTACATACCCGCTCATCGAGCTCCTCGCTATAAAGAGACAGTAGATGAGGCAAAGTGATCGACCAACATTTTTTCGTACTACGTGGGACGGCAGCAAGATTAAAAAAAAGAAAGAAGGAGGGCCGCAAAAGAAAGAGAAAAGAGATGCGATAATGGTGGCGTTGCCGCTCGAGAGGATTGATATCTTAGGATGGCCACGGCTACAGCAGCAGCAGCAGCAGCAGCAGCAGAAGCAGCAAGAGCGGCAGCAGCTCTGCAGGGAGGGAGAGATGTAGCGTATAATAAGCGCACGCAAGGCTGCTTGCCGCTATGTGAGTTACGGCCGGCTGCATGTGCATCGTTGGCTCTCTTGCGAGCGCGCGGCCTGTGCTACACTGCGAGCGCGCGACTTGGAAAGGGGAAGTCGAGTCGTTCTCGCGCGCGCGAGCGGGAGGGGGAGGAGGAGGAAGAGCGAGAGAGAAAAGAGCATAGCGAGGGATAGAGCGAGGGGTGCAGGAGACGGACGGACGGGAGGTGCAGCGAACTCTCTCAAGGCCTACCCCTACCAGGCCCGACTGACCTCTCCCCCTTTACTTCTCGTGCACGCACTCACGCTCACACCTACAGACAGACTGCACATACACACACACACACACACACGTGCACCCATTCGCCAAACGCTCGCGCTTAGCTTACTTCTGCAGCGCTGCGGCTGCTTGCTTGCTTGCTTGCGCTTGCTGCCGTAGAGAGCCGAGAAACTGTGCAACCGATTCGAATCGACATTTGTCTTGTTTCTTTCGCTCTGCTTTTCCCTTTTTTTTTGCCTCTTCGCCGTTTTTTTTTGTTCCCGCTCTTGCGACTCGGCATGATCTATATAGAGGTATCTGCTAAATTTTCCTGAATCTTTGACATCGGTGTGGCTAGCGAGGTTTTCCTCTGAATTTGCTGCGTATACCCGATTTGCAGCGAATTAATTAACCGCAAGGCAATTTTTATTGATAAATTCTATCTGAATCACGTGCAATACTTGGGCAGGCATTGCTTCACTTCCTTTCTTATTACGTATTTCTTGTTTTTCTTTTTATTCATAACTCTCATTCGCCTTCGGCCTCTATTAATAACCGCTTTTCGGTTATTTTTGCGCAAGCTTCCTCTGTATCGATGTGTAAGTTTATGTTCCGAGTCTTAAAAATCTGTCGTTCTTTGAAGCTATCTGCTATCGATAAACCAATATTAACATTATACTTCCGTCTTATTTAATCAGAAAAATCTTTTAACCAATTCTTTTAAATTCTTCAGATATCGACAGAAACGTATACATAAGTTCAATTACTCTGCAAATTGATCAACAAATCGAGTTATCAAGTACTTTCTCGAGCGCTTTAAATCGAAATTAAATTAACGTTCTAGTTATAGCATTCAGGAAGAAATTCATCGGCACCACCAGCCGGCATCATGAATCCTTGAATGCATCAAGTCGACGACCCTTCGATTTCTCGCAAAATACTAGTTCTTGTCAAGAGCCTCCTACAAAAACTAGCAATTTTGAAAATCTCGGAAAACAACTATAATTTTTTCACGATACCTATCTTAGAAAGTGTTACTATTTATTAGAAAATCTAAAAAGTGCCAATCTTTTTATAAGAAGCCTCGGTAAAGAAGTCGGCGTTTTTGAGAAATCTGCAACGTGCTGTAGTCTTCGTAAGGGCCGTCGAAGTATACCCAGCAACTTTTGTACAACAATTGATAAAATTATCCAATGAGTGCCTCCTACAGGCCTAGACGGGCGACGCCAACGCCGAAGACGAGCGTCGACCTATTTTTAAAGCGCGAAGCACGCAGAAAAAGCATTCGAGGGGAAGAAAAAGGAGACTAACGCGGAGTGGGCGAAGAATGCGATTCTCTCGGCGCAGCGCACTCGCGCGACGGGCGCGCAGCACCAGCCCGAGGAGGACAAGGAACAGAGTCGTCGAAGGAATTAAGAGACGCGCGCGCGCGCGCGCTCGGCTATATGGTCTTCCCTGCTGCTGCGGAGCGCGCGAGATTGTAGTATAGAGCCACTATATAGGCTCGTCCGGTTTCGCTTGCTCGCTCGCGCGACGATTTACCTTTTTCCAGCGCGATCGAGGAAAGATCGAACGGGCGCGCGCGACTTTGCGTTTTTTACTTGCAAATCACCGACACAGCCGTGCATCGAGGCTGATGATAGTATAAAAAGAAATCATATTCATCTTTGATCGCGGCGCGATGCCGGTCTTAATTGACGTTTATGACTGTATATTATGGATTTACTATCCATATCTACGTTGCGCGATTGACAACAAAACAAAACTATAAATAATAATTGGATTCTTCATATTTGTTGAAATTGTAATGTGTAATACGTGCTTCATTGATTTAGGACGTAGCGTCGCTTGCTCAGCTAATAACGAGATCGATCAGTGCGCAGTGGGTCCTTCCCCTTGGCTTATTCTACCTATGCACCTTATACAGTCTCTCGCGTAGCCACTCGTGTTTGATAGCTCATAACTTTGAGGACGTGCATGAGCGCTTACATTTTCATTTCTGCTTTTATTTTTACCTAAACTATGTAAAATAGTATTTATTTAGAAGAATATATTTCTTTTCTTAATTCAAAACAATCATTTACTTTTGTTTCTCTTCTTTTTAAAGTTTTAAAAAATATATTTTATTTATTTATGACTTTTCAATATATTTTGAATTATCTCTATATATAAAATGAATGAAAAAATCGCACAACTGATAAAAGAAATATAGTTATCCGTAAAACTAACCGAGATGAATATTTGTTTTTGTGTATGTTTGCATTATACAGAGAAGAGTATTCGTTACAAATGGGCAAATAAATATACATGCAGATTGTAGAAGAGCAGTTACGTGAGCCAGATGTAAGCCCTCGCAGGCCTTATCTCCGCGTTATCAGTATACTGATTTGATGCGACATTAAGTGAAATCGTCGCTGACTGAACGAACGAGCAAAAAGCCCGAGGGCTTCTGCACGAGCAAAAAGAGAACACAAATACCTACAAGAAAGTGTCCATTTTTTGTACAACTCTTTCCCATTTCTTTCATCGCAAAAAGAACCTTACGGAATAGTCAATAAACTTAATAAGGTCAGTCAAAGAAAGTAAATGGGAAGTGAAAGAGAAAAATTGCAATCGAGAGCACCAAGCAGCAGCAGCAGTAGCTCGCGCGCTTCCTTAGACAGGAAAATAATACGCGATTTTTCCTCTCCCTCTCTCTCTTCTGTTATTACCTAGCCGTTGGCGCGCCGCAGTTGCACAGAGCAGCGCTGCACTGGCGCGCGAATAGAAGAGAGCTCGTAGCTACCGCGTATGGTAGAATCGAGCCGCGCGCGCGCGCGACTGCACGTTCGCGTACACAGCGGCGCAGGCCTTTGCTCTGTACGCACGTCAACACGTGCAGGCTAGCCCTGGCCTAAATAGACGACGCACAGTGCGCCGCGCGACTACTACCACCACCGCTGTTGCTAACACTAATACCGCTCCGTTGCCACTCTTCGTCGCTCTTCGCTCGTTAGCTGTTGCTGCATCCCGAGCCGCGCGCCGAAACGATCGCCGAAGCCGCTGCTGCATCCAAAGCGCGAACAAGCGCAAGCGTACTTAGAATTGCACGCGCTTGACTTTTATGGCTACTTGTCCGCGCGTTGCGATACCCCCCTTGATTTCGCTTTATTTAACGCGGGTATGATGTTTGTGCAACCTTTTGCTTAACGCGGTATTAATTGAACGATGATAATTAGCGGCTCTTTTTTTAACAATATTTCCGTGAATCATACGTTTCTATTTGTCCTAATGGAAGGGTAATTATTGCTTGGACTGACAGTTTGTGAGAAGAGCCTAGGCGAATTGACGAAGTAGCGCACAGCAGCGGGATGCACCTGTTTCACGGCAAACTGTCGCGAGTAAGAGTTGCGGAACAGTGAAAACCCGCGCCGAGTCGCTTTTTACCTGAAATATTCCGCGAGCGCGAGCTCCTTCTCCAACGAAGCCAAACCTGACAATAACCTGCACGTCTTCTTCTCTACTGCTAATTTTTTACTTTAGTTGGACATTTGTGAAAATAGAGATTTTTTTCTCCGATACGTTGTTGGCCTACATAATAATAACAACAGTACATGGTTTCATATAATGAAAATTATATGTGCAAATTTTTGTTCTTTAATTTGCATTTTATTTTCCACATTGAAAGCATTTTATTTGCGAATTGAATAGTTTCCTCGCAACTTAATCGCAAAATGTTGTCATTATTTTGTCAAGCATTTCCGCTGTTGCAGGTGCTAATTATCATTAATTTTCCACAATTTCAAGGTGAAATCTAATTGCTGCCGTCGCAGCAATGGATTTCGCCGATCGGTGAAGGAGAAAGATTCTGCGTACCGAAAGAAAATCTTCAGTGAAATCTTTAAAATCACTAGTTCAATCAGAAGTAGTGCTTACGCGTAATTTTTTTCTTCGTAGGCGCTCTCTCGCTTTCGATCGCATGTGCATTGTGCACGTCAAATACGGCTTCTCAATCTTTGCCATTTTGAATTTCTCCAAAGGAGGAAAATTAACCAGTTTTCCAATTTTCCCTAAAATACGAACGAATAAACTTCAATATTGGCCATTGACGCGTAGTTGCTTCTGTTTAATAAAAAATGCGTTATGAAGGCTTGAATAAACAGGTGCACTGCGCTAGGAGCGCGCGGTGATTCAATAAAGGCTCTCAAGATATATTGTCGCAGGCTTCGCTTTATTCTCTTTGAAAACAAAGTTGCACCTTCCAGCTCGCTCGCTCGGTTGCTCGCTCTCTCGGTCTCCTGAAGCGTGCACATCTTTCGCTGGAAAAGTGGCGAATCACGCAGTTTGTCGGCTGCGGCTGCGCCTGCGCTTGCCTGCCTGCACTGCTTGGCTGATGCACGTGGTAAGAGAGTGCAAGTGTGTCAAGGCGCGACCTGAATTTTCCTACTCCCCCCCCCCTTCTCTCTCTCTCTCTCTCTCTCTCTCTCACTCTCCCTCCGCTTCTCCCTCTCTCTCCCTCTTTCTCTCTCACTCGCTTTGGCTTACCTGCATGCTACTATACTACGCCTGCATCAGCAGCAGCAGCGAGGCGCTCGCGAGTTAACTCGTCGAGCACGCGACACCAAAAGTGTGCGAGCGCTAGTGCAGCGCTCTCCTCCTCCTTCTCCTCCTCCTCATCCTCCTCCTCCTCCTCCTTCTCGTTCTCTACTATCACGCAGCGCAGAAAAACGTCCGACTAACTGCACGCACTCCAACATTTATAGCGAGAGCTCTAGAAAAGCCACTTTTAATTCACTTTCGCGCTTCCCCGTCTTCCTGTCCTTTTCCACCACTGTGTGTATTATACACGTCTCTTTGACGAAATATACGCGCGCCACGGTAGCTTCTACCTATGTAGCCATCCGTAGCGAGAGAACGCCACCTTGGACTTTCCCATAGCGCCTCGCGGAGCTACTCTTTCTTTTCAGCGCTCCGGTGCGCGCGCGGCGAGGAGAGAAAAAAAACGTGCGCCGATAGACTTTCAATGCGATTCTTCCCTGTTCCGCCTTTTTAACACGCTTTCGCTCACCGGCCGTGCGTTGTTATTAAAGGTATATGTATAAAGAGAAAATGCTGCCGAGCATTTTCTGCAAAAAAGTAGCTTTATTTTTCAATAAGCCGCGAGGGTTATAGGAAAATTCCGCTCTGGAAAAGTTCCCAAGACAATAATATAAAAGAAGAAATCCCAGGCGCAAATCTCGTAGGCCTCGCTTCTTTTTTTTTTCCTCTTCGTCTCTCGATCTAAGCTGTCGTACGTGTAGGAGCTACAGATATATGCGCGTTAACATGATGTTGTGTATTAATGGTTGCTGACCTATCCCTACCACAAAGCGGCGTCCTCTTGGCGACCTTCCTTCGACTCGCACTCTCCCCCCCTCTCTCTCTCTCTCTCTCTCTTGCTCTATCTCGAGTCTCGAGCTACTTGCGTCCTACCCCAAGCAACCCTCTTCTCTTTTTCCGCCAACAAACATCACGCACACTGACACCGGCACCAGCAGCGCCAGCAGCTCTTCAAAGCGGCAACTCACCCTCCGGCGGCAGCCCGATCCTATAATTCAAGGACGGCCGAGGAAGAAGGAGAACGGACCGAGACGAGGCCACGGAGGTGCGCAAAAACATAAAACCCCAACAAAGTCGCATTCGCGCAGAGGAAACTTTCAGGAAAATTCTGCGCGAAAAATCTGTTTGGTTCTCATACTTGAAAAAACTGCAGGCGGAGTAGACTTTTATGCAACTCTTGCGTATTTTGTGCTCGATATTGTGAAAAATATTTCGCGTAGAAGCTGATTTAAAGGTTTTTGCTAAAGTTATCCGCTATCTTGATCCTAGCGTTGAATAACAAATACTTTTGCCGAATTTTTTGCTGATTCAGTCAAGTAGTTCTTTCCGTGTACGTACTGCAATACCGCCTCTGATCTCTTGAATAGCAGGTGAGATTACACGAAGAATAATACTGTATCTGGTTGCGTTACAACATTGCGGAAATTGTATTCCTGTGAAATCAAGTACAGTTCCAATTTGTATATAGTTGCACGTGAAGCAAGAAGTATATTAGAAACAGTTTTATGCATTATCTAAAACACTTTTATTTGCAGCTGTGAAATTTTAGTATTGAGATAAAGTATAGTATTTATTTATACTATTTTAAGTGGTAAATATTTGTGAAGAAGATTCAGATAACAGAATCTTACAAGTATTGCTGTATTTCTAATCACTTATGGAACGATAAATTATCCTCTTTTTTCTCTCGATGTGGTTCTGATGCTCTTGATTATCTGTGCCAATTTCCTGCAAACTCTTCTCTCTTGAAGAAATTTTGGTTAGTACTTTTTTTTACAGAAGCAAACAAAGATACGAGATACGCAATCGCATCCGTATACTGTGGTGCATGACTAATACACGGACACGCACTTGTGCGTGCGAGATTCGTAGCCGTGCTTGATCTCGGCGAACTCGTCCCTCGCCGAGCGTCGACCATTATCACGTTCATAAATAAAGTTAAAACCGTCGCGCACAGCCTGACCCCTGACTTCACATTCAGATACATCTTTAATTTATATACTTTAGATTAATACAATAATTTAACATTTTTGCATCACACTTGCACTTGAACAACAGCATGGTCTAGTGCAACTAATCCATTTTTTAATGACTCTACGGTACAAGCTCTTTGCTTTACTTTTACTTTCGTAAACAGAAAACTTTACCCACGTCAGCAAACCATTTTGTGTTAGATTATAATATTTCAACATAAATACATGTGTTATGGTTTCAAGAGACAAAATACACTCTGGTAGAAAAGTGTCTGCGGAAATTGCTCTTACCCACACAAAGACTATAATTTCTAAAAGTAACCACAATAATGCTACCTTTTATTTTATACCATAACATGAAAGATAAAGAATCCCTTTGTATACACTAACTTGTGTAAAATGTAATAAAATAAAAGAAAATAAATAAAGAAAAGATCAAATCTTAGCAGAGATAACAATTTTAATTGACATCGTGCAGATACATGATAATTCAAAAATAATAAATAGTACAATAGAATAGAAAAAAAAATATAAAATAGAATCTAATAATAAAACCAACCCGGAAAATTCAGTTATAAATGATCACAATGGCATTAGTATTAAAATAAATTTACACGTCTAGAGATTAATCAATATGCATCACTAGCGTAACTACGAATTGGTGGCAAGATGAGGAATAGTTGGTAGGATAAAATAGATTGCCTTATTGAAAAAGATCAAAAATATTATTTTTACAAATCACTATTATTTCAAATAGCAAGTAAGCCTTTTTGTAAAGTATTCAAGATAGTGGATCCAGTTCTCGATAAGTATCCAGTGTTCGATAACTTCAAAGACTAATACGATTTTAAATTTATTTTAAAAAAATGTTCGGTAGAAAAATTTTTTATCTATATACTTTAAAAACAAATATATCTCTGAAAAATATTTTGAATTATAAAAATCAGCTAGTGCTATTTGTTAAATAAAAATTCATACGTCATGTCACTCTCAGATTCGATGCGTTTCTCGACGCTTTCTTAACCACCAAAGTAACAAAAGCTAACTTTAAAGTCACATTTTTGCTAACAAATTAAACGTTTTAAAAAACTGTAAAGCCAAGATTATAAAAGTTAAATTATGATTTACTTCCTTATGACTATTTTTATTCGTATATCGTCAACTCCGTGTTAGTTGCGTGAACGTACCCAGGTGTCGATAGTCAGATAATATTCGCAAAAACCTATAAACTTTTCTTTAAATGTTACTTTAAGTAGTATTTAAGGGGGCAGGCCTGGGTTAAACCCAAAAAAGACTTTTCTTTTACGAGTCCAAAAAACTTTTTATGTTTAAAAGCAATCTTTTTGAAAATTTGTATGCTATCAATACACAATATCTTATATTTTACCGTTGTGAAGCCTCAAAATCTTGATCCTACACGTCACAATAAATAATTATTTTCAATACCATATTTATTAAAGGGACTTTGTTCCTCACACGATTCTAGATGACATGATGAACGAAATTTTTCTTTTCGACGGTTATTCGACTCCTTTTGATATGTATTACAAAAAGAGTGAAGCATTTTTTCGTCAAAAATTCTTTTATTATTTTTTTCGGAGATCTTTTTCCGATCATTTTATAATACATGTCACAAGGAGTCCAATAACCGTGGAGAAACATATTTTATTCATCATGTCACCTAGAATCGTGTGCGGAACAAAGTTCCTTTCACAAATATGGTATTGAAAATAGCGATTTATTGTGACGTGTAAGATCAAGATCTTGCGGTTTTACAACGGTAAAATTTAAGTATTGATAGCAAACAAATTTTCAGAATGATTACTTCTAAATATAGAATGTTTTCTGGACTCGTAGAGAAAAATCTGTTTTTGGGTTTAACCCAGGCCTGTCCCCTTAAGCACTACTTCTAATTAATTTTGTAATTATAATAATCAAAATGTGTATATTATTCAATCAAGTTTCGACATAACCTAGAAGACCTGACCTCCATAATCGGATTGTTGGTATATCGAGAACTGGGTCTTCTGCACCTATCGAGAATTGCTCCGACTCATAAAATGGTTATCGACAACCGTTCCCTTGGATTTTTTTTCGCTTATTGAATTTGGAAGAAAATATTACGTTAAAATTTTGTTTTTTTCGGGTTATTTGTTAATTAATTATATTATCTAATGATTTATTTTTTTTCTAATTAAAGCATTCTTTATAGCGAAATAAGTTGAGTCTCTTACTAAGCTATCGAGAACTGGATCAATTACCTTATAAGTATATCAGATTTAACCAACTTAATTCACTTACGTTTTAAACAGCTAGTGATTAAATAAAAAAAAATTTTTGTTGATAATATACGCTCACTTTTGCTTACCAATAGTAGGAAATTTGCCACTGTTACTTACATATCAAATACACAGGGAGCTAGTGATATGCACGTAGCGAATATATTTACTTATGAACTGCTAGGAAACTGCTAGTAAACTATTACAAAATTGTGCTCTTGTTACTATTTTTGACAAACTGCTGAGAAACTGGTAAATGTGTAAACAGGCGTTTTTTCGAAACTGCCAATTACTGCCGCTTCATTTCGAATCAATACGAACGTATTTCATTTAGAAAATACGTACACGTATAGGTACGTGTGTGACTGTATGCGCACGTATATCCACGATTCATAAACAACTTGAGATCTCTTAACTAAAGATTACCCCGCAATTATCAACGGATATTCTGAACACGTAAATTTTAAAGGACATCGGTCAATGCGCTTTGTTCTTCCACTATTTTTCGAACTTTAAAAAGCTACAATAATTCCAAATACAATTACGTTTAAAAGAGTAAATATTTGTTTTTCCAGTAGACATTGCACAATCAAAGCAATCAAAAGTGTCAAACCCCCCTGAGCTATCGATATTTAGATTCGCAACGAATGAATATCAAATCTTGCAGCGGCCTTGACGAAGCAACGAGTCGTGGAATCAGGAAAATACACACAGATGCTTCGCGGGGAAGCTCTTTACCGCGCTGCCGCTGCTTGTGTGTGTTTGTGTGTTATACGCCGATATAGTCGGACGATTTGCGTCGTGGCTTGCGACGCCCGCGGTAAGTATATGTGAGGGTGGCGGCGCGCGCGCGCGCGCTCACAGCCGAGGGCGAGGGAAGTACATAAGGGAGAGAGAGAGAGAGGGCTTAAGGGTGAGGGTGTCGGGCGCCGGGCACAGACAGGGCGTGGCCGCGCCCTCGTCCTTGTCCTCGTCCTCGTCTTCGTCCTCGTCCTTGTCCTTGAACCTATAGCCCGCCGAATTTCTCCACTTTTTTATCCCGCTCCCGCGGCTGCTTTCTTTCCCTCACCCCAGACGCGGCGCGCGGCGCGCTTTTCTTTTTCACCTACGCAGGCTATCTGACATTTCCCCGTCTAGACCCCCCACTTACTTACTTGTACGCCTCGACTCGGAACATTTGCGCGATTATACGCTTGGATCAAAATTTTCATTTCTCTGTCTCTTTCTGTTTTCAATGAAATCGCTGTTTACCTGTTTGCCTACAGTGGTCATTTGCATCTACATTGGGCGCGCATAACTCTTTTTCTTCATTAATGGCATTCGCTGATACGTGTAACTGTATAAATCGACAAGACGTCGTTCATAAACAGTTAAAGTATCTCGTTCATTATTATTAATGTTCGTTTTTCCTACTCACACTGTGTACTTAGCTGCGAAGTGTAAAGAGAGTACTTCATCTCCAGCGACTTACCTGAAACAGAAAGTGAATATTTGGTTTCTTGAGCATAGTGGGGTAAAATATATATTGTCAAACATTAGCTCTTAAGAAAGATAAAAAGCGAATTATTGAATCAGCTGGCATTAGCAGACACGCTAAAGTAAACATCACGCTTCACTAGTCGGGATAAATGTAAAAAAAAAGTCATATGAATTAATTATAAATCTGCGGAGTCAAACAAAAAACCGTTGGGAATACATTGATAGTTTACTTTTTTAAACTTCAATGCGATTCTATAATGGTAATTAAGTCTGTTAATAAAATATACCTACTCTTCATTTAAATATACTTTTTTTTGTAGATACAAAATGATTGCGTCAAAATTTCGATGGTACATTATTTATAAATTTACATAATCTATTGCTTCCAAATAAAACATAATTAATAAATATTGTTAAATGAGCATTAACGCTCAAATATTTATTGAACGGGAAAACTGTTACATTGTCGTTATCTTTAATATTATCGTGTAAAAAGTGAGTGCTGACGTGGCGTCAAAAAGGTATAAGAAGAAAATAAAGGAGTCGAAAAGTGGAAAAGGAGTTAAGGAAGAGAATTTCAAGAAGGCAAATAAATGATATATAGATATACAACGCCGTGGCTGGATAAAGACGATGGAGTATCTCGTGAGATTTCGCAGGCGAGCAGGCACAAGCAGCGAATGTACGAAGGGATGAAAGGAGAAAGATCCCGCGGTAGTCATGGTGACTACGGCAGGCTATCACTGAGCTGATCGATCCACGCCACGGTCAAGGTTATTGTTAAAGCGTCGATTCACCCCGGGCACAATCACCCGTCCCGCAAACATACGAAACCCAGACAAGGTCGGACGGAATGAGTAGCGTTCCCAATTCTCTAATGGAAATCGTATGTACTTGTCTACTAGATTTGATAATAAATAGTCTTTGCCTGCCAGCAAAAATTATAATACTAATATTTTCAACAACTACAACGACAATATTTTAAAAATTCATTAAGCGATTGATCAAGTAAAAGGGAGGATATGTGCATAAATTCCAACGCATATCAAAGACTGCTTGAAATAACCAAACCAAATATTTTGTATGACATTTCTTATCAAAATTTGTTTGCACGACGATTTAATAGATCCCATTTCTTTCAATTTATATTTCTGTGGATTCCAGGGAAAACGACTTAAGTCTATTTGTATGAAAAATGAGTTTTAAGCGATTTTGGCATCCTTACATAGTATATTTTCAAATAAAAATTTAAAAAATCAGGAAAAGTATGGAATGAGTTACTACATCTACTATTTATGAATTTTGTTAACATTAGTCCGAATGGAAAATGAAAACTTTAAATCTTAATCTCGAAAACATAAAAAGTGGACTTGAATCTTTTTTCCGGGAACCCACAGATACATTTTTTTATATATACCCAACGGGTTTGAGAGTCAAACTGATCGAATTAGGTCTTTGACAGTATTATTTTGTTCACACCACATATCCTTATGTAATAAATGTGTGAATTTGAAAAAAAGTTATAGTCTATTAAAGCCAAAATTCTGCGGTTTTAAATATGTTATCAGAAAATATGTCTTTTAAAGACTATATAACATTAGGAACACATTTTGAATAGTTTTTACGATGATAGAAGTACAATTTCGTAGTGAACTTATAAATTGCAACATATTGCAAATTTTGTTCCCACCACTCAAAAGACTGAATTCGAAACCCTGAGGATTAGTATAACTTTTCGTGCAGAAAAGTTCTTATTTTTGTAAAAAAAGAAGACTGAAGTTAATGTTAAAATTTAGTACATTCCAACGTTAAAGTATTGATAACTAACCTGACAAAACTTAGTTAAAGTTTTCTTATACAAGTTAAGATTAAAAAAAATTTATTTTAGAGATTTTAAGAAGAAATTTACAGCAGCATATGCATTGTTTTGTTCTTTTGGCATTTCCATATTGAATTTTACGAAAGGCAATAATGGCTTTCCCTTTCAGAAAACATTGTTCTCATACAAATATTTTGCCATTGTTTAACGTAAAAACATATTATATGACGCTTCGGGAATTCGAATAAGCTACACCCAAAAGTGTCCGATGAATGGATGTGTATGTGTGTGTGTGTGTGTGTGTGTGTGTGTGTGTGTGCGTGCGTGCGTGCGTGTGTGCGTACGTGCGTGCATGCATTGTGTATGTGTTTATGTGTTTGTGGATCTGTGTGCGCGTGTGTGTGCTTAATGTCAACTTACGTATTTTGCTAAAACTATCATCATATATTGAAATGCATAAAATCGTATAATATCGACGGTTGAGTTGAAGAAGAGGCTAACTCGGTGTTTGCTTGAAGAAGAGGCTAACTCAGATTTTGCTTGAAGTAGAGGCGTACTCCGCGTTCGTTTGAAGAAGAGGCTAATTCGGAAATCACGTAAAGTAGGTTACTATAACTAATTATTTCTCGCGTTTAATTTTGTAAAGCGTAACAAAAAAATAAAGTAAATTAATGTTTTCGCTAACCATGTCTTTTCTATTTTCTATTGTTGTTGAAATTAAATAATTAGTTAAAGTAGCCCTTCTTTACGCAATTTCCGAGTAAACCTCTTCTTCAAGCGAACACCGAGTTAGTCTCGTCTTCGAGCGAAATCTTAGTTAGCCACTTCTTCAAGCAAACGCCGAGTTAGCGTTTTCTTCGACTCAATCGTCGATATAGTGCTTTGGACCTCTGAGGCGTCTAACCATTTTCAAACGACTGTTTCTTGGTGAAAATAATTTTCTCTGTCCTGAAATCATTATGCATAATTCAGAAATGTCTTTAAGATTCGAAAAGGCAATGAAAAAACAATGAAAGAATACAATGTGCAACTAGTACATGAAACAGGTGACTTTCGACGACTGTGAATTTTGTCGCCCGAGTGAAGCGAGGTGCAAAAAGCGTACGCGAAACAAAAAAAATTTGTATAGATGAGTTGTAAGGGTCACTGATTCTGACTCCATTATCCAAATTAAAAAATATTTAAATAATGGGTCCAATATGACGGGTTTATTGTATACTTATGATGAATGTACAGCCGAGTATACATCTCATACAGGCGTATATCCATAAACGTATTTTATATCCGCCACTTTCATATTTTGTTATTTGGATAACATTAATATTCAATGACCGTTAAAGCCTCGTAAACCATTTTTTAGTATAAAACTTGAAAAATTGTTAAAATAATAAAGGTTTATACTTGGGGTCCCTGAGTAACCTCCCTTGGTAAAACGAGGGTTATTTTCGAAAATTAAGTATAATTTTCATAAGGAAAGTGTCATACTTTTGGGAAACGGATGCCGTACAAAAAATACGTTCAAGTTTACCATGGTATCGAATACTCAACTAAAATTTAGTGTGTTATTCGAGTTGTACAATATTGAATTTCAGTTAAGCATTCCAATTCTCGATCAACTTGAACATATTTTGTCTCATTATAAACATTTTTGAGGTATCTAAAGTTATATAATTTTTACAACTTCATTATCGTTATTAAAGTAAATTTTTCACCAGATAAATTTTTTGTTGATAATAAAATCTGCAAAAACATATTTTATACAGTGAACTTTCGATATTATATTGACGCTTGATATGGATGATTATTTATCAAAATTCAAAATTGTATTCCTGCTAAATAACGTTTTAGTAATCTAAATATTATTTAAATTATAAAAAAGGTTATCATAAGTATGATTTTTTGTAGGACTTGAACGCTTTATATTATATTAATTCATTTTAGTTATATAATATCTTTAGTACTTTCAATAATAATTCAAATAATATTTTACTATAGAAAGAGGAGGAATTAAAATAATTTAGAGTAAATTTAAATTTCTATGAGAAAGCATAGTGCCAATAAGATCGATAGTATAAATAAGAATTTGTTTATTGATAAAGCGCAAATTTTCAACAATTTTGAGTGCTGGGGTGGCCGTAATGGTACTGCTACTTGCCCATGCCACGATCTTACTTCTCATTCATGGTATACTATATTGATAACACGATTTCAGAAATGTAACGATCATCGTGTTTATTCGCGATTAGATAAGCAGTAGTACTGTTTAAATACTTAACGAAAAAACCTGACAGCAATTAATAATCTCCAGTAGAATATCTAAAAATATAAGAAGAACGTTTACAGAATACTAACTTATCAGGTTAACAAATTACAAGAAGTGATTTTCCTATTCTTCATTAATCACAAGTAAATCAGTCAATTGTAATAGCCACGCTAGATTATATCCACACCTGGTGCTTGCTCAAAAATCGACTGACATAAATTAAAAGTAGGAGCATCAACAACACATTCGCGTATTCCAAGGAGAAACGGCAAAATCGATCTTTATTGTAAAAATAGCATTATCACGCGTAGCATCGCAAAGCACACCTAACCCAAGTGAAAAAAACAAAATTGCGAAGACAGTGACCGAGAGGGAGGGGGGCGGGCTGGAAAAGAGCGCACAAAACAGGTATACGCACAAGGCAAGCAACGAAAAGCTACAGCAGAGGGTAAACAGGATGACGAACCGCGAGAGCGGAAAAATAGAGGAGGATCGTATCGCACCGACGTTCGGGTGCGAGAGCCCCCGAGAGCCCGTGACCGTGACCTTGTGGCTTCGGCTCTCTTTCTCTCTCTCCCGCGGGGGTTATCGAGCGCGCCAGAACTTTCGCCGTTCGCTCCCGCACTCTCTCTCTCTCTCTCTCTCTCTCTCTTTCTCTATCCCGTCGCCCACGCTCTGCGTGCTTACTTTCTCTCTCGGCGTCATCCCCCACCCATCGCGGCGCGCTCCTATACTCTCGCTTTCGCGCTAACTCGCGACTTCGCGAGAGAGAGAACGAGCGGCAACCCTTGCGTGGGCGAGTCTAGACGTCCTTCCCTCTCGCTCCGTTCGACGCCCGGCTCCTTGCCAACCCACCCCCACCGACTGTCTCCTGTGCTCGCGAGAATTATATTATATTGCTTTTCCTTGCTTATTGTTGTTGCGAAAACAGCGGCAAGGGATACGTGTATTTGGTATAAATGCGGTTGGAAGGGTTTCTTCTAATCTGGGACTATGATGTGGGTTAAAATTGTGTTATCAGGTGTAGGTGTATGATTTTCTGCAATAAAATCTCTTTTATATAATTAGGATTTAGAATGTAAACGTAAAACATTTTCCTTGTATAGTAGCTTATTTAAAATATATGGGAAATTCTAGTTGACCTAATGCTAAACTCGTCTGCTAATTCTTAGCAGAACCATGTTTCATTGTATTTTAGAAATCGTAGCAAACTCGAGAGCGCATAAACGCAACTTATTAATGATAGCGGCAAGCCGTTTGACAGATTGATGTTTCTTATTTTAACCGAGTTCACGCTGCTGTTTTTACCGCAAAATTACAAATAGATGGAAATACTAAAACCTACTTATAATCTTGACTCATGCACTGTTGCAGACAACTATGTACCTATTTTAGACTTTAAAAATATCTAAATCACGTAATGTAATACAACTGATAAGAAAATCTGTGAAGAAAGGTGATGAGAAACTTTGTTTTATAAATGTTCTAATGAATTTTTATCCTAAAGATTGTCAGTTACCAAGATATTTTTGGAAACACAACTTTGCGACAGAATATAGATTGTACAGACAGCGTGAGATGAATCAATAATTATAATAAATATATAAATAAATTAAATTTCGGGCGAGTCGCGAACGCTATCGATCTCTAGGACCGCACTGCAAAAACTTTCTACAGTTAACTACAATATATTAAGGATTCCAGGTATGTTTCCTTGTTATTCCTTATTTTTCTTGTCTTTAATTTGCTCTTTAGCTTCTCGTATCTTGTAGAGAATATCGCTTCGAATTCAAGATAATGGCGATTTTTCGATCAGCGACCCTTGAACCATTATTTTCCTCGATTATATGCTTGTGTTTACGTGTTCGTATGCTCGCACGCAGTTTAAAGCATATGTGAGTCATTGTGTCGCTATTTTACGTCCCTTCGAATCTACCAACACGATTCTGTAGATTTTAATCTTGCAATTCTATGAAATTATAGTATGTACGTCGATATGATTCTTGCAATTAAAAATTATTTTTAGCCGATTTATTTCATCTACATAATAAGTTTAATACTTTTAATAATTTGTTATTGCGCTCGATTTTACTAAATCTATTAAAATTAAGAGATATAACACTTAAGACGGATAAAATTAAATTATTGCAAAAGCTTTTAGTCACATGATTTTGTAAATGCAATTATGAATTTAGATTTTAAGAATTCAAAATGACGGTTTCAGCATATCCAGTATGCCATATGTATCGTTTTAGGTTCGCCATATCAAATCCGTTATTTTGAAATTTTAAAAGCTGTTTTCAAATTTGTTACTAGCCACTTATAAAACCCCTATAATGGGGTATAATATCAATTTTCATGAAAAATGAATTTTTGAAGAAGCTAACTTTCCGACAAACTACAAATCACATAGGTAATCAATGTATTTAAATACTATAAAACCACTCGAATAAATCATGGGATGCTTAAAAACGCAATTGTAGTTTAAGGAATACTTTTTTTACGAACCAAATTTTAATTTCTGGACTCTCCAACCATACCCTACCATTAAACCAATTTTAAAATATTCACAATCTCGCCAGTATAAATATAATACTTCTGATTTGGAAAATTCAACCGGATCGATTCAACAAGCTTTAAAATATCCAGACAGTTTTATTCAATCATAAACGAATACCTCTCTCTCGATGCTGAATGATGCATCAAGCAGTGTCTGGTTCAAATGCATTGCTCATCAAATGGTATTTAAATCTACATGCTGAACGTTATTTCTACTTTTTTAAATAATACGTGCAAAATTTTAATTTCTATTTTTTTATTATGCATCTAATAGAAAATTAGATTGTACTATTATTTTCTACAAATGAAATATACAAGTCGAAGGTAGACAAAAACTAATCTGATATTTCCAGTGGACAATGACGCGTAAGAATAGAATTAGTATCCGTTGGATAATATTAGAGTATTTTAATTGCAATGCAATTATGCCTAAGATTTAAATAAATAGAATAAAAAATATGCAATATTTCGTCATGAATATTAAAATTAAACAAGAGTAGTTAATCGTTCATGCGTCTTTGCAAAATAAATGTGTAACGCACATTCGGCGAATCGATAAGGCGAACGTCCCAGACGACCTTCCAGGACTCGTATTCTTCTTTGAAAAGGGCAAGGGGCTAAACAGAGAGGGCGCGAGTACATAACCTTCAAAACCCAAAGCATAATAAACCACCGCCATCATAGCAGCGCACTTATCTCTCCGCCTTCTTCCTCCCTTTCTCACCTCTGTGCTTTCAGTGACCTCTAATTAATACTTCCAAATATTCAACAAAGAAGCAAAACCCTCCAAAACTGTTACAGAATCGAATCTTATTATCTTATAATTACATTATATGAAAGGATGTCAAACCAAAATTATTAGATCGCATTAGGACATTGCATTCTCCAATGAATATTACAAAGGATGTATAATTGGCGTTACTACCGTCTGCAGAGAAATTGTCATTCGAGTCGCTAAATAATTTCCGACTTTTTGAGAAGATATACGGGCAACAGACGGTAAATTGCTAATACGATTTCAAAAGGAGACTCGTACACAGTGAAAAGGATTTCTTATTTTTGTTGCATCTTAAAATTTTGTCGTTCTTAAAACAAGTAAAGAAATCGCGTATCTTACGTATGTTAAGAACTCTGTACTTAAAATAAGAATGCATTACTTATTTTAAGAAAAATAAATTACTTAAAATAAGAAACTTTTCTAAAATGAGAAAGTAAGAAAAGTAGTTACTTATATTAAGAAATAAAATTGACTTATTTCGCGTGATCTTGTGGTCGCCACAAAATTCACAAAACTCTTGACTTCGGCGAGGTTTGTAGGGCTACGCGAGTTCAAGACCGTACGATATTTTTGAAATAAGAAATTAAGTGGTATTCAAAGTACAGTAGATCATTTTTACACAATTTTTAGCACTTGAAGTTTTGAATCTGAAAGGAACCAATAAAGGCGAAAACCTAACCTCACATTTTGCGAATGTAAACAATGCGACCAAATTTCTTAAACTAAGATAATAATTTTCTTAAAATAAGAAGCTTTTCAGCATGTCTTGAAATAAGAAAAAAAGAGTTCTTAAATTTGTTACATCTTATTTTAAGAAAATTTTCTTCTTAAAACAAGTAATCCTTTTGACTGTGTATTGATTAGATTTGCAATCCTTCAATCGCAGTGTGACCCAGTATAAAGTCGGTGTTCGCGAGGGACGAGAAGCGATAGCGACGACCGGCGGCAAAAATGGCTCGAGAGTCGAACTCGTCCCTTCCTCGTGGCGTTTTATTTTCGCGCCCCCGTCCCACGACGACGAGAGAAGGGTTCGCGCAGCTCGGTCGTTGAACGCAGTGCCGGGAATAATGATCGCGTCTACCCTCTTGCGGTTACTTGCTCTGCTCCGCGCCTCTCCTTCTGTCCGCCTCTTATTCAGCTTATTTCTCCCGGACAATTTTCCAACTTTTTCCCCCCCAAGATAAGAGCTCTGCGCGAGGGCTGACCGTGACAAACTGCCATTGATCCGTGTGTTGCAGTACACTGCTTCGAGCAGGACAAGAACCCCCAGGTAAGGATACAATATCCGACGGTATATCATTTCTCTAGCTCTCTCTCTTTTTCTCTCTTTTCAAATGCACGGGACCACAAGTTTTTCCATTAGCATGTCGCGAGCGAACTGAATCGCAACTCCAAAAGACCGCGAGGTGCAATCGGCGCCAAATTCCCAACTAGCAACAACTTGCAACTGCAACTCGTGCTTGAAACTACATTGGTTATTAGTGGTTACAGAATACTAACTTACTTCTTTCACTTCTCTCGTTTATTAATGTGCGTATGATAATATTTTCTTCCTTCTTCCCGTTAATCGGTTCATAATAATAATAATAGCATACTGTATTCAATACTTTTTCAAACTTTTAAATTGCGTATAAACTTACTATAAATTACATAAATTAGCTTTATTATCAGTTTATGCCGTATTAAGTAATAAATAATATTTGAATAATGTTTTTATATAATGTTGTAATGCGATTTTGTGCAAAAAGAGTATGATTACTTAGCATACGGCATTATTATATATTTTAGTACGAACATCCAAACATCATGATTCATGGATAATTATATAATAATAATGACGATGAGAAATTTTAATTATTAAGTAAAATAAAACCTTTGGCAATCGCATCACTAGATCTCTTTATGTATCGACGATTATGGATACTTATCACCGTAAATTAATGAGCACTAAGTGAT
Source organism: Gastracanthus pulcherrimus (assembly GCA_949152435.1). NCBI lineage: Eukaryota > Metazoa > Arthropoda > Insecta > Hymenoptera > Pteromalidae > Gastracanthus > Gastracanthus pulcherrimus. The sequence goes on from OX424574.1 coordinate 183,798,899, forward strand.
TGTAGTAAACTTTCACTAACGAAAATTCATGGCTTTCCGAGACTAGAGGAAGAAAAAAAGAAGCTTGTATGCGCAGAAGAATGAGGTCCTCACGCCGTCTAGCGCAATCGAGAATGTTCAGAATGAAAAGAACGTTAACGTGACGATCAGACATTCCTTTAAATAAGTTGCAAAATTTCAGATCTAGCTAGATTTTTCCCTTTCTTTTTTCCGTAGCAGCACCATTCCTTCTTTACTTCGTTAAATGATTTTCAAGAGAACAACAGATTATTTTATATGTGCTTTTATAAATGTATCTCTCTGATTAATTAGACTGTAATTTCACTTATATGAATAGTATCGTACTTTTGAAGAGAAAAATAATATAACATTTTTCCTGATTTAAAAAGTAAAATTAGAAGATTATTTGTTTTAAACTGTCTAACAATCTCATAAAAAAATGTGAGACTTTTGATTTTATTTCCGTAAAAAAGTCAGCTTCACATTTCAAATAACAAGGATGAATCGAAAATTTAGAAATGCTAGAAACTAGGCGGCAAGTCACATATTTTTCCCACTGTTGGGTGAAAAAAAAAGAACTATCGCAACTGAATCGAGCTCGCGCGCGCGTTAGAATTTCGTGGTTGCGGCTATGTGGCTGTGCAGTATAGGATCTGGGTCGCGGTCTTGGAAGCGCGCGAGCGAGCGATCGAGTATACAAGCGAGCGCATGTGCAGTGCTATATAACGCGCAGACCAACTAAAGCGTCGATCGGTTGTTACGTTGCTCAGCTAGCTCGTTTTCCTCGACGTTCTTGGCTGTCTCTCGCGCAGCCTTAGCGCGAGTTCGACGACTCGCTTAGGCCTTCGAGCTTGTTTGTTTCAGCGGCGCAACGCACAACATATATACGCAAATCCTCCTGCCAAGCTCGCCGCTGCACTCCGCGGCACGCTAATGCTAGCTTTACACTCTTTTCCTCTCATAATCGCGCGGCTAACGTGAAATTGCGTCACCGCGGCGGCAGAGCGCGCCCGCACCGAGTGCGTATAAGAAATATAAGCGGCAAATGCAAGAGAGAGAGAGAGAGAGAGAGAGAGAGAGAGTGAGACGAGGTAGCTGAGACTTTGGAATATTTTATTTTTCTTCTTCTTTCCTCGATGGAAAATCAGCGGCGCGGGAGAACGCGCATTCAGAAAGGAAAACGGGAACGCGAATTAAGTCGCTAACACGCGGATAAATAACTCTACGAGCTTCGCGCATTATTAATAGCAAGCGAGATTCTTCAACCATCCGTGTACAGCTATCTGCTCCCCTCCGTGCACCTAGGCATAATGACTTCGCGCTAAAGCATGTAATGAAACACACTTACTCAAGACTATTTCACGAGGATTCGAAAAAGTAAAAGTATCTTCAAGTCCTGATTCTAGAACAAGATGTTAGTCAATTCAAGGGAAGTTCCCTCTTGATACATTAAATAATTAACATTCTTTTGAGCATAAAAACTAATAGTTAAACTAAATTTTCGAAATACTATCAGATACTACATATTTCAAGTAAATTTCCTTTAGTGTAAGAAAATCCGAGTAGAATAGTTTCCTGTGCATGTGCACGAAGTAGAAGTAGCCGGATATGGTCAGACGTAGTTTTGTATAGACACTTATTTTGTTATTTGATTTAAAAAACAACACTATAATAAATTGGCTTTGAAATTTAACAACATAAGAGAGTTAAAAATGGAAAACTGATGTTGAACTTTAATGGTAAGGGCTAATTCAAATTCAGTGGTTTTCTTTATAAACCCAATCATTTTCCTCTTGCAATAAGGAGATTCTGCCCCTACAAATACAACTCACTTTCAGTGCGAACGACAGTTCATTCTCAAGAGCTATCTAATTAAGGGAATCTAAGTCCACGTGAACTCCAGCGCCTATATGCAACGTCGCTACGCTGCAGCAGCGAGGCGGTGAGAAATCGCGTCGATAAAACGCGATAAATAGATTGCGCTTTCCGCTATCGCATGCAATGCCCGACACGCACTGTGTCAAGGCCCCCGGCGCGAGCGCGCTAATGCTAATAGACTCGCCACTTGCAGTTACAAGTTACAACTACTAAGCACGCACGTATAGGCGCAGACACAGATACACGCAGAGAGGAATAGAGAGACACGCACAATGACGGCTAATAGCAGCACGTTGTTGCATTTGCGTACTTCTGCAAAAGAGCGGAGAGCGAGAGAGTCGGAGAATCGAAGAGTGTAATCTGTGACGTAGACGCGCATACAGTCTCCGTGACGACCTAATTTCCTACTGCTTCTTCCTATATGCACACAAGCCTGGGACGCGTGCTTCGCTCGACTAGACATGACAAAAATATTACACTATCGGATGTGAATTATTCATTTTTTACCCGGTTTTTTCTTTTAATGCATGAATTCAAAAATTCTTCCAATTCTTTTTAATTCATCTCCTAGTGTCTGTATTACTAATCAAAGACACATGCAAAAGTGAATAGTCTCAGTCTGATCAAATAGAAATCAAATCAATAGACATATTGATTGTCAGTTGGCAGAGATATGCAAAGTTATATTAAACCTTATAAATAAAAAATGTGATCATGTCTCTGCAATTCTGTTTTAACATGATTTTCGGTTATATTCTATAGACGATAACATACTTTCTTTGTAAAAGTTCATCATTTTTGCAAGACGTGTAAATTAAAAAGGATATTTTAATGGCCCTTACGAAGAGTAGCACGTTTTAGATTTCTCAAAAACTCCTAGTTCTTTTCAGAGGCTTTTCATAAAAATCCAGCACTTTTTAGATTTTCTGATAAATATTAACTTTCTTAGATCCTCTGAATAAATGATAGTTTTTGTCTGAGATTTTAAAAATTGTTAACTTTCGTTGGACACTCCTGACAAGAACTAGTCCTTTTTCGAAAAATCTGAGATGTGCTAGTCTTCGTAAGGGACGTCGATATTATCCTCATCATTATTATTATTATTATTATTATTATTATTATTATTATTATTATTATTATTATTATTATTGTTATTATTATTATTATTATTATTATTATTATTATTATTATTATTATTATTATTATTATTATTATATAGGCTATGACAGTAATGGTAATAATAGTTATATTTATATCAATACTACACAGCTATCTAAACTTGAATTTTAATGGCAATCTTATTTTTGTATCATTACTGTAGCCAACATTACTATATATGAAGAAAAATTAACAACCAAATGTACTTCAGACCACGTTCATTTAACTTAAAATAAAAGTATATTTTAGCAATCATGTGCAAATTACACACACTTTAAAAAATAGATGTTCCGTTTTTCTAATTCTCTAAATACTAAAGTCTTTATTTGATTGAAAAATGTATGGTTCAAGCGGAGTAGAGCAATAGTTTATTAAAAGAGAAAACGTTTTAAGTAATTAAATTTAATCCCTTCATGCCCATAGTGTCGTAGTATGTATGGCCATGCACTCTCAAGTACAGGCGTATAATTTTAATAATTAATAAAAAGTGTTTCCATAACATGTCACTCGATTGTTTAGATGGGAAGTAAACTGCCGGTATCATTAGATTAAAACAAAAGTCAAATTGAAAAGTTAAATTATATTTTTTATTATTTCATTTTCTCAAAAAATACTTGTTTAAAATCACAAACTAATTTTTGTTGTATGTGATAATTAATTAATTAGCTTAAAAGTTCTGAGACAACTATCTATCAAAAGAATTCCAAAAAATGTTACACTGAATTTTTAAGGAAAAATCTATAACACTCGTTGCACGGTTAAAAATGTAACATACATTAATTGTTCAAAATGAGTAACATACAATTGTTTGTTTCCTTAAGAAACGAAATATGCGTTGATTGTTTATAAACAAATGCTTTTTGATTTTTTTTCATGAAATGTGTATGTGAAAAATTTATACGCAAATCTGATTTTATATAATTAAAATTTGTAATTTCTACAAACAAATCTATCCCTGGTATAAAGTTAGCTAGAGTGTCTGATTAGCTTATGAATTATTAGCCAAATTAATATGCTATCAATAAACCAAATTCTAGTTAACATCTGGCTAGAATCTGCTTAAACGTATGCTGTAAGCAAATACGTATTTTGTCTGTAATTCCAACCTTTATTATATTTAGTCGTTGTTTTTGTATTTTGTTTCTACAATTTATTAGTTTTTAAAAATATACATTATTATACTTTATTGAATGTTCAATATAGTATGCCGCCAATATAAATGTTTTTATCAACAAATACCAACTTATGAGCATATAGAAATACGCATATGCAATATTAAAAATATTTTTATAACTAATAATTTTCTTTCCGAAAATTAGTCAATCATATAACTTATAAGGGGAGACCATGGAGTCCGAGTCTTGGATTTTGATGAAACTTTGAGGATCGACTTTTGGAACCTAAAAATGAAGCACAGTACCCGTAGTTTTATCCAATGGGTCTTTAAATATGAGATAGTGACAAAAACCATTAGCATTGCTCATATGGACAATGCTAAAATCAAATATATATAGATATACTATCAACATTAATTAAATACGCCGTATCTGTCGTATCTACAAAGGTCCAGTGGATAAATCCACGAGTATTGGGTTTAATTTTTAGGTATCAGAAGAAACATGAATTGTAATTAATTTGTTAATATTTTAATCTCATTAAGATTTACCAAACAAAATTATGATCGTTACACTGAGAGAAAGGATTCCTTGAGGCAAATGAATCGTGTACTTGCAGAATCGAATTCTCACGTACTTGCCGCGAATATTGAATTCTTAATTGTTAAGAACTCCAACTTGAGAAAAGTCTCCATTAAATGTAAAATAAACATGCCGAGTACGAAAGGTTTTTTGACGAATTTATAGCATATAATGATGCTTTTCAAGCATTAAAGTATAAAAAGATCCTATATGTAAACATAATTGTGACAGGCGAAAACTTATACTAACATGTAACGGTCATATAAACATCTTAGAAATATGAAAAATTGAGTTAACCTTAAAGTCAGGCAGTCAACCGTTGACGCTACTCCAGTACTCAGTTCTTAACGAATAAGACGATGCGTTTCACTGTTAAGAAATATTCATTTGACCGTATTCAAATTCACAAAACTTAACAATTAAGAAATATTCTTTGCCGCAAAGAATCCTTTCTCTCAGTGTATTACAATAATAAGTCTTTCTCGCCAGTGGTAAAATCATATCTGGATTGATATATAAGAGAAATGAAAAATTATCTTGTATAAGGATTGTTCCAAAGGAAAATCCTCTTGGCTAAAGTGGATGTTTAGTATAAGAAAGAAACCAGTATGAATATTTTTGCACCAAGAATAATCCTTTTGGTACAAAAGTTTTAAACCGGGTTTCTTTAGTATTAACAACTAGCATCTTTCGACAAGAATAATTCATGTGTCTCAAGAGGAATGGTTTTTTAACTTTTTTCTTCTTAATATAAAAGGAATCCTCTTCAGGCAAGCGGATCTGGTGCGAAAATTATTTTCATTTTGAATCAAAAAGATGTCCATTTGACAACCTATTTAAGATTATTTACTGTTTGGTTCAAAAGGATTCTTCTTGATTCAAAAGGACTCATCTCTGAGTGTATTAAAAATCAAGTTTACTTAAATAAGTTTACTTAAGTTTACTGGTATACTTATACCAGTGTTAATTTCGAATACGTGATAAGAAACAAAAAATAAAGTAAAAAGTTACATTTAACGAGTATCCTGAAAGACAAAAGCGGTTACTGTAAAATAAAGGAGCTCCTGCTTCTTTTTAGGATTTTAATTTTTCTTCGAAACGTTATATTGGCATGCCTGAAACAGCTATCATTGTATTTTATTTATCTCCAAGTAAGTTTCGAAAATCCTCGTTTAATATTTAATATTTAATATTACGTGCATATTATGAGTTTAATTACAATACGGAAAATTAAAGAAAAACATGCAAATCCGTTTAGAACCTCTATCCTCATCCTCCATCCTCTATCCTCTAAAGCCCAATTATTTTCTTGGACCTATATATTATAGAATCGCAGATTATATTAGCGAACAGCGAGACTTCATTTCACGTCACAGAAGTCCGTCCGAACACGTTTTTCAATAGTCGATCGGCTATGATACAACGAGCCTCCGCTTTCTTTTTCCTTGGTGGCTCTCCGCGGGCTCTCCGACACTCGAGATGTGCGCGCGCTCCTCGCGCGCGGGGCACGTAATCTCTTTCGGAACGCGCGTAATCGAGCTGCTCGCGCGCGTAATGTTGCGTCAACGCACGCGCGCACATACATCGAGACTTCCGCGAGCACATTTTGTGTGTTCCTTCGTCCGCCGCGCGGATTACCAAACAGCGAGAACAGTGGACATACATCCCCCCCTCCCCCTGCTCGTGACTATCGAGAGAAACGAAGAATCAGTCCGTTTGCGAAGCTCGCGCCGAATCGTGTCTCAATCGCTCGCTCGCGGCTTCGAAAGACGGAGATGGGGATTTTCGAGTTTCTAGAACGACGGGAGCGCGCGCTCGCTCGCGGGCATAAATATGCGCGCCGCGAATAAACCGCGGGCAAAAATTGATTGGCTAAGCGCGCCGTCGCCGCTGCCGTCGCCTAGACCGGCCCTCATCAATATTCCACGGGTAAAAAGTCAAAATAATCCCGATGAATCATTGAGTGGCGTACGTCTAGTCTTTTGCCCCAGATTTGTCACCGCGCGCGGGGTGCGATAGGCACTGTCCTCCCCGTTGCCGACCGGGTGGAAAACGTGCGCAGACGTAAAAATTCGATGCGCCGGCTCGAAAATACGCGATTTTCAATTAGCGATAAAGGCGAGCTGGTCCAGCTTGTGCGCTTCTTTTTTGTGATTATCGTATTTATGATTTTTTAAAGATATGTATACTATTATTTCCAGCAGGCATCGAGTTTAGAATTATAAATAGTTGTGTAATTCCATTTTCATTTAATATTATTTTTTTTCAAGTATTGGAAACAATTCTTTATCCAACCTATAAAAGGAGAGTGTTACATCTTTGGGAAAACGTTTTGATGAGGTCGAGATGACCTTTTGCGAGATGTTTTCTAGTACCTAGAAGTGAAGCCTGCGAAGTTTGTTCCTATGGACTCTTTATTCGTGATGTGAGCTTTTTCACTTGGAATATATATGTAATTTTAGTGCAAGAAGGTCCCTCTTCTAGTGATTATAATTATGCATGCATTTACACTAGAAAAATTACCCAATTGATGATAAAAGTCGTTAAAAAATCTTTATCTTAACCCTCCTGTGCAGAAATTTATCTTCTGATATTTAGATATAATTGAAGCTGTACTATTTAGCTTTCATTTAGGAGGTTAAATATGATCATTCAATGAATGATTTATATTAGCGATACAAAATGTATACACAACTGATCAGAATTTTGACGAATATACTCGTCCCATTTCGCAGGACGATCAATACGAGGAATAAAAATCTATCCGCTCCACAAGTCGAAAACTAAATGTATTCAGCTTTTTGACGCGAAGAGATTCAAAGAGCCAGGGGCTCTGGAACGTACGATGGGTGAATACAATTATCTCATCTTTTTCACGATTCTTCGACCCCCAGAGATACAGTTTAAGTGTGAAGGAATAATTGTTTTTTTTAGTTTTACAAGCTAAACGTACTAGATCAAAAAGTTTTGTTGATTCAATCTTGACTACCGTTGATATGTTTATATGAAGATGTGAATAATTTATTTATTTCATATTTCGAAAAGGGACGGTTAATTACGTCTGAAACATCGGCTGGAATAAATCTAGCTAGAGATCGATGGTTCTTTATTCAACCTTATTAACTTCTTGAGTGCCAGAAAAAAAAGTCATAAAAGCATTCTGTGTTTAATCCTGATTATATTGAAATTATTAGCTCCCAGCAAAAAGATTAAAGAAAAAATAACTTAAGAAAGTGATTTCTGGTACCTATAATGAAGCCTCGCACCCGTAATCTTTTCGAATGGGCCCTCGTTAGCGAGATGTGAGGTATTTTACTTCAAATATACGTTATTTTAATGAAAAAATGGACCTCTGCTTTTAACATCAGCTCTGCAGGTTTTTATGCTACCACAATTGACCCAAAAAATAATTAAAGTAGATAATAAGAGCTACAATTTAGGCTTTGTTGAAAAATCATCGAATTAAGGAGTTAAATTTCATCGAATATTCATGCATTTTTATACGAAATAAAGTTTAAATTACAGCTCATTCCACCTATTTGGATTATCTTTCGGGTAAATTTTTCTAGCATAAGAGCTTACAGAGTTATTGTCAAAAGAAGAGATACAATTATTCATTAAAATAACGCATATTTAAAGCAAAATATCTCATATCTCGAGAACAGGGGCCCATGGTAAAATATTACGGGTGCTAGATTTTATTTTTAGGTACCAGAAACAACCCCCTGATATTGATCAAAATTCGTTTCTCACAGGGTGTGTACTCTCCTTGTGAGCTTTAATTTAAGCTTTGCTTCGTATAAAAGTATTAATCTGATCCAAACCTATTAACAATTGAACATGATGACAGAAAAAATGTGAAAAATCAACGAATCTAAAAAAGTTCTTCCTAGATTATTTCTGTTTATGATTTTCTGTTATCATCTTTAATTATTAATTACTTTATTGAATCAGATTAACATATTTATAGGAAATGAATCCTAAATTGAGACTCTTATCGCCTACTTTTACTATCTGTTAGATCGTATTGCTAACATAAAAACTTGCAGAGTTATACAAAAAATTCATACCTTGACTAAAATGATTTCGGATCGAACACTTTTAAAAGCCTCTAATAAGATTGTCAATGAGTAAATAGAAGGTAGATTTTATCGTTTTTGTTGAGTGAATATTACGTGTATTATAAATAGAAAGCTGCAATTTGATCGTTTTTAACCATTTAATAAATATTACGTTACCTCTTACAAGTTTAAAAAGAGGAGGCACTAAAAACTGATTAAAAGTTTTGAATTAAAATTTATCACATGTATTAAAATGTAAAAATATCTCTGAAAATTGTTCAATATACCTGTCAACGAGTCTAAATAAGTATTTAGTAACAAGTAAATGGACGTATCCTAGTGCACCTTAGAGTAATAATAATTTATAGGATCCATCGTTAAAATAGCCCGAGTCGCTAAATAATTCCCTTAGATACGTAGCCATTTTCTCACACGGATTTGCTAACTGCAGTTTAATGTGTCAATTAACTGGAATAGTTAAGGCAAGCGCCCCCTGTAATAAGCGAGTCGCGAGAAATATGCGCGGTAATAACCCTTTGGTTACTGCACAAAGAGCCGTGAAGAAGAAGAAGAAGAAACAGCAGCAGCAACGAGCTGCAGTTGCGGAGGGAGTGCGAACACGAAGAGCCAATGTAAAAAAGATAAACATCGGAGGAGCCAGCGCGAGGTAACTACCGATTTCCGGGCAAAAGTCCTCTGGGAATCAAGTCGAGAGAGTCTCGTCCTTAAAGCAGACACGACTATGGTATACATACACAGCTGGCAGCGGTATCCGTGTCGAGAGTGCCAGGTAAGGCGCATAAATAAAAGTGAGCGCGCGGGCGCGAAGACGAGACGAGACGAGACTTCCTGCGCCGACTGCGCGCATTCAATTTTACGCTGGCGCTCCTTTTAAGCCACGGCACCGCGACTCTTTTTTTTTCTCTCTCTACTCCTTTTCCTCTCCGAGATAGCATCGCGAATGGGCTTCGCATTCAGTTAGATTTAACGCCTCTACGCGAGTGCGAGGTACGGGCACGAAATTGCCGTGGGCTCAATAGCCAAATAAGTAAACTGAACGAAAAACACCTAATCGAACCGCTTGGTTGGCCAACTCAATTTCTCCCATTTGGTTGTGAAAAATTTGCAAAAACCATGATTGCGCAATAATTATATATAGATACCATGATCAGGACGTTCGGGTGTTTGCATTTAAGTAAATTATTATTTATTTATATATTGTATTACAACATAATATGAAAATCTTATTTAAATATTACTTATTATTTGACATGGCAAATCGGTAATATATTAATATATAATCCCCGTTCTGTCGAAAAACCATCTAAGCTGACTTAACTTTTGTACAAAAAAGAATAAAAAAAATCATTTATTATAAAATTGTAAACTTTACTTATTTACTTAACTTATTTTTATATATATAATACTATAAATATAAATAATATATACTACTTATATATTTAATTGATATTATATTTCGCATATTTTTATAAAACAACTTAAGTCGACTTAAGTTATTTTTCTACATATATGCTCACATATCACTACCTTATCAACGTTTATTTTTGCTCCAATGAGTCTTATAATAAAAAAATCGTCTTTGTCAAATGCAGCATAATGTTTTATAAGAACAATACTACTTTTTGTACGAAATAACTCGATTAACAAAAAGAATAGAATCTATTTTAATGCAGCGCATTATCTGATAGTCTATAAGCTTATGTCGAAAAAACTACAAATAACTAAATATAGCCTCGTCGCGTTGCAAAATTTAGAGAAAAAAAACAACGCGATTGGCATAATATCGAGCCGAGTTGAGGCAAGAATGGCGCGCTTTCCGGGAACAGGCGCACGAGGCGCTCGATTCGCGCGGTAGATTTCGCCGCCAATCTCGAACGGAAATGCACGAGGATCGGCCTCGGGCTGCGCGCATTCCCACAGGAATAATGAGCGTGCTGGCTCGACCTTGAATATCTTTCCTGCAGCCATGTAGCTGACCGTGCCTCCCACCCAAGCGACTTCCACCTATCCCTTTTACGCTATACTATTCATTTATTTATGAATCTCCTCGGCAACTAATCATCGACTAAGAAAAAAAGAGAGAGAACCAGTCTAATTAACAGAGCGAGTTCGAGTTTGGCCAAACTGTATCCGAGCAGCCGATTGCGCGGGCGCGCGCGCATTTCTCAGATCTGGGACTTCCTGCACGTGCGCAATCCCTCGCGAGCGCGCACACACGCACAATCTCTTACCGAATTTCATTCGCGCGCGATCGTCTTTGGTGTGTGTGTGTTGTGTGTACTACCGCTCTCTACCTCTCTCTCTCTTTCTCTCTCTCGCTCGCTCGCTCGCTTGTATACTCCGTGTGGCAGTACACGCGGGAGAGACAGGACTCACAGGTTAGCCTCGGCCCACATTGCCATAACACTTTCACTGACGTAACACTCGCGGCTCTCAACTGTTGCGTTAGCGTGTAACGACGCCCCCCTCCGCCTCCCCCCCCGGCTCCCCCTTGCCCTCTATCGCGCGCAAAACTTCGCGATTGCGCGCGCGACAGAGCCTTCCTCACCTCTCTTAGCTAACTACACTGTATACGCACTCATCGCGCGCTCGTACGCACACGCGGCTCTCACCTGTCTCGGACGACTTGTACATTACATTTCTTTTTCCTACTGGTCTATTTCGATGCTTTATGTTTCTATATAACAGAGCTTATCGCCTGCATCTTAAAAGCTGTTTGCGAGCGGAATGCCCGATGATCCCGCCTTTCTGCGCATTCTTATACAACGTGTATATTTTAATTATCGAATCGCAATATTATAGCAGAAATCATCGGTGAGGATGATTTGAGACTGATGTATTACCTTCCAGTTGAAGAAGGCGTAAGGAGAATATAATTAATCACGAGGAAAATATCGCTTAACAAATTTTTCATTCTCAAGGATCTCTTGTAAATAGAAACTGTGAAGAAATATCTAAGACGAGCATTCGGATTTGTCTCTTCTTTTGCATCTCATTTAAAGTTTCTGAAATAATACTGCTTTTGATAGTGAAGAGGATAAGCGAAAATTAGAAACATCGATGCATATAGAAATTCGCAAGGGAAGAGTTCACGGAAATTTTAAACGCTTATGTTGAAGTATATTAATGTTGTAGTATAGATTTTGTTGGGAGTTTTTATAATTTGAATAGGCTTTCCTAAAATTCTTATATAAACTTGCATTAGCAATTTTCGAGAAAAAAGACACGATTTTGCATAAAATTACTTGCGCAAAAATTGACATCCATTCACGAGCTACTGCCAAGGTAATGATACTACCAAGATTATACAGAGAAACAGCTTGAAATTTGGTAAAAAAAAAACCCAATCCATTTAAAAATACAAAAACAACCTGTGTATTTGATAATTCCCGTCATAATTTAAAAATATGGGTATATCCTCCCTTTAAGGTACATTGGTCCATTAGATCGAACAATAAGCTATCAAACCTACATATTCCTATTTCACATACTGGGTTTGTCCCAGAAGGAAATGAGATGCAAGCCAATTCGAAAAAAACAAACAAACACCACCGAAGGACTCCGAAGCAGTCCAGAGCTCGTAAACAAGAAGAGAAAAGGTCATCCACGAAAATCGGCCAATCCCAAAAAAAGCCCGCGTCGACCCATGCGGCTTCTGTCTCGTTCGCCGCGACTTTTCCGCGCGGCGCACGCAGACACACACTTTATTCCTTTCTCCTATACATACATCGAGCGCCCCAGGACGCGGTGCAGTGCACGAAAGCGCGAGCGCGCGCGGCTTAAAGGAGAGAGGGAGCGAAAGACTCGCTCTCCGCGACATATATACTCGCTGAAAAACGTTCTCACGGAAAAACATCGCTGCAAGATCTTCGCCGCGCCTTTGGCGCTGCCACGTACAGGCACGTGGGAATTACGTTACCAACAACACACACACACACACACACAACAGAAACAGAAACTGAGACGCGGAGCGCGCAGGCAAGCGAGCAGGCAAGCAGTGGTGAGCGCCTCACTGCCTGCCTGCCTGCCGTCCTTCGCTCTTATAATTGCCTCATATCGGCCCGCGGCTATGCACACCTTAGACACTCTTCCTTTATTTCTTCATTGCGGCAAAGTACGCTTATTAACCTTTTTCTATTAATTTAACTCTGCTTTTTTTTCGCTCTTCTTTACTCCTTATTTACTATTTTATCCAACTATTAACTACCTCATTTAGCGTCCTATTATAGAAGAATTCTTTTTCTTATTTTTCGTTCTCTTCAATAAATACTTTAATTCAGCATTATTTGTTCGCGATGGCATTGCTATAAAAAAAAATAAAACCTCGGATTCTATATTTATATAATAATATTAATTATAAATACCATTATATAAAATATGACTAATAAAAATTCAATTTGCAAGACCTATTCCTTGAATTACCAATCGAAGCTGCCACTGAGCCGACGAGAAAAGATGCAAAGACCCTTTACCACCAAGCCTATTTACCAGGAATACCAGCAGGATCTCGTGAGTCACAAGTCAGAAGTCAGGAGGTTTAAAAGGCTTTCACTCTCGTTCGGCAGTCGAAAGTCTATACGGCGCAGGTAGCAGCAGCAGCAGCAGCAGCAGCAGCAGTGAGAGCGCAGCAGCAGTGCGAGGGGCCCTGACCCGATTGCAGAAAATGTCAACACTGTGGTCCCCTTAGCACTTGGGTCTCTCGCGTCTTCCATCGGTGGCCAGGCACGCACCGATACATCATACGTACTTACGCGCGCTGCACGCAAGTGCACGAGCGAGCGCACTCTGTTCTCTCCCTGCAGCGCGCACGCAGCTGTAAGTATACCTACTTGCGCCGTTCCACGATCGAGTCGACTTTTCGCGAGAATTCGCTTCGAGGTGGCTGCTGCCCGAACGGCTTTTCTTTGTGCGTATTTCAGGTGATTTGGACTACGCCTCTGTCGTACGAGGCGATGTTGATTTTAGGAAACTTTAACGTGAAAGATCAATGTAGACAGCTTTAAAGTTGCGGTTTATTTCTAGCAAGTACCTTATAAAGAAGCCAATTCTTGATGAAGACCAAAATCGTTCATTGAGTTAAAAAAAATTGTGCCAAGTGATCAGATCGAATCATTTGCTATTCTAAGTTCTGCGGGAATAAATTCAAAGTTCTTAGGGAAGCTTTGTATCACGAAAATAAAAAGTGATCAACAATTTGATCCTGGATGATCAAGAACTGGGGTCTCGTCGGCATATTTCCTCTACCGAGCTAAAAAGAGACGATAAATTTAATTTAATGGTTATTACGAATTTAATATAAAAAGAGGACTCAATGTTCTTTGTCTATGCAGATAATATACTGAATAACTATATAATTATGACAACGTTTACTGAAATGTCGGTCATAAAGTTTTCTTTACAGAGATTTGCACATTGATTATTGCAATATTTAAATTTTCTTCGTTAAAAAGTAAGTAACTATGTTCTAAAAAATGCTATTTAATAATAAATTCTAAGAAATTCAACGTTTGAAGTCGATTTTAGGATATACCAATCTTAAACCTGGTAGTTCGAAAGTTTTTGCAAGTCTATTAGATAAAAGAAATAATGTAACATTAGATCGAATGGAAAAAAAATCGGAGAAACTTTCAAAACTGCGTAGTTTTTTATGTCCAGAATTAAAAGGCTATTTTGACATTGCGTTATTGGATCCCGTTTTGGCTAAGCTGGAATCGCGTATGAGCGTTGCAACACGAAGACTCTTCTTGTTTTGACGGTAGTCTCGGCGTCCTAAATTGAACGGCATTTCAACGTTCCGTAAAAGGCAATGGTAGCTTACAATTTTTTTCCGCGTAGACGACCTTTTTGCCGAGATTGTACCGATGACTGTCACTTTGAGTTATTTAAGTATTGTACTGCAGAATAACATCGTGAGACGTAATAGTATATGATATCAGCTACATCGACCGAGGACGAAAGTCTGTTTATTTGGTTCATCATAATAAAAAAAACATAATTCAGTTGTGAGTATGAATGAACGTTAATATATTTAAAGGCGTGTTTTTCTCCGTTCGAAATTTCACAAAGCATATATATTATGGGATTTTCACAAGCCAACTTGTTACAGTCATAGCATTTTGGTGTGTTGAATAACTATTACACTCATGTATTCCTTATAGATATTTTACCTTGAAAAGTTCCTAAAAGGAAATTCACTTTTAGAATCAGTAAGCGGTTTGAAACAATAAAAGTTTTAATAACATAAAAAAGTAAGGTGTTTGAATATTGTTTTTCATTTAAATGATAATGATTATATTACTGGAATGTGGCAAACAGTATTAAATAAACATTTTCATTCTAAAAGATTATTCCAGGAGTCTGAGCTAATGTTCCAGATTCTTCGAGATGCACAATCGTGTGGGAGTTATGATAGGCCTAACATAAAGATACAGAAGCAGTCACGAAGGCTGTCCAAGTCAAGTCCAGTGTCGAGATAAAATTTCCTATCTACTTTCCAAAAGACTATTACATTGCAAGTTTTATCAATACATCAATCTATTTAATAACAACAACAGCAATAATAAATAAACGCCCGCATAATATTATTCAAATATAAATCCTACCCTAATGAGCGATTCGCAATGAAAGTTTAAGACAGTAGCAACAAGCTAGTTCGAAGAACGCACAAAGAATTCGAAGTAGTCGTTATAAATAAAGATGAGCGTAATTTAGCAAGCATAAAATTAGCGAGATTCTTACGAAAAAGCCTGGGAGAGGCTCGCACGAGCATCGGCCGACTGACGCTGCTGCTGCTGTTTCTCCTTCGGGGAGCTTGCAAGCAGCAGCAGCAGCAGTCGCGAGTAATGCGCCCGATCTATTTTCGCGAGCCAAGGGAATTTATGCGTTCGAGGAGGGTCAAGGGAACGCAGACTAGGAACAAGTGCGCAGCGCAGCAGCAGCAGCAGAAGAAGCAGCAGCAGCCTGACTGCAGAGGACGTGCATTGTGGTGCATCTCGCGCTCGCCCCTTACTCATCCTTGTCATTTACTACCTATGTATATAAGAAAGCTACCCCGTGCAATTTCTGCACTAACTATTCGCTTCGCAATGTATTTGCGATAATTATTCAATATTCATTGTAATACATTTTTAACTATTCGTGATTGATCAGTCGTGTCTGGGACAATGATCTAATCAATTTTCTGTGAATTATTAAAGAAAACACGATTCATTCACGGATAAAATTATGTTTGACTTTTGCATGCGAATTTCCTTTGCATTGTAATAAGTGGCAATTAAGTGAAAAGGAATCCGATAAAAAGCTAAACCAGGTCGCGCGCGTCTCTCTTAGCGCGCGCGCGCTCACAAAGTGAAAAAAAGGGAGATTTTTCCCGTGCAGGCACGCTATATAGTGAAAAGTGCGAATAGCACTTTTGCTGAAAACCATTTGGGGAAATTGATTTAATAGGTCGGTCGATTATGCTCAACACGCGAGTGCAAGAAAACAGCGCACCGGTATATATGTATACACACAGAAGGAAAGAGGAAGAAAGGGAGATAGAGAAAGAGACAGCGATACAGACAGGGGAAAAAGAGAGAGAGAGAGAGAGCGAGTAGCGAGTAGTTCCGCGGCGTGGCCACGGCGAAAGTGATTCGATATAGCCTAGCACTCATCTTAGTTATGTTTCCGCGCGCGCAGTGCTGCTGCTGCACGCGATGCATCTCGATTTTTCTCCAAATCAACGCTCTAATAAACCACGCCATCCGCTCCGTTCGCTCGCTCTTGTTTTTTCCTTTTATCTCAATTACGGACAAGATAAATCGCTGGCTGTACGCGTGTTTTCGAAAATAGCCTACACGCTAAATGATAATCTAACGCGAAAGCGATACTAATAGCTTTACGGAGTCGCATTAAAAATGCTTGGTTAATACGAGTAGTATTAGTCTGCAACCTTCTTTAAATAGATCTAACAACTGACGTACTGGAGTATACGATGCAAAAATATTTACTTTATTCAAAACATTATAATACCTCTGTTTTTATAACTATTTCTAGAATGGCGAAAAGCGAATATATGACTACTAACAGAGTTATGCGCTGTCTTTACATACTGATCAGATAGTCTCTATTGAACTTTTCTCGTCAAATAATGCTTATCCTGTTTACTTGAAAACAAAACTTAATTACCCTTAAAAAATGAACAAAAATATGGGTTTTTTATTCTATACGCTAAATACAATCTTATAATTATCATAGAGTGATATTTAACATCGAAAGTTAAAGTAAGTCTCTATTAATTTGTCTATGGAGACGGGGCATTTTATCTATATCAGACATATCGATATACGATTTATGTTTCTGATATTGTATCGCACCCTCAGAGCAAGACTACGATAATTCAAAAAATTTTTTAGCTCGTTTTTAGTGCAAAAACTACTCGTAAGAAAATGTAAATTATACCTGCACGCTGAAAATCAGTAAAAGTAGGTTATAGACCTATAATGTAGTAATAAAATTGAAGCGGAAGCCTTTTAACTCATGAAAAAGCTAGTTTCTCAGTCGGTTTTTCAAAAGCACAGAATTCTTTATTGTCATGTTGTTCTTCTTGAGTTGCGAGCATCACGAATTGAAAGCTACAGAATATGCGATTGAAGTACGGGCGCTTAGCTTGATTTTAAAATTTGTTTTCCTACGTTATAATACTCTCTTCGCGAGTAATACTATTTCAATTTACTATTATTATCGCGGTCTGTAAAGCGGGACAGCTAAAAGGCACGTAAGTGATTGCGTAAGAAAAGTCTGTATATAAAAGCGAGACAGTGGCATTTCCTGCAGAAGCCGACACAAGGTCCGCAAGTCGAGCGAGCTCTCGTAACGATGGTCATCGTAAGCCTTATCGCTTAGCAATGCGGTCGAGATTAAAAGCAGCGAGCGACTGGCCTAGAAAAGGTCGTTAGCACCGCGACGACGACGCTATTATATAGTTGCGCAGCGCTGCATGCCCGCACATACTGCGCTTCTCCCTGCGCTGCTGCTGCTGAGCAAAATCGTCTTGCCCCCACCGCTCGATCGCATAATGAGCATTTTGAAAATCTAGTCGGGACTACGGGAACATTGTGGGTACAACCGACAAGAATTGGGCCAGCCAAATATAAACTCAACTTCGTCTATGTGTTTTCAAGTGCAAGAGACGAATAGTCTAGAGCAATAGCAATTATATTGCCAACGCGGATGTCTATTCGCGATCGGCACGACTGCGCGATTGATGAGGCGTTGAAGTCAGCGGGCCTTGGCCGCTTTCCCTTTCGATGCAATACATGGCGTTGCTACATGAATATACTGCTATACTGCCGGATGGTATTTGAATTGAAACTACAATGCGACTGTCGGTTATGCCGTTTTCTTCCTCTGCATCAACTGTACACTCTATTTTCTTAGATATCTACTTTACCAACTATAGGCATGGCAATAGCCTAACCTACTTTGCCGACAGAAATCTACGTTATCGGCATTGAGATGTGCTTAATTTTATGGGAGATCTCTAGTTTACCGACGGCTAATGCCACTGACTCATTATTCAATTTCAGTATTCATAAATTCGTTAGGTCATACCTTTACTCTGTTCTGGCTGAATGCTTTCTGTTTTGATTTCTGCCCTCGAAGCATAAGAAATTGGCGTAGAGGATGTTTGCGTTGAAGGTGTTGCTAATTTTTCTGTAGTTAGAAAATTACATGGAAGATTAGATTTCTTGTCCAATACGCCCATATTTATTTTTTTATTTAAATCGTATTTATTTATATTAGACAAGCTTGACACTTTGTACTGTTACAGTTCTATTTACTGTCAAAATTGCTTACTTTATTACTTTATTGTAGAATAAATTATTTGTGTACATTATTTTAAACTCTATTATTTCTCAAAATATATGTGTTGTAATTAGGAAAAGTACAACATTCACATACGATTTGCATATACACACGCACATCGCTATACAATGCATTTTCTATATTAACTACAATTTAGCATTCAACATTTGATAGCATTCAATATAATGCATGTTTTTATTTCTAAACAACACAATCTGTGTTAAAAATTACACAAAAACGTTTACAGTGTACATAACGTTTAAGATAATGTACAATTTTAACATCAAAGGCACTTTGTAAGAAAATCAAGAAAGTTTCAACTGTCTGTTTGTTCATTTCAGAAAAGTTCTCATGCATCTTTGCATGTTTTAATTGACACTTAAATTCCATCATTTCATTGAATGCTCAGTAGGCGAAGAGAGAGTTTGTCGTACCTGCGAGTAGGGGATTGGCGGCTGCGATATTGTACCTCTGTCGCCTACAGGAACTCCCCCCCGACGAGGTCGTGGACGTTGGTTGGCTGGCCTCGGCCAGATCCGCCTGCAGCTCCCTCAAAAACGTGTCCAGGGTGTCGAAGGGCTCGTCCGAACCGTTGCCATTGTTGGCCCCGTTGACGTTGTTGACGTTGTTGACGACACCGTTGACGGCGGCTATGGATTCCGAATTCTCGGAGGATGCGTTAGGCGCCGCGGGTGCGCCCACCAGTGCGTTTAGTTCCATCGTCGAGAACTCGACGGACTGTCCGGTGCTGCTTTCCTGGAACGTGTCATATCGACATTACACACGCAATATCTTTTTCGAAGATTCTGCATCGGCTGTGGCAAAGGAGGATGTCCACGGATGCGAAGTGAGTGTAAGGGAACGCAGGGGAACGTATAAAATTAACGCTAATGTTTAGAGCTTGTCAACGTTTAAATAGGGACTTTATAAAAGAGAGTCAAATTCGATAAAATAAGTGGAGTAAATCAAGATTTTATCGGGCATTTGTTAGTAAAAATGTGTAAATTTCACTTTTTTCATGCTTTCCACTTTATATGGTAGGAAATTGATGATTAACTACTTTAGGTTTTATGAATTATTTATGCTCATGTCAGTTCTGTATTAGGTCCCCTGTTAACATTTTATCTGGGGCCGCATATCGTTATCCTTCTTTACAGATTTACTTTCATTGTGACGCACACTGAAAAAAAAATTTGTTAAATCTAAGTAAACGTTTCCTTGAATCGTACTAAGAAAATATTTAGTTGATAATAGTAAATATTTAATTAGGTTTAGACTGGTATTCATCAATTCAATAAATATTTACTAAATTTAAGAAATATTTACTTTATTTAAGTAAATCTTTTCTTAGTACGATTCAAGCAAACGTTTACTTAGATTTAACAATTTAGTTTTTCAGTGCATGCCGGCAAATTACACTCTATCTTTTTCTTCTTTTTTAACGAGAAATAAACATTTATCTATCTATGTATTTGTTTAATCTTAAGTGTAAAAATGTTAAGAACAATTTTAATACCTCCACTAAAAAATAGAAGAACCCTCTTTCGGAGTGAATATTCATACTAAGTGAGTCAATACTCATATATCACTAAATAAGTGAATATTATTTCACTTAAAACATTGAGCAAAATTCTGTAGGTTTTAGTATTGGAATGCTCACTTTTCATTGACTATACAACTCAACTCGATTGAATATTCACTCAAGGAAGTTGATTCCATTATTTTTTTGAAGGTAGTGAAATTATACTTAACATTTTCAAGAGTGTACGCTAATAAACTTAATTTCTTACCCTTCAATTTCTACGTATTCGAACTATGTCCCCTATAAGATAAAAACATTAATCTAATAACTCGATCTGTCAAGTACATAAATAATTAATTGTTTACGTAACGTCAAAGTAATAAATTTAACTTCGCTCTTAGTATACTTAGTCGTAAAAGCTAGCCTTGGAATCGCTAAAGAAAAGATAAGTCCTTTTTAATCGTAACATGCAAGACAATTCTATTCCATTAGGACTTGTCAAGTTGCTTAAAACTTCGCTGACAAAATAAAGTTTAAAATTTGTAAAACTTTATTAAAAATAATAATAGTAACCAATTAATTAATTAAAAAAAGGAATAATAGCTACGTTAGCTTTGGAATTATTAAACAAAAGATAAATCTTTTAACCGTAATATGCGAAATAGTTCTTTCGCAATCGGTCCTGTCAATTTGAATGAAACGTTCCTAACAAAATAAAATTTAAATTCCCTGAAATTTTAATGAAAAATAATAATAGTAAACGATAAATTAATTAGAAACAAATTGATAATACGTGCACTAGAAACAAAAATTGTTAAATCTAAGTAAACATTTCCTTGAATCGTACTAAGAAAAGATTTATTTGAAATAGTAACTATTACATTATGTTTAGACTGGTATTCATCAATTCAATAAATATTTACTAAATTTAAGAAATATTTACTTTATTCAAGTAAATCTTTTCTTAGTACGATTCAAGGAAACGTTTACTTAGATTTAACAATTTTTTTTTCAGTGTGCTGTATCTTTGGAATCAGTAAAGAAAAGATCAGTTCTTGGACGAATCGTTGGTATAAACATAAAATTTATAATTCGTAAAATTTGAATAAAAAAAAATGAGTAAATGATACATTAAATACCAAAAGAAAAAAAAAGAAGTTAAAAAGTAAAAAGTGCGAACGCAGAAGAAAACAGGCTAAACAGCAGTCGTCCGTTGCCGGGATCGTGGAGGTCGGGTGCGCGCGAGTGGGCGAATGGAACGCACGAACCTGAAGGCACTGCGTGAGGTCGACCATCTTGCCGTCATTGTCAGGGCACCAGAGCAGCTCGTCGTCTATGAAGGGCATGGTCGACTCCTCCTTGGGCACGAGGGTGGAGGTCAGCGTGAGCGTCTGCGATATGGGGACCGGCATTGGGAGCCGTGGCCTGCGGCGGGGCTGCTCTAGCCACCCCCGCGCCTCCTAACATCCAAACGCAACTCTGAGCCAGGCCCGGCCCCTGCTGACCCTGACACCCTGCTGCTGCTGCTGCTGCTGCTGCTGCTGATGCTGTCTTGGCCGCCGCCCTTCCTCGAGTCCAGGGCAGCCACCGAATTCCTGCAACATAAGCATCAAGGAAATGATTAGTCGCTTCTTCAAAAGAGACAACATAATAAACCAGGGTAACTTTAAAAATGGATCATGATCGTTTTATATAAACGACTTCATTGTGTAATGAAATTTCATTTATTTGATTATTGTCGTTAATAATTTAATGCAAAATGAATCTATTATGTACTTTAGTTGGATTACTCCATTTAATATTTAATGCAACACAAATGATAACTGATTGTGAGTTTTTACAAAATTTTCATGACGGACTGGTTTCACCGTGGTTTTCAGCTGTCCAATTATGTATTTCATATTAAATTTTTGGAATATTTAAATATATAAAAATAAAGATGAGAAGAAAAATATAATTTTCTTCTTGGCTTTGTCCCTCGGTATATATGGTAATATATATGAAAATAAATTTATATTCTGCTTGCGCGTGTGTATAAAGACTTGTGTTCCGCAATTTTTACTTTTGTATTTAATTTATTTGAGATAATATGACTGTAATTGACTTACAATTTTTGACTTTTGCATTTAATTTATTTGAGATAAGATGACTGTAATTGACTTACAAGTGCTTCCAAAATAAAATTTAGTTACAGGATGTATAGAAATAAAAAAAATTGCCCAATTTAATCTTAGTGTAAGTACATTAAAAGAGTTACTCTTGAAATCGTACACATAAGGTGCGCATGTATACTAGAACTCATAGGACTAAACGCTTAGCAGTTTTTTTAAACTTAAGGGGAGGCACTATTGAATATCGGCAATTTCAGTAATGCCCCCCCTTAATTACTAGAATATAACAGTGTAACAAATATGTGTGCAAAAATTACAAAGTGGTTCAAAGTCAGCAGGGTTCAGTGTAACGAGAAAGAAAGTCGAAAGGAAGGAAAAAAAGGAACGAATAGGAACGAGATATCAGAAGGAGGAAAGCTCCGGCGAACATTTCCATGAAAGTGAAAAGACGGCAGCGGCAGCGAGGCGCGAGTCGCGAGCTGGAGCCCAAGCGAGTCCGAGTGAAAGCTTTCTTTCTACCGTATAGCTTCTTTCACTTCCTGTGCGCGTAACCCGCTCGCTCGCTCCTGCTGCACACTCTCCCGCCGCCGCCGCCGCCGCTCGATGCATTTCTAGCCTATGCAGTCGTTGCTCTAGCGCGAGCGGCGGGCTTTACGTAATCGGACGCGGAGAGCGCCCGAGAAAGAAAGTTTTCTCGCTGCGCGCGCGGCGCGAGCGCCGAGGAAGGTTAACATCCTCGTCTTCCTCCTCCTCCTACTCCTACTCCTGCTGCGTCCCCGCCAAACTCCCCCTCTCGCACGCCGCTCTCTTCTCCTGTTATATGCATTCTGCGATACACATTCGTTGGACGGCGCAATGTTGCACTATCTGTGATGTCACCGAATGGACTTGGATGTAGCAATGAAAACTTTACCGCGAATTTCGATGATTGCTTCTAAAAGCAAATTCAGAGTAGTTGTTTATGTTGTTCTAAAAAAATATAGTAGATTTTTTGTTAAAGAGTGTATGAGATACTCTAAAAATCTCGTCTACAATTTGATGTTAGAAGCAATCATCGAAATTTTATCAAAGATAGACGTTCCAATCATTTTTAAGAAACGAGTGTTCGTATTAACATCATACAAACATTCCAACCATTTACCGCGAATGTCATTTTATATGCAAATGTATTATATAACGTATGTTACTTTGGGATCCTTGTTATATTTGAAAATAAATGTGTCTATCTGCTTGTTTCCTATCCCTCTAAGAGCTTCTCCATCTATCGGATGTGTGAAAATGTACAGAGAAATTTCGAATTTGGCGCGCTCGGCTCTTTAAATCCAGTGGCAAGATGGCCGAAGAGCAGGGCAGCTCGTCCGGAGATAGCACTGATGCTTTTAGCGAGAAATTCGATTCTTTTAAAGCATTGTATTCGGATAAAGTGCGTATACCAGTGCCCGATGCGCCGGTTTTCGACAACCTTAGCAAATTCGAGTCCGTCGTACTCAAGGGTCAGGTTATCAAGGTAAATCGTACACATACTTTTTTCACGCTCACTTTCCAAAACTTGTCTATTTCACCTCTATGCTTTATATGCTATATATCTAATAACAACTAGCTTTAGAATCAATTCATTGAAGTCAAAAAATCAAATTCTTAAATTGGATAATTAAATATATTTACACTAAACAAAAACGTCTTACTTTACATCTTTAGTTGGCAGTGTTGGCACTTTTATCCTTGTTTTCTTTCTCCGTTGTTGTTTTATTTTTTTGAATTGCAGCCGAGCGACGGCGAGCCGCGTCGAAAAAAGGAAGCCGAGACTACGAGAAGGTTTTTGCCTCATCAAGGTAATGCGCACACAACAGACCACACGCGAGCGCGACATTGTCAAGCTCAATAAGTGAGGTTATAGGGGTCGGAACGAAGCAAGCCCGCGAATGCGGATTGCGGGCGCTCACGTGCGTTTGTTTGTCCGACCTCGGCCGAGCGATTCTGCCGCGAGATGGAAGCACCGTGCTTTTAAATCCAAATACGCGCTTTATTATCATTCCCGCTTCTTATTCTCGCTGTATATTTATGAAGTAAAAGTAACATATTATAAATGAAAATATATATTCGACACCTATACTTACTAAAGAATAGATGTGTTCCGGTATAAAATTCCAAATTTCCAAAATTTTTTGTAAGAAAGCTATATCCGTGGGTTCTTGAAAAAACGACTCAAGTCCACTTTTTATGTTTTTAAGATATTAATAGGGTTAGACCTTAATAGGTTTGAAGCTTTTATTTTCCATTTAAACTAATGTGATAGAAATTAATGTATAGTAGATATGGTCACTTAATTTCACAGTTTTCTGATTTTTTTACATTTTATTTTGGGATTCCACAGATATATAACACGGAGAAAAAAAAAATTTCTGCATTATTTTGTACGCATTTTATGACCCTAACAAATATTTTTCACTTTTTTTTGTCTACGTAGCCCTAAACGAATTGCTATGTGTGTGACGATGATAAAATAAATGGTGGGCAAGATTTATAAAAAAACTACTCAACGATTTCAAAAATTCTTTGTGCGTTCTATGCGCAATTAGATACACTATCGCGTCAAACAGATTCAGTATTCATTATTTGATTATTTTGTTTTTTAATTAAAATATGATTTACTTTTGGAATACTTTCATAAAAGCCTTTATACTAATCAGCGAGTTTTAATTATTTTTAAATAAATTTTCTCACTAGGATCAAACGGTCCTTTCGCTAATTTAAGGTATTTATTAAAGTCATTTGTAACATCTCAGCGAATAATTGAGGTATCATATTAAAATTAGTAAACGAGTAAAGTACATATAGGTGTTATTAAGGTAATTCAACTACATTATTTTTATTGACATCTAAATTTTTATATTTTTGCATTTTGGCAATATCATTTTTTCATTTATAATTTAGAAATCATTCTGAGGTATGATCATATCATGCTGATTATTTCCAGTTTTGAAAAAAATCATGCTATTATTTTATACTTAGGACAACAAAATTAGGTTAGTCCTTGGTATGGAATAGGGACAGGAGGTATCGAAACTTGTTATCGTGAGAACGATATTATAATATACAATTAAGTGACATATATTATATGATATAATATACACCTACATACATATGTATCCGCATACGCACGCGAGAACCAAATTGTCATGTACACACATTTCTCGTATCTCCTATTCCCATAAGTACCAATTGGACCTCCAAAAAACTTTTGCTTTATCGGCCATAGTTGTTTTAATATTAAGGTTTCTTTATGCTATTAGTAACGTTTTAATGCTGTATTTAGTATACAAAATTTATTGTCAAGTCAAATTAATTCGGGAATGAAAGAGTCAAACCTCTTCCCTTTTATCGTCATTTACCATATCAACTTCTACGAATTAAGCTACATATAAGCAAAAGCAATAACAAAAAATTGTTTAGTATCTTGATATGTGTAGAAATAAGTGCCAGAACAATTTTATACTCTTATGTACGTTACAGTCCTCATTCAAAAATATCCAAAAATGCTTTTTTTTTTACATGAGAATGTACCCTAAGGGGACATTTTTTTATCGAGTCTGAAAAACTTTTTATGTTTAAAAGCAATCATTCTGAAAATTTGTATGCTATCAAAACAAAATAATATCTTCAATTTTACCGTAGTAAAACCTCAATATCTTGACCTAACGCGTCATAATAGATTACTGTTTTCAATACCATATTTATTAACGGAACTTTGATCCTCACACGATTCGAGGTGACATGGTGAACGAATTTTTTTTCGATGGTTATTCGACACCTTTTTACATATATTACAAAAAGAGCACAGCACTTTTTCGATAAAATTTGTTTTATTATTTTTTTCGGAGTTCCAATCAATTTGTTAAAAAAATTTTTTCATAAAAACTATTGAAAAATAATAATAAAAAAAAATTTAACGAAAAAGTGCTCTGCTCTTTTTGTAATACATGTCATAAAGAGTCGAATAACCGTTAAAAAAAAAATTTTGTTCGTCATATCATCCTGAATTGAGTGAGAATCAAAATTCCTTTAATAAATATGGTATTGAAAACAGTGATTTATTGTGACGCGTTAGATCAAGATTTTGAGGTTTAACAACGGTAAAATTGAAGATATTATTTTGTTTTGATAGCATACAAATTTTCAGAATGATTGCTTTTAAACATAAACCCTTATCTTAATACTTAATTTAACTGTAGGTCATTGATGAATACAATTATAGTAATAATTCGTACACGAAAAAGATAGTTATTTGCAGAATACACTGACTAGTGCACCTATTAAACGAAATATAAAATTCAATGTTTATCTAGGAAGGTAGAAATTTGAGTTTAGCTCGTGTCGCTAGTGGCTGTATTTATTATCGTAAAATTTTTCAATAAATTGGGTGGATAAGTCAAAAGGAGTCAAATAACCGTAAAAAGAATCGTTTAGAATGTCACCTAGAAACGTGCATGCCATAAAATTCTCTCAATAAATATAGTATTGATAATAGTGATTTATCATGAAATATGGGATCAAGATATTGAGGTTTTACACTGGTGAAATTAAAGATATGACCAAGTATTTAAAGACAAAAATCTTTCAGAATGATTACTATTAAATTTAAATAGATTTATGGACTCTTGAAGCAACTTATTTTGGGTTTGACCCAGGCCTGCGCCCTTAAAGTATCTTTATGAACAAACATAAAACAACATTTTAGACTCATGTTAATAAAATCTTTATCTTTTCTGAAATTAAGATGATGACCTAGTAACATTTCGTAAAACTGTACAAAAAATTAAAATTAATTTAAATTTGCAATAACTTTTTAACTTTTTAACTTTAATTGTAAAGTTAATCGATCACAAAAACACAACAAAATTTAGACTATATAATATTTAATGAATAAGAGAATTTCTGACACTTTTTATTTAAAATTATGATTACAGCAGTATCAGTCATTGAAAGATATAATTTAAATAATTTATAAAATAAAGGCGTTTATAAAACTGCTGATAACCGTTACATGTGGTTTTCTCTGAGGTTGGGTCACTCAAGTGTTCGCGTTGCATCCAAGCCTCTCACGTAACTGTTATCGAGATTTTATAACACTAGAATGGACGTAAGATATATGTAAATTAGAAGATATTAATAGAAATTTGGTCTGTACTCTTGAAAGATACAGGATTTAAAAAACTGAATTAATCGTTCTAATATTATTTGTTAGAATATATCAATTTTAATAACTATTGGGGTTTAAATAATCTAATTATAATACAATGTAGAAAAAACATAATAATTATAAACAATTATTTAAAAGAAATGTTGTATCCGTGTAAAAAACGATAGCTAATTTCAAGCTCTTTCTCTCATAAAAAATAATCGAATTTTCATAATATTTTTATAATATTACTAGAGGGGATACACCCCTCTATGCGCTATGCGCGCCATTTCCTAGGGTCTAATCAAAGAATGAAAGGCATTATCGTTTCCAGAAAAAGCGAGATATAAAGAAGGCCTCGATTCTTATACGTAAAATAACGTAGACTAATGTAAATTAACATAAACTATTGAATTGGAGTTTTTAAGCTTTTATTATGTTCATAATACATATAGTTATGCAGTCAATGTGAGGCTTTGAAAATAAAAACTATTGATTAAAGTTATAGTCTATTAAAGCTTAAATTATTCAATTTTTGAAAAATTTCATTATAATATATGGCTTAAATAGGCTATAATTTTGGTCAATAATTTTAAATTTCAAGTCCCCTCATTGGTTGCATAACTATCTAGTATTATATTGAGATCTTAAATGTTTCCGTCCGCCCGCATTCTTTGTTTTAAGTGTTTTTTTGTGTTGGTAGGTGGGTGCGGTGATGAATGGACATGTGAGTAAGATGGTGTATGTCGATGGATTAGTGGGTGTATGTGTGGGTGGATGGATAAAGGCAGCTATCTGTATAGCAAATGGAGCAGATGGATGAGTGGGTGGGATGGGCTATTGGGTGAATGGATGTGTACATGGGTGGATGGATAGATAGGTGGGTGCATGAGTGGAGGGATCGGCATGTGGGTGGATATATGAGTAAATATCTTAAGGTACATTCCGTCATTAGTTGGGTGGATGGGTATATGAGTATATGGATAGGTGCGAGGACAGATTTGTAAGTATGTATGTGCGTGTAGGTAGATGGATATATATGAGGGTAAGTCGGTGAATAAAAGGAAGTGTATCGGTGAATAATTTGATGAATGGATGAATGAATGGACAAATGGAATTATATGGGTGGATAAATGGATGCGTGGGAAGAATGGTGGAAGTTTTCAGGTAAACGAATGGATGCGTGGGTATATCGATGAATGAGTTGGTGGAAGAGTAGAAGTGTATAGGTGAATGGATGTATGCGCGGGTAGATGAATGAGCGTAGGTGGATGAATTGAATGAGACCAGGGTGGATGGATAGATGCGTGGGTGGAGGGATTGAAGTGTACAGGTGGATAAATAGATGAGTGGGTGGATTGATGTATCCGTTGAAGTGTTTAGATAGATGAATGGATGCGTGAGTGGGTGGATAGTTGCGTGGATGGTGGGGTTGAAGTATACAGGTGGAAGAATGGATGCGTGAATGGACGGATGGACGCGTAAGAGGAGGGGTTAAAGTGTACAGATGAATAAATGGATGTGTGGGTGAAGGGGATTAAGTGTAAAAAAGACGAATGGACGCGTGAGTGGATGGATAAGTATGTGGATGTATGTATGCGGAGGTGGGGGGGGGGGGGGGTGAAGTATATATGGATATAAGTATATATATAAGTATAGGTGGATGAATATACGCGTGGATGGATGGATGGATGTGTGGGTGGATGGGTAGAAGTTTATATGTGGATGAATGTATTCGCTGGTGGATGATTATACGCGGAATGAATGGATGCGTATGTGGATGGATAGTTGGATGGATGGATTGGTGAACAACAAACAACCAATAACAACAACAATAACTACATTACTCCGAAGGAGCGTTAGCGACTATGAATTAATAACATCCATACAAACATTAAAGTAAACTTATTTCTAATTTTTTTCACACAAGTATATATACATATATCAGCACATTACAAATATACGTGTACAATACATTTTACCAACATTCTTATACTTAAGCATAAAACAATCTTAAATAATAGATATACAAAAATCCGAATAATATTTCATTGCATAACTCTCGACTTACACGAGCGAGCGTAAGAGAGTGAGAGCATAAGGCTAGTATGTATTATGAACAAATCGATCTTATTCTCTCTCGAAACCCAGCGGTAAATGAATGAATATATAAGTTTTTACTATAGCTAATCAAAGAAATCTAAGGACGATAAGAAAAAATAAAAAATAAAATTTCTGTTATATATTGATAAAATATTCAAATTTACTGAAAATTATAGATAATGAATGATGAGAGACTCTTTTTATTTTAAAATGTATTAACAATTAATTTAAAATTTAAAAGTGTGTCTGTCCCTTTAAAGTTTTCACACTTTGTATACGAGGAGTTCTACAAAAAATCGGCCGATAAGTGGTTCGAAAAGGTCGAAAAATAAATGAGGCACGCCTCTGCAACTCGAGTTTTCTTATTGTATAGATCCTAAAATGTACAAGAAAAATTTCCAACAAGCAAAAAAGACCTAGTCGCACACTTTTGTGTGCATATCAATTTTTCTTATGGAAATTTAAAATGGAAATTATGGACTCAAACGGACAACATTGATATATCAATCACTTGACTTCTAAGGGTACAAACATTTTTTTCACGTAATAGATTATAAAGTAGAGAGAAAGAGCTTTAATTCCAGACATTCCGTGTTCAATAAGATAAACAATATAAAAAATTATGAAAAAGAATCTTTATTTTGAAACCGAGAAAGTAGAATGTCCCCTAAATTGATGTGTAAATCGAATAAAAGTGTTAAAATAATTAACAGTTGAATGATGAATCTAACTTCATGAATCTAAATTATATATTCTTAACTAATATATTAATACTTTATATTATAAGCTGAAGAGTTTTCATTATAAATATTGCCATTTAGTAATAATTTTTTCGACAATTAACTTTCTACCCTTACTGTCAACCGGTGAACATCCTTAGAGCCTTGTTGGTCTTAAAAAGTGGTAAAAAAGGCGTTAATTCAATAATGGAAATAGGGAAGAATCCCAATTGTTAGTTAAAAGTATATTCATATAGATCAACAGATCATTTGTAAACTTTTGAAATTTTTTCGATAGCTTCAAAATTAAGGTGATGTTAAACCCCGTGTTACTGGTAAATACGGAGATCCACTTTTTTCATTCATTTTTAAACTTTAAGAAAATATCTCCCTGAAAAATTGTTCTTTTTGATTGTAATAACAACTTTCCATAGAGATATTGGCTCAAAATTGAAAATGAAATGAGAAAAGTGGATCCTCGTATTTGTCGGTGTCAGGTGGCTTTAGCATCACCTTAAGGAAAATGTTAACCTGTTTTATAACAGGCAAAAACTGTCAAATTTTTTTACAGTATATTTTAGAAAGATTACTGCAGTATTTTCTCTAGTTATCCGCGGAACGCTAAAATATATTTACAAAATAATTTTTTTCTCTAAAGCAAATGAAGGTTAAGCCTCAAAAATTTTAGTGAAAAATAGTGAGTCAGACTGGGCTCCGCGCAGTATATCTTTTCCTTTTAGACGTGACATTTGATTTTATAAATTTCAAAAGACTTTAAACGGAATCTTTATACATGTTTATTATAAATAAAGAAATAAATTCTTGCCAAAAAAATAACATTTCTAAATACATTATTATTGCATACGTCAATAAAATTCAATTTTTGAAATTAGAAATTTGAATAATGCACGCTATTTTCTCTTTCATAGTACAACATGAACATAGCTGCTTATTAAAATAAACACTAATAAATAAGTAGGTCCCAAGTGTGCCTATAGACGCACACTGTTTGGACTACTATAAAAAATGGTTATTCGATGAAAACTATGTAGGGCTGTACAGTCACTTCTAGGGGATCAACACGAAGCCAGTGTATTTTTAAGTCAAAAAAGACATAACAAAAAATCAATGCGGATGGTAGAAAGCAATGCGGATGGCGCAATAGATTTTTTCTTAAAAATTATAAAAGTACAATTTTTTTGATCATCCTTTCAGTTCAGGTAGGACAAAAAGTATTGTGTGCACCATGGGCTGAAAACTGTGTGCAAACTGACTGATTTGCGCATTGGTTTGAGTGCACAGAGTTCCGAGAGATTAGCATATTTGAACTCACAAACATCACATAAAATGTTTATGTTAATAACTTAAGAACAATTTTTTTTTATACAATGTTTTGGAGTCTCGTTGTGTTTTAACGAAATGAAGGAGAAAGTCGAGCCAATAGAGACGAACCTACTAAAATTCCATCGATAAACGTAAAAATACTATAAATTAGGGGTTGAAGAAAGGATCGCACAGCTAGGATAAGGTTCGGCCGGGGTCGCTCGAAGTTTGACGACTGCTGCAACATAGCTATATCTTGGCCTAACGCCAGAATAGGCAGTACATCTGCAGCAGGGAGTGAAGCAGGCAGGCAGGCACAAGCGTGTAAATAAAGCCCGGATCCCTGACCCAGTGCAGTTTTATATTTACGTATAGGACCTCACAGCTTACAGCGGCGGCAGCAGCAGCAGCAGCGGAGCTACCTAACTCAACCGAGAGCTTGCGCGTGCACATACACGAGAGCAAGAGAGAGAGAGAGTGAGGGAGAGAGAGCTGCATCGCTCTATAGCACGAAGCGAGTGCAGCACTTGTTGCACGCCGCGCGCGCCCGGGCGTCGACCTCGCGCGAGCGCTCCGCTGCAGCGTGCTGCTGGCCGCAACGAGCGCGCGAGCGCGAGAGAGAGAGAGAGAGAGAGAGACGGCGGCCGCGCTGGCTGCAGCGCCGCATAGAAAGCCCGTTCTTTTTTTCTCGCCCCTCGATAATGCACTTTGTTTATTTGTGCAACATCTTCGTCTGCCGCGCGTCTTTTTGCTCCTCGAGCGAGAAATCCGTACTTCGATCTTTGCTCGGGTTACACGCGGCCGGTGCGTATATTTATACGCGTCGATCGTTATTCTTTTGCGTCTCGTTTCATTCTTCGCGTGTTATTCCGAGCAATAACCAATCGAAGGTGGCATCTACCCGATCGACGCGTGAAAAAGTTCCTCGAGTCCGGAGAGAGGAGTCGATATGCGCGGCTACGTACGAGAAATCTCGCGAGAGCCGCGAGAGTGAGAAATGCCGCGCCGTACGTACGCCGCGGCTTACTACTACGTTGAGGTCGACGTCCGGACGCAACAAGTGTCTTCCTTGCTTCTGCCGCTGCCGCCGCTGCCGCTGGCTTTGCGGCGGCGGGCCTCCTCGCTGCTGTAATACGTTCGCTGACCCATTGCGCGCTTGACCATTGCCGAATCGCGCACCCCTTTGCCGCTCGGCAACACTCTTTTTTAGCCAGCTGTATAACGCCTTTGCTCGTCCGGCTCTTTTTGGTTATTGCGGCTTCGCGCGGAGCGCTACGATGTTCGTCTCCTTCTCTCGTTGCAATTTCATCTCGCTTATGGTGCCGAGGGAGAAGAAAAAAAGTGGAAAAAGACGAGCGCGCGAACCAGCGCGGCGCCGGCTTGCGCAACGCGGGCGTACTTGCTCGCTTCATGCGTGCCTGGAATATACGCGACGAGATGCGCGCGTTCGATGTGTAATTTTAGTCCTGAAAAAGCGGTTCTGCATCGCGAATGAAAATGAAATTTCCCGGCGTTTTTGCGCGTAGCCTCGTGCAGGAGTACATACAACTTTTCGGGTGTAGCGCGCAAAATAAGAAAGGTTATATGTTGTTGATATACTATACGTATATATATCTATTGTGATTATGTCGGCGGAGGAGACTGTCGAGCGGTTGGCCCGCGCTGCGCGATTGCTAAACGCGGAGAAGATGCAAAGCAGACGTTGAAACTAACGGAATTCCAATTTCTCCCCGCGCATCCATGTTTTCCCCGGTGGTCTCCGCACCCGAGCTTGCATCACGATCATGTTTACGTTATACTATTACAATCGGTCTCCCTCTCGCGTTTTTCATCCGTCGTCTTCGTCCCATCCATCGCGTTCGCTGATACTCAGCTGATACGCATTTGTACATGTATTTTGGTTTCGAACGTGCGCTGCTCGCTTCACTTCCGGAAATACATATTTTTCTTTAACGCTTCGAGCAGGCACCGAGAAGTCATAAGCTAGAGCTACGCCGCTTTTTCGGCTGTATCTTTCACCAACAAGCTGAAGGAACTCGATTTTTTTATCCCGAGCGCCGGCGTTTTTCCGCGGCCGTCTATCAACAACTTGTCTCTCTCGTCAATTCGGTGGCAGGCGAGTCGCTCGCCGGCAGTTAGCTCGTACAGCTTACACTCGGCGCCGCTGCGTTCGCGGTTGCTTTCTTTAATAAGACGTCGCCCTCACTTCCGGAGGCCACTGCCGCGCCGCCACCGCTGCTAATTCTAATTCATACCGCTTATTAGCATTTTTTGTTGTTCGACCTCCCCGTAACGCGCGTGTACAGCCGAACTGATTTCTCTTTCGAGCAAATCCCGCGGGTTGCAGAAGCACTGCTGTACGTTCTTTCGATTTCTCCCTTCGTATCGCACCATCAGCGGCACACTGCGCTCGCGCGAAATTAACAATCAGCCCGCGAGGCTTGATTGGCTCGTAATTTCATTAATCCCGAGTGCAGGGAGAGCGCGCGCGCACGTACACCATTCCGCGGAATAACGCCATGAGAAAAGAGTGCATAATCCAAGAGCGAATCCGCGAAGTGACGAGATTTTCTTAAGGACAATGGCACGTAACGTCGGCGTCGGCGTTGGCGCGTGGGCGGGGTTCTCTCTCTCTCGTGCATGCAGCAGCAGCAGGGAGGAGGGCCAAAGGGCCCCGCGACTCTCTCGCTCGAGTAACTGTACTCTCTCTCTAGCGACTAGTCGTTGCTGCACACGGCGAAGGCTCTCGCGAATGCTGCTGCTGCTGCGGCCGCGCGCGAGTGTGTGTGTGTATGTGTGTAGCTGCAACGAGAGAAAGAGCTAGAAAGAGCAAAAGAGAGTTTGCGAGAGCGCTGTGCGGCGCATCGTGCGCTGCACGGAGAAAGGGAGCGAGAGAGAGAGAGAGCACACGCTATGCCCGCGATGTGTGTGCAGTCGAGAGGTGCCTCGCTTGCTTGCTTGCTCGCTCGCTCGCTCGCTCGCTCGCGGCTTGCGGCTCGCGCGCGCGCGAGACTCGGGTGCGCTGCCCGCCAGGACGTTGAACCCACCAGCACGGAGCGCGACTCTCAACCTGGGGATCATCCGCGAGTATATGTGCACGTCACACGAGACTGCTGCGGACTGTCTGTGTGTCTGTGTGTGCACCTTTTTCACCGAGCTGCCCGCTCGCGCTTTCTCGACGTTGCCACTGCTATTTTCACTTTTCCGAAACTCGAGTTTTGTTTTTTGGGTAGGCTAGGCGGAAGGCTCGTCGCTTTGTTTGGATGCTGGCCGATCGGAAATCGGGAGTTTGCGCAATTTTGTTGTTGTTGATGTAGGATCGAGGGAGGATCGAATTAGTTCTAACGCAGGGAAGTCATTAGCTTGGTAACTAGAGTCGGATTAGGAGAGATATCATACCTCCGGATCACGGATTTTGATGAGGCTTGGGGGTATGTCTTGTGGTACCTAAAATGACGGATATACGCAAGGTTAAAAATATCATACCATTGTTAATGTTTATAGTTGTATAACTCAAGATTAGGACCACGTTAGTTACTCCTACTGATCGAAGTCCGCAGGTACAAAAGAAAAGAATATTCCAAAGCCTCATCAAAATCCGAGATGCAGAAGTATGACGGTCCCTTATATGACAGTTACTTTAGTACAGTTTATATTATCTAGATGTGTATTACTTATGTTTAGTTAGCAATATAGAAGGATGCCTATATGATTCAAGAGTTTTAATTTTGAATGGGAAACCTAAATATAACATCTACACAATCGTTTAAAAAACATTAAACTTTAATAAAAGATTGATCTAAAGTAAATGAATTAAAGTAGATACAGGACAAATTTGATAATACATACATTTTTAATCCTTTTCTTTTAGCTTTCCCTTTTAGCAAGAACAAAATATTATGTAATATAATGTTTTCTATGCTGTGAATGATGGTATACTTTTGATACGTTTGCCCTAAAAACATAATTATATTCTTATAGCATCGTAAGCATTCTTCCTTAATTTTCTTTTATCTTTCAAATGTATAAATTAGATGAAAAACATGCTTCATTTTTATTATTATAATTTTAAGTTATAGATAAATACCAGAATTTATTGAACAAAACATATTAGCAATCTTCAATTAACTTAGAAGCAAAATTGAATGCAGTCGAAATAAACAAATATCAATTGACATGCGTTATGTCTTCTACTAATATTTTTAATGATTCATATCTTTCCTGTAAATTGAACGTCTGTGTAGGCAGTATTAAATGTACCTGAGCGACCGAGCCCAATGTACGACCTCCGCGATGCGAAAACAAAACCAACGCTTGCCGTGCACGCCTTTGTGACCTGTTGCGTATACACTCCTCTAAATCGTCCCAATGAACTGGCGCAATATAAAAAGTTTCAAGACTATACCCGACCTGAACTAAACTTTGTACATGAAAGTTCGCTTTTAATACCCCAAGTATGACTGACCATTTCTATACAAAATCAGAGGCGGCGCTTTTTACGGTCACGTTTAAAAACTTCCCGGGAGCGGTGAAAAAATCGTTTAATCAGTCTAGTCTGGTTCGTATCTCGCAGTCGCATTGAAACGATAGTGAAAGTGTTGCGGAGAGGCGCCTCGGTCGCTCTCTGCAGAAGGAAAAACGAAGAAAGGTGCAAAAGAAGCGGGATTCGCGAGCTGGCTACCGCCGCCGCCGCCGGCGCGTGGTCGCGCTCGCTATACCACCGCGATGCCGCCAATGGATGAAAGTTTACGAACAGAGAAAGCCAATTGGCATGGCGAGCGCCTATAGCCGCGCTAAACTTGTTTATGTA
This sequence comes from Gastracanthus pulcherrimus, assembly GCA_949152435.1. Taxonomy (NCBI): domain Eukaryota; kingdom Metazoa; phylum Arthropoda; class Insecta; order Hymenoptera; family Pteromalidae; genus Gastracanthus; species Gastracanthus pulcherrimus. The sequence continues at coordinate 183,835,327 of OX424574.1, forward strand.
GTAGTGGCGAGCAGCGGCAGCAGCAGGCTTTTCTGTATTTTGCCATGGTTGCGCGCGGGGAACTAGTGTCGTTCTACGGAATGCAAGTTACGTCTGCTGGCCGTTGTCGGTGGCTATCGGTGTAAATCTCATTAATCAGTAGTCGTTCCGTATAATTGACAAGGCGCGCGCGCTACACGACGTTAATAGAGATTCTTCGTTTGCGAGAAGAATTTTACAAATTGGAGGCCGATGCTATCGCGACGTTTATTGGCCTTTCTTATATGGGAAAATGCTAATTAATACTGTAGGTCAATAACTCTAATAAGCAGAGTCTAAATTACTTCCGTATTTTTTTCTTTTGGGTTTTCCTGTATTTACGAACTTTTCCAATTCCATTGACACTGTACTAAGAATAATTATGTGACAAAAATTACAAATTACGTACCGTACTCAAATCTCTACAAAAATTGATTCATATTTTTAGTGAAAATTGACATACTCGCATTGTAAAATTTAATATAAGTTGGTGATTGTTATTTTAAGTATAGCAATTTTGATTCTACACATGCAGCGATATTGCAAAAAATTACAGGAGTACACCAGGTATAAGACAACATAGTCATTTTTGCTGTGCGATTTCTTTTACACGGGAAAACCACAAAGTTTGGGTTGCAGATTTTTACGAAACTTTGGGAATCATTTTCTGACAGTTACAGAAAAAGCCTAATACCCGTAGTTTTATCCAATGGACCTTGAACAATATAGAAGATACAATAGATTTGATTAATGACGATAGTACGTCCTTATCTTATTCTGAGCATTGCGTATATGAGCAATGCTAATGTTTTTAGCTCTATCTCAGGTTCTATTAGGACCCTTTCGATAAACCATGGGTATTCACCTTTACTTTTAGATATCATGAAACGATCCTCAAAGTTTAATTAAAATTTGTTACACAAACTCCGAGGTCTCTCCTTGTCAGCGAATTTACTATAACAAAAACATTGTCTTTCAAAGTATTAAAGTAACTTATATTGTGTATTTAAACATGCAAAATAAATTCACATAACATAGAATTCGATTACTTTTAAAATTGACTCGAGTCTTTTGGTTATAGCAAGAAAATCAATTTGGTACGATAGTCTATTACATTTTTACAAATTACATTGATGCAACAGACCTGTCAATTGGCTCGTCAAGGTGTCAAATTATAATTTGATTACACAGCAAAATCGCGGAGACTTTGAAGAAATGGTTTTTCACAATTTTGGTGCCCCTAGTCGCGATGACTATTAAAAGATTACTGCGAACCGCGGCGTGATTTATAAATAGATCGAAGGTTTCCCGAAAGGTCTTTCAAGAAACAGCTTTGAATTAATGTTTCGTGAAAGCAAGCGACTAAGAGCATTAGCTGGTTTTCTTTCTTTTTGCAAGCCAACGCATAGCCGCGACTACTTCGGAGCCGAGCTTTTCTTGTATCTGTACAGCCACACCTTTTGCACCGACCAATTCAAATGTCCATCTTCAATTGTGATTCTGCTATTTAAATATTTATCCAAGCTCACTTTTATCGCTTTAAATAATGGTTTGTGCATGAGCAAATTGTTCGGTATAGTCGAAAATAAGTTACGAGACGGAACCCAATGCGTTACAGAATTCAAATGTTCGAAAATACTATTTTCTAAAAATAGTTGCACGTTATATTACGCGCGTACGTAAGCGTGCACGTGAATACATTGCTTAGATGCATATGATCTTATGGAAACTAAGATTACTGTTCCATAATCCAATACAAAAGTATATAAGAAAATTGCTCTTTGCACACATGTACCCGTACAGTTATTCTTTAAATTCCAACTTCATAACAATAACAATCTAACTATACAATGTTTATAATAATACTAATTCGCCTCAACTATTTTCAGAGCCTATAAGAACGAATACCAGCGAGAGGCAGCAGAGGCACACGGAAAAAAATGTTCTCAGCAGAATGCAAAAGATGTTCGGGCCGCTGGGCGTGCTCTACCAATACATGGAAAGCAAAACGCGAGTGAAGGTAATCCATCGAGCCCTATATCATATTTCGGTCGGCAATCGCGACAATTCGTCGAGGTCCAATGCCTCCTGCCCCATCTCGCATTCTCTGTGTATACTTCTTCCTTTCCGTACTCGGGGAGGTATATACATACGAGTTCTCGTCGGGCATTTGGCTGACACACTTTTCGCAAGAGAGAGGGAGGAGGAAAGAAAGAGAGGGAGTGGGAGGGCAAGAGCCTTTAAGCCCTTTGAAGCAGAAGCAGTAGCGCGAGGGCGAGAGGTGAACGCTCGTAGCCATGGAGACGTTTCAGCGCGGGCGCCCTTAGCATCAATCGAAAAAATAGGCGGTTGCGGCAGCGGCATTTTTTGGCGCGTGGGTTATTGCCTGAGAGAGAGAGGAGGGTGGCAAGGTCATTGCTTGGCCCGGGTTCACAGACCTCCCCCCACACGCACTCGGGCGCGTTTCCCTCCTTCCGCGCTCCTCATCCCTCGGCTCTCTTCACCTTCGCGCTCGCCCGCGCACCCCTGTAATCTCCGTAACCGCGTTGCCTACGTGCGTCCGGCGATACGACGAAGCTGATCGCGGCTAAATGCTTTCTCGATTTTCATCTATTTTCAATTAGAGAGTAGTGCCGAGTATTGTAGATGTGTGCGGGATAGTCGATTCGCGTAACTTTGTTGATTGGATGAACGACATTGTGCGAGCTCTGAACTCGCAGTCACCCTTGCGTCATTCAAAAGATCTGATATGTCATTTTTCCTTCAAAGGCTGGGGTACGCTCGTCTGCTTTGGTCGACGCTTTTCTTTGCGCTTCTCTAAATGACTAAGCGACTGAATGCATCGCTGAATTGATTAAATTCGAGTCTCGATTGAGCGACATTAGATTATCGAAATTGGATGCGCATTACTTTGCAACTTTTATTAGACACGAATTAATGAGAAATGTTATTTATAAAATAATGAGTAATTTATACATTTTATAAGATAGTTGTATTCTTCTATCCCAAATAATCTTATTTTTTTAATAACCCTCGCTTTATTGGACATTTTACAAACTGTTTCCATATGTTAATTCTGTATGCACCATGTGATCCATTAAATTCAAATATTAGTCAATTAAATTATTATATATAATTACACTTTAATGAACTATTTTTAAATCCTGTTTGTTCAATTCAAGGTAATACACGTAATAAATATTGTCTGAAAAACCCAGATCATTTATGCTCAGACATAGATTTTAGTAATTAACAGGATTGTAAGACAATAAAATGACCTTAATAAATTTTATAATACTCTTGAAGTGTTATATTTTTTTCACATTAAAGTATTTTTTTGATTCCAGGCTGGGTACCTTAAAACTCTTGCATACAATTTTTTATTTAAAAACCTCATTATTGTTGAGTTTATGTAATTTTATCTTATTCTTCAAGTCACTAATTTACCCGGCTTCGTAAAGCGAGGGTTAAAGAAATCATAAAGTATATTATCACCGATGACATCTTCTGAATTAACGAGTGATCATGAAGTCGAAGACGGGCCGCCGATGCCAAAGCAATTCTTTTATTCATCAACCTTCGTTCGTCTGCGAGGCGAACCCTTCGCGCGTCTAGCCTGCTAACTTCCTGCATATAGCACGTATATATCGAGAAAAAAGAAAAAAAAAGCAAATGTCCTCGCGGATGCAATTTCAACGGCGATGTCTCAGCGATAAATTATTCGCTAGAATAAACAAAACTATAAAGTTTTTGAAAAGCCGAAGGAGAAACACGTCAGTGCATAAAGCAAACAACGATTGAAAAAAAGAGGAAAGAAAAGCGTCAGGTGAAAAAGAGCGCGAACAAACGAAAAGAGCGGAGTCGATAGATTCGCGATCCGATGAAATCTAATTAGCCGCATCGACCGCACGGCTTTTCAATCAATCTCGGACTAGTCACAGAGCCGAGCTGACTTATCATCCTTCGTGAAATAATTCAAAGCCACGCTTTTGCCCTTAACGCGCGAGGTATTTCAATTTCATTTTTGGCCTCGAAACGCGAACGCCTCAAGGCCGCAATGAAAAACGCGCGCGCGTGCTCGGCCGCGCTACGCTCGCCGCTCTAAAACCACTGAAAACTTCAAATTCGTCTACTCTAGGTTGGAAATAAAGAAAAAAAAAACACACACACGCCAACTCCGCGGGCTCGGTTTGGCAGAGCGAGGAGAGCGCGGAGTAGCGGCTGCCCAAACAAAAAGCCCGCTGGACTCTATAGCTCTGCACACTCGTAAACAGACACTGGGAATATACGCGAGACAGAGACGGAGAGTGTATATAAAGCGCGCACGAGCGCCAAAAGGCATTGACGGGGGCCTTGCGGAGCGCGACGCGACTGCACTTCCGCGTATCAGCAGCAGCGTGCGGCTCGCTATCTCGTGCAGGCAGGCAGGCCGCGCGCGGCCTACGTAACGACTATTCTCAATGCGACTGATTCAGCTCTGTACATAGGCCATTGGATATATATGTCTATACCGATGTGTTTGCCCGAGGCGCGAGCGAGCGCGCGATATTGGCCCGCGGAAAAACATTGCCGCTAAATTAGCGCGCGCGCGCGTGCGCTCGTTCAATGTCTCGCACCTTAATCATCTATACCGATTCGCTTTATTACAGCTACGGCTCTTTACTAGAGGAATAAACCGAATTTTCCGCGCGATGCGCTCTTATGGACTTGGAACATCGGTGCGTAGGAAAATTGAGATAATGATAATCTGCTGGCGGTTTATTGTTGTCGGGCCAGTTGTCGACGTACGTCGATAAAAGGGTTGCGTTATGCAGCGATAAACCAGTATAGGCGAGCGCGCGTTTTATGTGTGCAATTCGCTCTTGGGATTCGAAAAAAGCTCTCGCGTGATTTGCGATTTTCGCGTGACGCGGCGCGAGTGGCAATATGGTGGCTGATACGTGTACTTTGTTGTTTGTTGTTGGTGCACACAGGTCTACACGAGGAACGCGAGCGGCGTTAGAGGACACGTGGAGGCGTACGTGGCGGCTTTCGACAGGCACTGGAACCTCGCGCTCGAGGATTGCCTTGAGCTTTGGAGCAGGAAGGTCAAGAGGAAAGCGCCGGCTCTTGGTAAGATCTTGCGCACTCACTTTTATTGCACTCTTCGATACCACGATGTACACGGTAAATACGTGCTTTTGGACAAATTTAGCGTCGAGAGCGCCATGAGAATGCGAAATAAGACACAAAGCAAAAACATCCGCGTGCATCGAGGCGGTATGAGCGCTAAAGTCGAGCGATAAATCACGATTTATTTTTAGCGCAAATGATTTATTTTCGGCTTTCGGCGTTGCATCGTAATTGAGACCTTAGAGAAATAAAACGAGACAAGCCGGAGTGGGGGGTGCGAGGCAAATTAAATTATGTCGAATTGAAGCAAAGCAAAGCTTAGAATCGCCACGGTAGACTACGCGCGGTAAAAATACCGCGGATAGTAGGTAGAGGAAGATAATCGAGCATGCCCGAGCTCGCGGGAGCTGCGTGGGCGAAATTCGTTTAGCGCGCGCGAGCGTTCTTGTATTAAAAATCAACAAGGGCTTTTCTCGCTCTAACGGGTTTTCAGCCTCACGCAGACTTCTAGACTTCTTGCACCGATGTAGGCTCGAGATTTAGCACGCACTCGACGTGCATGCTTTATCCTCGAAATCTGGTTTCAGTATATATTTTCTCTAATTTTATACTAAATTTATTTTTACCTTTTTATCTATAAATGTTAACTATTACTATTAACTATTACTGATTGTTGCACTCTGATTAGAATTTTATGTAATATTCCCAAAATATTTCCCAAAAATGAAATAATACTACATACAAGATTGAAAAACTTGGTTAACCCTTTGTGGCCCATATTTTTTTCTTAAAAAAAACAGCTTTTTTCCTTACTTGTTTATTTATAACTATTTAACAATAAATAAAATATCAATTTTTGTTAATTAGTATTATAGAGAAACAAACCTCCTAGATAATAGAAGAATGTAAAATCATTTATATACACCTATAAATAAAATTTTTATACATAAAAATCTTAGACGAAAGAGGTGGCTATTATAATAGCCACTGAGCCACAAAGGGTTAAGAAGGTTAGATAGATCTCCCGCGCGGGGTAAGGAAAGGAGAGTCCCCCCTCACCGCTCACCTCCACACGTAGTCAACAAGCTAGTCTTTTTATTTACACTTTCGTTTAGTACTCGGAAACGGTGTTATCATTTGTTCTAAAATTTCAAATACATGGTCTTTAATATTTTTTCAATATTATGCATTATTTTCTATTTCTTTCTCATCATTTTTAATCAATCGCACTTTAAGTTTATTGTCATTTTACAAGTTGCTCCCATAATTGAGCCCGTGTATAAGAGTCAAAGTTTGAAGTCAATTATTTTTAAAACGGTAATGGCTAATGCTTTCAAATTTCACATGCTATTGTAAACTTCATAGAAAAATAACATATTAAATTTTCAGAAACATCGTATCATTTTGACTTCAATATCGAACCTCCTTAAATTGGTACAGAAATCGTTACACATTAGACGCTTTTTTACGATATTTATGTCAATGAATTTTTTAACGCGGAAGACATAAAAAAATAAACAAGGCAAACATGCTTGTGCAGTAAACATACTTGAGCTGAGTCATATAACAATAACCGTTATATGCGGATCGTCTCGTTCAGTGTACCTGTGATGCAAAATGTATTTCCCGCTCATGAATTTCGTCCTACGCGCGTCTGACCATCAACGACTCCTACTCCTTCTTCAACCTATATCTACCTCTGTCAATGAAGCATTTGTTTAGAGATCTATTAAGCTTATCGCAAGAATTCTACTTAAATTAATCTGTTCAACTACACCTGAACTAAAATCAATAAAAACAATTCCATTTCTTTGACGAAATAATTTGAATTCTCGTTTACACTGATTATTTTTTATTAAGATGTAAACTATGTTTCTAACGATCTGAACGAGGATTTGGAATTAACTGATTGTATAAAATATAGGTCAAAATTTAGACATAATATATTTATACAATTATAGATATAGATATCTGTGTAAGTGGTGTGTACCTCATCCATATCTAGACGCGTTCTAACATATCCCAGAACACATCTACTTGCGCATACTTTTATTACTCACTTGTCTCATCATCGTAATCTTTGAAATCATCCACCAGAATATAATAAAGGAAATTCAATTACATTTAATTTTGATAAATAAATAAATCAATAAATAAATAAATTAAAGAATAAATAAATAAATAAATGAATAATAATAAATTAATAGATAAGCTCATCGCTTGAAAAATGTCCATCATGCATTCAGCGGTCAAGTTTAGCCATACCGAGATTCTTTCGATCCCGATACCGCGAACCGCGACAAAGACGATGAAACGGCGCGATGGGCATTTAAAAAATTACAAGGCCTGGCCTTGACTCATATATTATGCCTGTACGCTCCACTTGAAAACGATGTCGTCGTCGCCGCCGCTGGAACGGGGCCGTACATTTCGTTCGTTTTTCTACTCGGTCGCCGCTGCGCTTGCTCCCATTCAACAGTCTTGCGATAAGCAATTGTTGCCGGGGGGAAAAAACGCGAGAATTGAGCGTTGCACGTGTATTAACGCGTCGTTCATTATATCAGTGCTCGATACAAGTATCGGAAGTCATTGTAATGAGCGCAATAAAGCGTACTACAATATACCGCGTGTGTTTATTCAGCGCGCTCGGGTTCGCGCCTGATTTTCTTCCTCAAATTCACAATTGCTGCTTTCTGGATCAGTTTTTACTCGATATTTTATCTAGTGCTACACAATTGTTTTTAGTTGAAAATATATTTGCCAGAGTTACTATAAATAAACACTCAGAAAGCGATCCTTTTGTTGCAAGAAGATACTTAGAGGAATTTGTGGAGAACAGAATCTTCTGGAGGCAAATAGAGTCAAATAAGAGAAAAGATTAATTTATTTTGTTTCAATATTCTTCCTTTTCTCACGAGAGGATTGTTTCCCTCTATAGATAACTATTTTGAGATGAATCCTCTTGCGACAAAAAGGTCGTTTACTGAGTAAATATAAACTCAAATATAATTTTACTCTACATATATTAGAAATGTGTATTATATTTTTCAATTTATTTTATTTAGTTGTTACGTTTATAAACGTATTGTAAATATATCTATAAAAAAACAGATACGCGTGGGCAAACAAAGAGGTTATGTCACTCGGTCAGCGACCTTCGTGCTTGTAAGTTCGGGATCATTATGTACTAGTTTAGGCTTTTTACGAACCGGCTTATTGGAGGGGGTCGCTCTCGTATACATATTACAGAAGATCTTTTTTCGCGATGGAAACTTTTTCGGAATAAATAAATTTTCAGTTTTGTATAAAAAATGAAAAGAATAAGAACGAAATCGTAAAGCAAAATAATAAAATTACGTAACCGAAAGTTTATTAATTACCAGCGAGGTACAGTGCAAGAAGACGAAATTGTGAAAATACGTCAATAAAAACGCACTTTCACTTAATAGTCGAGAAAATCGCGAGCGAGCGCGCGGAGAAGAATAAGACAAGAGCGTTTACGTAAGAGCGCGCGCCGGCGGAGCAATACCCCGGCTTACATTCGGCCAGCGGCGGCCGAGGAGAGGGAGGGTAAAAAATAGAAAGAAAACTTCGGAGATCTCGAAGGCATGCGAAGAGGAGTTGGTGAACTCGGAGCGGCTATATAAGCGAGTGGCGTGCTATGCTGCGAGGGGTCGAAATCAAAAGCATTGCGGAAGGTGCGCGCGCGCGCGGCTTCCCCTCTCGCAGAGAGCGAGCAAGTCGCGCAGGGGGCAAGGACCGACCTTGACGACCTACTGGCGCTACGTTCGATATGAGGTCCACGTGGCCTCTGCTTCGGAACATTTTCGAGCTTCGCTCCCTCTTTACTCCCTCTCTATCTTTCTCTTTCTCTTTCTGTCTCTCCCTTCTCGCACATTCATCTTTCTATACGCACACCCGCGCGACCGAGCGGGCGCTTGCTCTCTTTCTCTTTCTATTTCTTCTTACATTTAGTACGCACAATAGCACTGAGATTTCTTTTTCCTGCTTAATATAAAGTCTTACTCCCGGCTTTCCTCGCGCGCGGAGCGAATTGATACAGTCACGCGATGCCGATGTGCAATCTTCGAGCGAATACATTGTCGGGACGATTCCTCCATACTGTTGTTCCTGTTGAGAGATTTTTTTTTCACTCTCGCCTTTTTATTTATTCCTTATACACTTTCACATAATCTGATTATGATCTATGACTCGTATCCGAGTCCTGGCTGAAGTTAAGGATAGTTATACTTTGTTATTTTAAGAACGATTTTCAATGTGAATATTTTTAGATTTTTTGGGGGAGTGTATTGTCCAAATAATTAGAGTTTTTACATTATAAAATCTGTTTTATTTCATTTTTTTAAAGTTTTGTATTTATTACAATTAGAGCGTTCAAAAGAGTGCATTTTTTAAATTTAGCAAATGCCCATCAATATCTTGATTTTTCTATTTAATTAAATTATTATTAATCTCAATTAAATTATGCAAATGATGAACATCATATTCAATGTATTAATTGCAATGATGAAATTAATGGAATTTTTATTTGGTTTGACATTGATTCAAACAAGAGCCATTTTGTTAATTTTTCCTTTTTTGACTTGAATCTGAATCGGGCGACGACAAGCTCATACTGATCAATAATCCTTTTTTATTCCAACCGATAGTCCGATTTAGTCTAATCATATACGCCATTAATCTACTTTCAAAGGTCTGAATTTCAACCGTATTAATCCTCCTGTGCATTAGGCCGAATATATTCGTCCTAACATTTTTGTTCACAACTTTTAATCTACCTTACTTTGAAACGTTTGTAACCCCGAAAATTAAAGCTTAAGTTCTACCCTATATTATTACAGTGATTCAAAGCCCACATTGTTATGAAAATGTTGTAAATTTAAGAAAAATTGAAGAATAATAGCTCCACAGAATACAAAATTCCTGGATTTGAAAGCGATTCCGTATAGGTAGAAACTCTAATGCAAGGGGGTTGATGATACCCAAGTTATTTGCCAATTGTTAATCAAGTTACTTGCTTATCTCTTTCTTGAAAGGTCCTTTAATATTCTATTTCCGTCATTTACCACGTTCGTGTGCATTTCCAAACATCCCCCTCTGTTTCACTAGATTTTTCAAAAACACTTGCCATCGGTGGCCTGATCGTGAATATTTCTAATAGGTTACCGATCACATGCACATTTCGATAAACATTGAGGCAATTACACTTTCGCCTTATCTACAACGCCGAGGGTAATGCCATTTTATTCGCGGTCAGCGGTCACCCATTCAAGTACGTGTCGCTTTGAAGGTTGCTTAACCTTGGTGAGTCGGCGCGCTGCGAGGCTGTCGATCCAAAACAGAGCCGGTCCGCATATTAATTAAACGAAACCCAAAAATAAAGATATATTTAAAAAAATATCCGCCACTCACAAATTTAATATTTTTTAAAATTATAATACTTATTTGTATGCTTGTGAAGATTATTTTCAAAATCATAGAAATTTCGTTTCCTGCCTTTTTGTTATAAAAAATCAATGAAATAAATTCCAGCGAAAAAGAGAAAGGATCGGATAGATCGACAAAAGCAAGGCGCACTGGCCAACTCCAACTGGATGTCGAACCTTCACTTTCGCCGAGAGAACGAATTTTTCACTCCGTTTCCCCGTTTGTCCTTTGCCGGGGAGTTCAGGGTTATATTCGTGCCAGTGACGTAATGTATATCCAGGGGGCTGGAAAGGTCGTTGATACGAAGAAGAAGTTGGTGTAACTGGCAGCGGGCTCGATGATGCCGAGCGCCGACCTTGAGTGGCGCCTATCGATTGCCCAGTGCGCACGTGTAGCTTTTCCCTTCGGCTTTTTTTTTCCCGCTCTCGCTCGCTCTCACTTTCTGCGAGCTTTTTCGGAGCTCCGCGGCTCGACGACCCCCACCGACTGATCCACAATGTTTCTCTCCCCCGCGTTCGCGCGCTCGCTACTATTTTTCTCGTGTCCCTCCGCAGAACATTAGCCGAGTTTCACTGGCGGACATTGACCTTACGCTGCTCTCTATCATCCATCTATCTATCTATATTTATATATATACGCACAAGGCGATTTTCTTGGGATAATTCAATATTTTTGCTATTTTCCTATCTTCGGCAGTTAATTGAATTTTGCCCCGCCCCAAGAAAGGGAAGGCTTAAATATAGTTTCAAATGATTGATCTTGATTTTGCTTTGCTTTGTTATCTGATTTTCGACATAGGTATATTATTTTTGTTAATTAGAAAAATAAATAGATTAACTCAAATAGTTTTAAAATAATTACATTAGTAATTTCTTTTATTTAGGTAATATATAAAACGTAAGCAATGTTATTGATAAATATTTTGTTATTTTTTGTTTCAGGGGATCCGCGATCAACAGGCCAAACGAAATTTGGTTCAGATACTGGTCCTAAGGTAATCGTTAAGGAGAGGAAAGGGAAGTTTGAAACTTTGGAGAGACACGTGCCACAGTTATTATTGAGAGGCGAACAGATTGCCCTAATCGTCAAAATGGACTGACGTAATCAAAGTCGTAATATCAACCAAGTGCATACGTCTTTGCAGGGCTTATTTCGCCGATTCAGCGGTTATTCCAATTTTAGTCAATATTTTTTTATTTATTTCTTCTTATTTTCTTTAAATAAATAATTTTTTCTCTATAAGACTAAACTTATTTTTCTTAAATTGACAATGAAGTATGCGTACCTACACACTAGTAAAAAAATAAGACACGTAGAATAATTGTTCAAATAATTGCAATTATATCACTACGTAACTACTTAACAGTTGTTTGTAGCTGCTGATAAAAAAAACACAATATACAGGACTCCTATCTCAGCGATAAAATATAGAATGCAAATGATTCAATACTTAATGAGCTGTAACGTTTGCACTTTTTATGGCAGACCACAAACGACGGATTATTCAACGATATTCAAATATTGAATTTATGCCTCTGAGATTGAGTTCGATAACAAGGAAAGTCCCATCCGAAAAAACGTCCGCTCCAAACAAAATGAGATACTCGCAGCACGATAAATCAGACTGAAAAAAGCAGCACAGCGAACTCGTGCCCGTCCCGAAAGCGCCACGATCGACTCTCGGCTCAGTACAGTGCCAGAATGAAAAGAATCGATCAGACATTCGATAAGTCCGATTACACGGGCCGTCGAGTAGAGTCTAGTCCGTCCCGTCCCGGCGCGCGCGCGCGCGCTGGGGAACGATCTCTTGCGAGTCGTTGCACTTTTTACCGGTTCTTTTTTTTCCCCGCGCGCCTAGCGCAAAAGTGCATCGGATCGCTGGGTGAAAGCAGCAGCAGCGGCGGTGGCTGCTGCACGAGCGTTAGAGAAAGAAGGGAGTATATATCGCAGTCGGCTGCAATCGCGCTGCAGCAGCAGCAGCAGCAGCAGCGGCGGTAGCTACTATACGTGGGCCCTCTCACTTTCGCTAGAGCCCCCCCCGGAGAAAGTTCGCTCTTCACTTCTCGCTCGCTCTATACTTAGTATGCCTCTCGCTCGACGGGCCGCCGCGCGACTCGACGGGTTAATGCACTCGCGCAACCATAACCTTACTCGCGCGAGTTTTAGCGAATCGCGCACCGAGAGCGCCTACCGCGATAATGTTGCACGATCCGCGCCACTCGACAAGCCGTGAGAGAGAAAGAGAAAGAGAGAGAGAGCTCTTTATTAACTTTTTTTCTTCGATGATACTCTCGGTGATGTCTTACTCTTCTTTTCCGTTAATTAAAAATTGCAGGCGTTGAGGCTCTGCAAAACGGAAGTAAATGCAGAAATTACTCTATTTTACGGAAGAGAATGTGGAAAATTAAATAATGACACAGAAAGAATTTTCCGATGAAAATTACCGTGAAAAACGCGGTAAACACGGAAAAATGCATTGATTGCTTTGATTTATGCTATGCAGAAAAAAACATGCAATTATTGAGTATTTACACTCAAGTTGAGTGTAATTTGGTACTTTCTTCATTGTACAGGATAAGGATTCATCGATTCTAGTTGAGTACGTGCCAAACAACACTTATTGAGTGTTTTTTCCTTAACACGTAGGATAAAAAAATACGTGTATCAAGGTAATTTTTACCGTATAAGAAGAGTATTTCAGGTTTACTGTATTTTTATCACGATAATTTGTAGTACAAAATTCTTTCTGCATAGAATAAAATTGACGAATTGACGAAAAAAAAATAAAACACTTGACATTCAAAATTATTTATAAAGCCTGTTTATTTATTGTTCGAGGAGGATTAAAGGAGAACCTTGAGGAAAATGAGCAGATGTCATTATAAAGATTTCGAAGGACTGAAATAATGCTAGAGTTGAGTTAGTGAGACAGAAGGTAAAGTAAATTAAACTATGTGCAGCGTACGAGATGGATAATGCCGCTGCAGTGCGCCTTCGCTTGCGCGCGCGCGCATAGGATGAAAAAGAGATAAAGAGGTTGCCGCGCTGCGGCGCGTATAGTGTGTTCGCGCGGCTGAGGTGTCGAGTCAGTGCCAGTGCCAAGGAAAGCTTTATGACGGCACGTGTAAACGCGCCGCGCGCGAGATTCGCGCGATTCGCAATTCGCGGCCAGATCCGTCGACCTCCAAACCAAAGGTTTTGTCTCTCTCTCTCTCTCTCTCTCTCTCTCTCTCTCTCTCTCTCTCTCTCTCTCTCTCTCTCTCTCTCTCTCTCTCTCTCTCTATCCTCTCGACGCTGCGTTCGATCGCTTTTCATTACTACAGCGTAATGCACGCCAGTAAACCTCGCTATCAATCTTCGTTTCTTAATGAATTGACTGATATTTTTTTTTACTATTCAATTATTTTACGAGGTGACTTTATATGTATTATTTATAGTAGATACGGATTAGTTATTAGTCAGGAATAGAGAGAAGGATTATTATATTATAGTAGATGAGCAGTTTGCCGTTACGGAACATAAAGCGCGAGTTCGAGCAAACAAGTGCACGAATAAAAGAAGATGTTGAGACATGCGAGCTAGTAGTAGCGAGACTTTGCGCTGTTGCAGCGCGACGCGCGCGCGCGCGATAGCAACAAAAATAACGCATGCAAGGTCTTCGCGCGTCTCGTTTATTGACTAAAGCCGAATAGTCGATGCGCTACACAAGTAAATTTAGGGAAGCCAAGCTGACGAACCTTGCCAAAATCAACCAGCTGCCCTCTCCTTTCTCTCTCCTTTTCTCCTTTTCTATGCATTCCTTCCGCGATAATAAAGAAAAAAATATCTCACTCGAAACTAATATATAATGCATGTTATGCAATGGAATTCGCTGTGGGTACTAATGAATACCAATGCAAAAGTGATAATGAGAGACTAAATATAGAAGTGCACGGAGAAGAGAGGAGAAGCCGCGATTCCGTGCAGCAAACTGTTGAAAATAACCTTTTAAACGTCCCTGAGAAGGTGGCTGCAGCGTGCAATGCCGTGTTGAAGTTTGCCGTGAAAATAGTAGTCAAAGTCAAGCTCGTGATTAACACTTCCTATAGTCAACGCTCGCGATAACTTATATACATAAGCTATTCTTAAGTCGCGTGCATTGAGAAGTTTTTTAATTGCTCCATTTTTTTTCCATTCCAATAAAACTGCAATTTGAAAGAAGTTTTCAGCAGGCTCGTACAGTTCATGCATATAATCGCCTATACTCCTTTTTTCCGTTCGCACGCTCTCCGAACTAAACGCAAATCGCCACCGTGGCGTTTCGACAAAAAGCAAAGTTTGTTGAAAACAAGTGAGAGTCTCATTACGCATTAGCCACGCGTGCGTGTATCGTCATTAGATATGCGCGCACAGACACACGCGTATACTAACGCACACGTAGTAGGCGCTGCTGCCGCTGCCGCTGTGTATCGTACGCGGAACCGCAAATTGAGATCCTCGCTCGCAGCAGCAGCGACACGCGACTGCGTTTATATACTCTACGGAGACTGCATGCGAGAGAGCGGGAGAGCAAAACAAAAAGAAACGGAAAAAGACAAATGCAAGTCTGCTGCTGTTGCAGTCCACTGCAGTCTCCCTTCCTACTTCTGTCTCGCTCTTCATTCATCTCGCGCGCTCCTTCTATCTTCGTATGTACGTGCGCTCGCTCGCTCACCTCGCGCGGAGCCGAGCACTGAAAGCGAGCTCGCGTATACACGCTTCTTTAAAATGCTGACAATAATAAGCTTGACTCATGTGGGGCCTTCGAAGCAAATAAGGACCTTGATGCGTGCCCCGGGCAAGGTAAAGATCCCCATCATTTTTCTTTCTCTCTCTCCCGCACGCGCGCGCGCGAGAGCGCGGGTGATACCTCCCCCTCTCTTCTCTTCTCTTCTCTTCCACTTTTTTTTTTCAACGAGCGGAGCGTACAAACTTTTTACTTATGCTTTTTCGATAGGACGGAGTAGCTCGAGAGTCTACGGATGAACTTTTTCGAGTTTAGAAACTTCAGTTTTTTTCTGATTAATTTTTTGCTATTGCCAACTCGTTTGCAAAACAATCGACGATTTTAAAACTGGTGCTTAATATTATATAGCAAGACTTTTTTTGACTACGTTATTTTTGCAAAAGCGAAAACTGTTTTTGCGTACCAATGTATAATGTCGGCGTCGTGGAGTATAGCGTTAATATAAGCTGAAAATTATTTTACATTCTAAGTGAAAATAGCTGCAAAAACCTCATGTTTCTCGTAAAGTTTTCGCCAAGGATCTTTCCGCAAGGAAATATAATCTTTCGCTAGCAGCTGATAGCTTCTTTTACAATGAACGCTAAATACCCAAGCTGTCAATAATTCTCTTCGCTGGAAAATATTCCAAATTCAAATCGTTCGATGTTCACAAATCAAATAAATCAAGTCAAGGTTCATTTTCGACAAGCCAAGCTTTCACGTTCTGTTTTTTTTTCTACGTTCCGCTCGCGCTAAACTTTTTTTTCAAACACAGTATCTCTCGATAGAATGATTTATTTTATGCGTGTAAGTTTAAACAGCCAGTAGGTCTAGGTAATATAATTTAAAGTTGCTCGTAAAGTTTATACTTACAGATGTAAATACATGCGAAACAACTCATGTTGTGCTGCTTTGTTGTGTTAAACTTCTCTGATTTTAAACTCAGGCGTAAATTAGCCAATGCTACAGCTCGCGATCAATTGTTTATCGCAGTCCTGTATATACAACGCAAACAAAAGAGCAATAACAAAAAATAAATAAATGTACCGTGTAACGTAATGGAGAGTGAAATTGAGAGCCCGAAAACGAAGCAAAGCCGCGACGATTCGGCCAAGTAGCGACGACGAGGCGGAGGCGGAGGAGGAGGAAGAGGAGAAGGAGGCAAGAGAGCGAACTGCAGAAAACAGCGTGTGTAACGAGAGCGCGAGCGGCCTTTCGCGGCCTTCCGCGGCCTGCTCGGCGTAGCCTTCCGCTATTGCGCGCCGCGCCGCCGCCGCCGCCGCCGCCGCGCCGAGTGACGTCGAACCTCTATGCCAAGTGCATGCGAGTGCCGTCTTGCGTCACAGAGCAAACGTTCCGTCGTTGCGGACATGCAGCGCGCGGCGGCTCGAATCTGCTGCCGCTGATTCTACCCTCTACCCTCGACTCACCCTGCGAGAAAGAGGTCCGATCGAGGGTAGGCTGCAGTAAGTCCCGGGAAAGAAAGCCGAAAGTGGGATTACTCTTCCTTCGTTCGAGCCCTTTTCTTTTCTGCGGATTCCTCGATGCGCATTATTACACAAACGTTTCTTCAATTCGACTGGAAACTGCTCTCGCGACGACTTATTTTAATAATAGCAATAATGCTTCCCTTATCTATCGCTATGCGTGGAGCTGATGCATTGTGTCGAGGAGGGGGACGAAGCGAGCGTGAAAAAAAAGATGAATCTTTCTAGTTTATCGAGTGCTGCGGCGAGATAAGCAGCGATAGGCCCCGAGAGCACTACTGCTGGCTTGTCCTCGAGTCGTGTGCGCGCGATTGCCACGCACTCTATCCTTTGATT
The DNA here is from genome assembly GCA_949152435.1 of Gastracanthus pulcherrimus. Classification (NCBI taxonomy): domain Eukaryota; kingdom Metazoa; phylum Arthropoda; class Insecta; order Hymenoptera; family Pteromalidae; genus Gastracanthus; species Gastracanthus pulcherrimus. The sequence continues at coordinate 183,852,472 of OX424574.1, forward strand.
CTTTGTTTTAGAGACTATGCTATTTCGAAGTCTTTGCCATCGAAGCGATGATAAAGCGCTGCTCGCCAGCTACAGGCGATGGTTCGATATACATATATGCATCGATGCATGCGTATATAATACCTAATTCTTATTGCCAAAGTAAAGCACGGGCAGTAGCAGCAGCGGCAACGAGACTCGTACGCAATTATGGTATTCCGTATACACTTGCTCGCGCGCGCGCAAGTGAGGTAACTTCTTCCTGTTATTGAAAAGCGATGTGCTGATGCGCCGATGGGCCGATTTACCGATGCACCGATGCGTCAATGTGATGCAAGCGAGCGCGAGCGCGCTTTGGCTTTTATTTTATAATGTTTTGAAAATTCAAGGCTGATGCCTCTCGAGCGCGCGCGCGCCGCCACGGCAACAGCAACGCCAGCGCCGAAAAGATCGCTATAGCTTCTTTTTACTATCTTTATCTTCTTTTTCGTCTTCCTCTTCTTTGCCACTTCTTTCTCTTCTTTTCTTGATCTCAAGGAGAAGCGTATATGCGTCGCGAGGGGGTATTTTCGGTATAACAAAATATGTTTGCCGAGCAGATCGTGTGTTTTGTGGCAGTTCGCTGATGATTCGCTCGAACCGAGAACGACAAACTTATTTAGTAATATTAATTTGCCGAGCTATTGCGCAAAGCCGCTTTTAACCTTGAATTCTTGTTTTATATACAGTGTCGCATTCATACACCAAAGTTGAAGCCTCCGAGCTCGCTTAGTCGGATAGAACCAAATTCACCGAACCGTGTAAATGTTCAATGTCAGGAAGCACTTTAAAAGGACGATAAATTTATCATATTATACTTCTTGTCTTTTCGACGTTTGCAATGCATTTGTATCTTAGCAAATTGAACGTACGAGCCAGCAAGGGCCGATATAGAAAAAGGGTTTTTGTTTTTTCACGATAGATGCAATAGCAGAGACAAATCATTGTCTCTCCAATAGTTATGAGCGAACGTACATGATCGGTCCTTGATCGGAAACAACGAGCAGGTAAGTCCGTGACCGGCTTTTTCCAGGGCAACACCTCCTTCTCCTGCTCCTTCTTCTCATCTATTCTATTGGTTGCCCTTCCAAAGCATCTGTTAATCGGTCACTCTTGCATCAGACATGGCCGAAAGAAGGACCGGCGATTACCTATCCAGTACCCTTGGAAATCACAAAGCCATTAAAGAATGAAGCTAATAGGAAGAGACTCGTGGCAACGATAGACTAAATATCGACCAAGGCAGATATTTTTCTACTTACTTCGCCAACGTTTCCGAAACAGTATTTTCAAGGGCAGAGTGCAAGAAACTTGCAAATGACAAGGAGGAAATAGAGTTCCTTTAACCATTTCCATCGAGCAAAATTTTTCAAATTTTCCAATTCAATACGAGTTATATTTTTGCGAATCATTATCTAAATTCTTTTTACTGTATTAATTCTTGGATAATAAAGATGGTCTCACATATCCCTGTAAGGTCATTTGCTTTTACCGAAGGCGGGCCCAAGGACCTGTCTTCGAACGAAAAGAGCGCTGACCATGGCTTTGACTGCTCATTGGGATACATATATACTACTTAAGCGAAAGAGAAAGGAGAAAAGAAAAATATAAAATAATAAAAATTTATTATGTATTCAATGACTTTTAACCATGACAGATAACTAATTAAGTAAAAAGAACCCTACCTTATCCCTTATAAATAGCTATTCCTTGAAAAAACATTTTTTTCTTCGCTTGCTTTAATTAAAAAATTGAAATTTAAAAGTATCCGTAAGGGCTAAACAGATGAATGGAAAAGAATTTAAAATAGCATACATTTATCATATGTTTTTAGTTAGAGATTGAATGATTGTGGCCCTCGGTTTCAGGACTTTGCGAAGGTCATGCATAAAACTACCAGCAATAGTTGTGCAATGGAGAAAGACAAAAATAGAGAAAGTCAGAATCTCTAGAACAAATTGGTGAATATGTACTTATATTTTCGACACGACGAAAAAAAAAGACTAAAGTAAAAAAAGAGAAAGAGAGAAATAGATAGAGCAGAATCAAGGACCATGCGTGAGATGCATATGATTTCAGGGAGGCAGATAGAAAGTAAAATAATTGAAGCATGAAAACTAAGCTGGGAAACAAATTTATTCTTTTCGTCGAAATATACTTTTTGATGGAAGCGAATTTCTATAATTGTTTCAAAAGGATAATCGTCAGAGGATACTTCGTTCCAGATACTTAAGTTCCTTCTTTGACTAAACGTATTGAAATAAAGAAATACGATAGATATCTATGAAAAACGAAGGAGCAAAATAGATGGATTTTAAGATGTGAAGGCTGGCCTAGGCCAAAAATACCTAAATAATACACACATATATATAACATGTTATTTCTGCTGCGTATGCCGCTATGCTTAAAGATGGTACATTAATAGTACATCCGCGTTATTGGTGTCTAAGTTCCCTCTATCTATCTCACTTTTTATCTTTCTCTCTCTCTCTCTCACTCACTCAGAAAATTGACCTGTTTGGCTATAAATACATATATATACTTTTGTATAAAAATGTATATTGTTATATATTTTTGAGAAATTAGGATACCATGAATGGATCAAACTTTGGAATTTGGATGAAAGATGAAATCCAAATGGAAAATGCGAAACCTTTATTAATTAAGCAATATGTCAAGAAAGAAATCTATTTTTGTATCTAAAAGTGGCAACATTTGACGCGATGTATTAGGTCTAGCCATACTTGGATGTTTCTACTTTTTTCGTGATTATTTTTTTACGATTATCTCAACTCTCCTCGCACGTAAGGTATTTAATTTTTTTTCTAAATTAATGTTTCGATAGGCATTATACAATGGTGTAAATTTTGGACGTTCTATATAAAAAGGTTAAATACTATAAATCCGTACGCATCCTTCTTTATAATCCTCATCCAATTTCCTTAGAGTTTGCAGGAAACTCATCAATAAATTATCTACGGAAGTACCTTGAAGTGTTGAAAAATATTGAAAACTCATTTTTACTTAACATTTTTTTACACAAGGAGGATGCCCATGCATTTATAGTATTTAGCCTTTTAAGATCAAAACCTATACCTTTGATGATTGTAGAATCATCAAAACGTAATTTAAAAAAAATTAAGTATCTTATAATCAGCGAAATCTGAGAAAAACGCAATTGAAAAAAAATAATCGCGAAAATAAGTAGAAAAATCCAAGAGTGGTTAGACATAATATATTGCTTTCTTCACAGGCTCTATTTTTTGTCAAATAAAGGCAAAGAGTATTTTGTGTACCGAGGGTGAGAAGTAGGCTCTTTTTGCCTGTGTATGATTCTTGCAGTACGAATCGGAGGCGAGCAAGCACGAGCCGAAGACGAATGCGTATTGCGCATCAAAGCCAAGTATTGAAAATACACAAGGTTTAAGAAGGTCTCTTCCCCATGGTGCACATCATATTTTTTGTAAGATAGCAAGTAAAAAGGAAGAAGTTTGACTGTTGACCCCACTTTCACCGGCTTATTGAGGAGCGGATAAAAAACGGACAAAAAAGTCTTTTGTGCCGTTTATGGCTTCCACTGTGGCAAAATTCTAAAAAGATGGTCCTATATACAAATGTTACAAAAAAGATGCGTTACTGCCAAAGACTTCTTCAATAAAAGTTTATTAATAAATTTTAACTGAAGTTACTCAATTTGATTTAAAAGTGGATTATGAACATGATATCAAAATATCTAAAAACTAGTTAGTCAATACAAGGGTTATTCACCCTTGATGAAACATTTCGCATAAATAGCTAGAACATTATACTTAGACATTTACTTTACTTAGACATTAGACTTTTACTTTATTATAATTACGGAAATGATCCTTTGCAGTTTCATTAGCTAAGCCTAATAGAGTCTTGCTTGTAATGAGGCAATCCCATAAGGATATGACAAGACGAATTCAATATAGTTTTCATTTAATTATATGAAAATGATCATTTGATTCTAGCCCTGTAATGTTGATTTGTATGCTTTTTAATAATCAATTGCTAATTCTGCTCACATAGCGTTTTCAATGTTTAAATTAGAAGTGTTTTCACTATTCGCTGGCAGTTTTACTTGAAATTCAAGAGCGGCGTGCTTCAACACCGAGTGAACAGATAAACAATTATATAGGCAGATAGTGACACTTTATTATTACTAGCTCAGGATTTTGTTGAGTAATAATTTTTAACGGTTTTCTGCACACTGATAATTTACAAATACCTTCATAAGAGGTTTTTAAAACTACATATGACTGAAAATTGATAAAACGCTCGAAATGCTTAGCATTTATATAATCGTAACTGAATTTAAATGTTGCCCTTTGAATAATTAATACCTGTACCGGTATCGGCAAACGACTAAACATCCAATAGTTATCAGTCGTTAGATCGAGTTTGCACCCTTACCTCAAAACTGCACTGCTTCTAAGTGAGTCCGACGCGGTTGACGCCGATCGTCCCTGGGTCCCGGATCCTCGGCGAGTTGACGGATCGGCGCACGACAAATAGCCCGGAAGATGACGGCTCCGCGGAACAAGCGAGCAGCTGGACGGACGTTGAGTGCGAGGCTTAGCTCTCGCTTCATAAAATTGCGAGAACGGAAAGCAGCCGGCCGACAGAAGAGCCGAAGGACGAACACCGCGGCGTTGCACTCGCGCACTAACAATGATTTGTCAAACAAATATCGCCGCTCGTGTTGTCCCGGAGCGGCGGCGCAGACTCGCCGCGACTTAAACAATTGCCGAAACAAACGGAAACACCGATGCCGATTGTTTTTGCGCACTCTCTCCTCTCTCTCTCCTTCTCTTCACACTCGATTCTTATTATGTTATACACACGTGTAAGCGCGATTGACGTTGCAACACGGCGGCCCGAGCAGTCACTTGCGTCACTTGTACGTCTCCTCCTCTCTTCTTCTTCTTCTTCTTCTTCGTGGGCTTGCGCGCGCGCTCTGGTGCTTGCACTCGGTCTCGGGCACTACATAGAACTACGATACGCGGTCGCGCGCGCGCGCGGCGATCGGAAGCGCGCACGAGGTGCGTGCGACACGCGGGGTTCCTCTCGGTCCACGCGGGGGTGGGGGAGGATCGGAGGCGGGTGGGGGAGGAGAAAAAAGGCAAAACGTCGCGCCGGAGAGCAGGTAGACACGGGTAGACACGGGGGAGCTGGATCGCAGATTGCGCGCGGGGTGCGCGCGTCCGGGCAGCGCGGTACTCGGACTGAAAGTGCTCTAGCGGCGGCGAGTGTCGGTTTGGCCGCGGCCTAGCCGCCCCCCCGTCACACGCTAAACGGCACTATCGTGGCTGGCTCGCGGGCGGCCAAGGGAGAGCGAGCGAGACGGAGAGCGCCGCAAGAGAGTCTGCTCCGTCTCGCGGTGTCCCTCTCTATGCTCGCTCTCTCGAGCGCGCAGGGTTAGGCAGAGCGGCTGCAGCCGCGCGCGCACACGCTCTCTCGCTCTCGGCCGGCGAGCACGGCCCAGCGCGGGTATATACCTATATACCGGATTGGGAGTTGCGAGTTGCCGCGCGCGCGCGTATGTGTATTCGTCGTCGTCGGCGGCGGCCGGCGGGGGGCGCAGGAGGAGGAGGAGGAGGAAGAGGGGGGCGGTAGCGTAAGGCCATAGCCACGGCCACCAAAGCGACTCGCGACTCGCGAGAAGCCCCGCACGAGCGTGCACGAGCGAATCGTTTCGAGCGAAGGTGAAGCGCCCGAAGAGCGCGCGAGCCCGCTGGAGGACGCATTTTTCTCGCTCGCGCTACCTCGTTGCCTCTGTGTGTACTTGCCTATCTGCGCGCCGCGACGCGTTTTTTACTTATTATTAGATTTTTACTTTTCTTTCGGCCGCGGATCGTTGCCGGGCTCGCGTTTGCTAATATCATCGACCGACGCATCCCGCGTCTCGTTGCTCGATCGGGCGTAAAATCTAATTTCGCCTTTCGAAGTGGCTCGCACGCGCACCTGAGGCACGAACAATAAGCGTGTATATTTTTCTTTAAATTTGCGCGAAGTAAACATAGAGCTTCGAGTGTCGGCTAATAGGCTGAGCCCCCGAGTTTTCAAGCGCAGATCGAGCTGCGACGGCCTTTACGCTACTTACTTATGTAAAACACTCGAACCTTACTTCGTGCTAATGAAAAATCATTTAAATATTAATCGGGTAACAGTTAGTTTCAGTAAAATGCTAAGCGTGCAGCCATTCCAGTCACGATGAATTCGTACGCATAATTTGCTATTTCTCGATGACTTTCAAATCTCAACCAACTGCTCGTTATAATTTGTTCAGAAGTTCAGTAGAAAGGGAAGCGCGACGAGCGAGCGAGTGCAAAAACGTACATAATCGCATGATTTGGCGCGATCTAGTGGATCTAGTCACCATGAACGAGGCAAGTGAAAGTTCACGGCTCTTGGTCGTTCACATTCGCGGAGACGGCCGAGTCGATTCGTTCGTACGATCAATCGATCGAAAGCTCTTTTACTTTCGATATACTCTCCCTCTCCCCTCGATCGAGCAATAGCCAGCAGCTGCGAAAAAATACGTGTCTTAGGTATACAGCACTTTCATTATAATATATACAAAGCCGCAAGCATATTTATAATTCCGCAGACGCATAGACATGTGTCCCCTATATACCTATAAAGATCTAACACTCAATGTCAATGCAATGTCACTCGCCAGACAATAGATACGCGTGATAGTCATTGGAAATTTTCGTGCTTCCTATTATTTTTCTCTTATTATCATCGCTCTTTTTTTCTTACATTTGCAAAATATATACATATACGTTCATTTGCTATTGCACGCCAACAATCGGAGTAAAAATACTTTCTCTAGACGTCACTTTCTTTTTTGCGATTGATAGCATTGACAATGCACTAGTTGACCTCGCCTCGCCTCACTTTGCGCACTGTGCATTGTATACATTTACGCACATGTAAAAAAAGACAACAATAACCATAGCAGTTTGTTGAAATTCGACACGACACTTTAACTTCCATCTGTTTATTGCATTTAAAAAGAATTACACGATAAATCTACTGAAAAGATACCTATAATACAAAACTTCAGTCCATAAAACTAAATTATTTGCAAGAAAGTACAAAATTTTAGACAAAGAACAGTGCAAAAAGAAATGTCGGAAAGATCGCGGCATATGCGCAAAGGTTTGTTTGCGCGTCAGTCGGCTGAACGACGAATTACTGCACACGGAGAATAACTGACGATTTTTACATACTCTCAAGGGCAAGATCGTTGATGTAATATCTCGTCTTTTGCCGCGTGTCATAGATAACGCGGAAAGAAGGCGTGTTTCTCCGCCGCACAAGGTCAACGTAGTTTCAACTTTATGCAGCGGTAGAATACTTCCACTAATTGTCAATTGATTTGCGCATGCTCCTTCCTACGGTAACGACAATTTCCATCGAAGCCCGTTACAAAACTATTGAAAAGAAAATCCAAAAGTAAAGCCTCGTCCAAAGTGTGCGACGAGCATCAGCCGTTGGCTGGATTACGCAATGCGCGTACACCCGATCGACCCATCGCAAAAGCAAAACCGATGCATCTCATCGGTCGAAAGCCGGTAAAAGTAAAACCGTCGCGAATGCAAGGTGCGCATCGGGCGCTTTGAGATGCGCGAGGTGTGCTCTCCCGAGTATTCGCGTGCAGGTTCGCTGTCACGGATGACGGCCGGCCCGGCGCGCGACTTTCTAACGAAAGTGCAAGTGAGTCTTTTGAAAAGAAAAGCTGCGCCTACCGACCACTGTCCTCTCCGCTGAAATCGAAGAGAATTCAGCCACAAGCGCGCGTCACGGGCGCGTCGTGCGTGCCTCTTTGCTCTGCGGATCTGCGTCGTTGGATTTTCGAGGTGGTCCAGTGGGTTTGGAGAGAAGCGAGGCTCGGCGGACAGCCGCGGCACGGGCGAGTGATCGGCTCTCTGGCCTTCCGACCCTGAAGGCTCTCCTTCACCCAGTGATATAGAGACGCTACGGCGCGACGCGCGCGCGCGCGAGCGCTCTGCTCGACAGTCAAGGTCGCATGCCGTATGCCATCGAGGCTAACCCTGACACATATCGAGCCGCGGATACCTTCACTCCTCTGCTCGACCTGAACTTGAACGTCGCCAGCCGGACTTTCACTCATTTTTGTACGAAATCGCTAACCCTTCACCGTGTACTCGCGGGGACTTGCGACACTTATTGTCGCTTGCACTGTAGCGCGCCCGCGCGCCTTTTGTTTCACGTAGAATGCTCGTGATCGAGTCGTAGAACCCGAGCGCGTGGAAGAAGCCAGCCGCCAGCGGCGATCTACGTGCAAATTACTTGCTTGGAAAGAAGACACGTACTCTCACCGGTCATCTTGTGAGCGACCTTGGTCGGTACGATTTTGGCAAGCTAAAGGATCGACGCCGCTGAGGCTATGGATCCGTGTGACTCGTCGCAGTTAAGGACTGTGGCTGGGAGAACGTTCAATATGAATATATACGTGAAATTTATAACGAAATCTACAATAGCGTACGGCTTTTACTATGTAAATTGTATTTTAATTATATGAATAAACATTCAAATATATATAATTTGTTGAAGTTCTTTAAGTGTCGTCATTTCGGTAAAACTGTTAGAAGATCAAAAGATACCGCTGTAAAGAATGAGCTTCACAATAATTTTAGACTGCATTATCTTTATTAATCAATATCATGAAAATTCTATTAGCTGCGAATGAGTAGCCAATCCAAAATTACATTAGTGTCCCTAAGAGGCTACAGGTGAAACGTATATATAATAGTCCGAAAAGCGCAATCCGATAGCGGAAAGCAAAAGAAGGATGTTCATATTCGCATAAAGATAACATCCAGTCTGTCGCTTCCCACCTTACCGGCAGCGATGAGTGCCAGTGGTTCTCTTTCCACATGAGTGATCAGTCCGCGCCTTGTGTACCTTGAGCACACGCTTTTGACCTAGACGTTCGCACCAGTTGAAAGTCCGCCGACCCTCCACAATGTCGGTCAATGCTTGAAGGAAAGATTTCGGATTATGACGAGAATCGAACACCTAAGCTTATGCTCGAAAAGCCTTGTACATTAATTTATAGGTAAGCACTTTAGAGCCTAAGTCAAGGAGTGTTCTCTTTTTCATAATAATTTTTTTCTTAAAAATGCTTTACAAATTGCGATGGCAAACTAATTGCGATGGCTCTAAAGTTATATATTGTCTTCAATGTTCAGGAAACCTCAACTTACTTTTGGTGGAGTAAAACTTAGCTAAACTTAAGTAAAGCGCATATAACCAAAACGCGTATAACACAATTCACGCCAAATACGGCGAGTAGAAATGAAAAATCTCTATTCTCAATGAAAAATAAATATTCAGCAGCATAAACGCTTCGCGCTCTTATCAGAGTAGCAAAGTCTCTCCGCGGAGAAATTTTCGCCTCTTCCCTTCTCCCCCGGAATCGCCCAAGAAATCTCCCCGGTCTTTTTTATCGGCTCCGAGGATTTATCCAGTGCGGCGGCTGGCTCCTCGAGCCGGCATTTTTTGCATCTCCTCCCGTATCTAGATGGGTATCTCGCTTTCCTCGTTGCATTCGCGCTCATGATCTATCCGCGAGCGAGGAGCAGGGGCACCGCGCTGCAGAGCTGCCGCAGCAGAGAGTATAAGCCGCAAGAGCGAGAGCGAGAGAGAGACATCACGGCAGAGAGAAAGAGAGTGAGAGAGGGAAAGGCCGATGCCCGGTGACCCGCGCTCGCTCGCGCAGGAGAAAGTTGCTGCAGGGACTTACTTTCTCGCGAGCCCAGCCGATGCAATCACTTAAATAGAGTGCAGCCAGGCAAGCGCGAGCCTTTACGCTTCTGCTGCATCCTATGCACCGCGCGCAGACTTGGCCATATTATACATACTGGTGGAAAATTCTATCTGACGAACTACGTGTGTATGTGTGTGTGTGCGCAGCGAGCGCGTATCTCCCCTGCGCTCGCTATCCTTATATTTTCACCATAAACGTCGCGCATTTTACTATTCACTGGAGCAGCTTTTCCGCTGCGTTGTTTTTTCCCTCGCTTTGCTCGCATCTTGCAGCGTGAACTTTAGCCGATCTATTTTTACTTCCGCAAACTTATTTTTCAATATTTCACATTTAACCTGTTTCGTAAAAAAGTAATACGTATAATTATTAATGATATTATCATCGTTAAAATTTGTATACAATATTTACTGCGAAACTCAATATGCTGTCTTACGTAATCAACTAATATACCAGTGGTTATATTTTCTCTAATTTTTGAAATACAGTATACATCAGGGTGGCTAATGCATGAACAGTTGAAACATGTAAAATTGTTAGAAGAGGGCGTCAAAAAGTTTTGAAAGGTATGACTATGAAATAAGATCTGGCTATAACTTAATTACACAAAAGTTCAAGTTAAGAATTAAAAAAAAATTAAATATTTTGTATACTTTTGCGCAATTCAAATTTTAAAAAGACGTATTGTGTTATACCCTCCAATTTTACATATATTATGTAATAACTTTTCAAAGCATCCAATGACCTAATATTTATTTACCCATTTAGATTCCTCAGAAAGTTAAGAAAGTACATAAATCTAATTTTCTTAACACTACTTTTTAAGAACGTATAGATAATTTAAAAAATATATAAAATACGTAAATTATTAAATTTAATGATTTTTTTAGATTATAAGTTCAGTAGTCCACCCTAAAATTGAGCATACAATTTTTTTTCATTTTATACTGGTGCCATCTTAAGTTGTCCTTTTAAAAACTGTCAAATATTTATTTATTTACTTATTTATTAATATATACGGGTACAAATACCTTTGACATAAATCAATTACAATTTAAATAATAGAATATAAATATAAATATGAATAATAGATTTAAACAGGCCATAATAGCGTTTAAAATATGCCGTACATGCAAACTTGTATATTAAAAAGAACTATATGGAAACTTTGGTATTATAGGCAGTATCATGCTAAGCAAAATCAGGTACGAGTAGATATAAAACAACAATCGATTGGTATAACGCGCTGTCAATCTTCAACCTTATTTATGCATGCGTGTGTGCGAGTGCGGTCATCTCTCACTTAATGCTCATATAGATCGGTGCGTCGCGCGGTTAGCATCTAAAGCTTACAAGCTTCAGAGCACGTGACTACGAGGAGAGGAAGAAGTAGAATGGAAAAAAAGTTCCCGAGACTTTTTAGAAAAAGACAAAAGGCCCTGTTGATTGGTACGAGTGCCAGTGCAAGTTTTATATATACAAGCACACACGATAAAGGCGAAAAAGGAGAAAATAAAAACAAAAAAGAAAACGAAAAGCAGAAGAAGACAAGCAGAAAGAGGAGAGGAGGCTCAGAGGCGAAAGTAGCAGAGAGAAAGAGAGGGAGAGAGAAAGAGAGAGAGAGATCTCGGGAGACCCTAGGGGTTTGGCGAAGCGTGACGTAGAATAGCGCAGTACAGCCGGCGTGACGTCACTCATTTGATGACGTGTGGTCAACCGCGGTCAATGCACCGCCAGTGCTTCAGCGGGCAGCTCTCCCTGCTGCACAGAGATCGCAACAGAGCCCGAGCGAGCGAGCGTGCGAGCGAGCGCGAAAGAGAGAAAGAGGAGAGAGAAAGACAGAGAAAGAGACTAGTGCGTTCCCTCTCTCCCTCTCTCCCTCTCTCCCTCTCTCTCCTTCTCACCTAATGTGTATTTTAAACGCTAGCCTCTTATTCGCTGCTTTTCAACCCTGCACGTTGCGTAATAATTTTTCACTCATTCACTCATTCTCTTTTATACGCATCTCCGCCCTTTGTCATTTCTAAGCACGACTGGCGTTTAAACCTTATCGTCTAATTTTTTTTCTTTTTTTTCTTCAGTGCTCGACACCAACGGAGTTATAAAAAGAGATTACATGCGAATAAGATGTGTGTATATCTTTATATAAAATTGCATTATTAAAGATTAGGCTCGGTCGTTGACCTTGCCGAGTGAATCTCAAAATAGAGATTTTTGTTGCACATTTTTGTTTGTTTGATAATGATATTGATTCTTTAATTAATAGTGTTATCGTTTATATAAACAAACTATGAACATTTTTCTGCTTCATAAATAATTAATCTAGAATCTAGAAGTATAAACGATATGAATAAGTTATAGGGTGATATTACAAAATAAAACCTACAATACAAGATATATAATTTTATCTATTTCTACATATAAATAACTATAAAAATATATATTGTGTCTTTAAATGGTATCTTTTTTTAAGTTAAAATTATTTTTCAATTGTTAAAAGTAACATATGAATATTTATTACTAACGCTCATTCTGGCAAAATAATTTTTAGTATAATCTAAAAATACACATATAATGGAGAGTTTTATTACTGATTTTCCATCATAATTTATTTGAGTTCCATAAAAGTAAAAAATGAATTATTTTTTCTATGGAGATATGTTTCCAATAATACGGAATAAATACACTTCGACTTATAAAATTAAAAATTAAGAATCAAATTGAGATGTACATAACTCTATTTGAATTGTTCAGGGTTTTTTTTCTATAATTAATAAGCTTTTGGTTGTAAACATATCTCTGTTATTCGTTCGAAGAAAAAAAAACAAACATTGAATTAATTAACCATACGTTAACTGTATGCTTTTATATTAGTATAGAACTTTGATCACCGTTACATTGTACAATTAACATCAATTATAAATGAGTTTAAAACGACATCGGAAGTCTAGTTTCAAAGCGATGTATGAGCACAGTGCAGTGTGATTCTATTCTCGGCGTCATCGGCGGTGCATATGCCTATTACTTTCTCTGCACAAATTCATACGTATACGCATATGATGAATGTTATGAGTACTGTTCGAGATTTATTTTGTTTTATCACGTTCTGCTCGTCTCTATCGAACCAATGTCGGTCGACACTCATATAAAGATGTATGCAGTATCCTAGAATGATCTGAATTTTGATGCAGGCAGCAGAAAATTAACGACTCTGATCAACTGAAGACAAAAATAACACAGAGCTGAATCCTTTTCAAAGCCAAAACTTCATATAAATAATCGTGAGCAATGAGCATTCATCAAAAATAAATATTACATTTTCGACAATTTGATTGGAGTGTGTTATTTGTTAATAAGATAAACGGGTCCGAGCGAGAAGACTCGTTTGGTTTGTCCATGGTTGCTCGTGTATAGTAGTTTGAAAAAAAGTATTAACATCGTAGCTCTGCGGCCTACGCTTCCTGAGTCTGCTGTGCTCTACACAATACGTATATAGGTATACATAAACACACGACGCCTTCCCTACCTCGTCTGCCACTTTCCTATCTCGATTCTCTTTATCTCAAGCTCCGCATTTTTTCGCGCACTAATGATCTTTCTCCTGAGGCCGATACTTTCAAAACTTGGACTCTTCTACAAATAGTGTAATGCGATTTAATAGCTCTATAGCTGACTGCGCGATCACTTATCAAATTTGACTTATTTATCGTGAAAGCTAACTGCTTTCGTACGAGCTTTATACGTACAAATATTGATTGCCAGTTTCTTCTCGGTTTAGTCAAGAATAATACAGCAAAATATCATTTTATATTTTAGGTACTTTTAATAATCAATCAATTGGGAAATTCTACTTGTTTTGTAATAATATCTAGTAAGATTTTTAAAATGCTAAAACATGATTAAAAATTGTACCAGAGGGAGAAAGTATTATTTTAATTATATATAATAAATTGTAAAGATAGGTCAATGACCTTTACGATGAGTAAGTAGCATACTTCATTTTTATGAAAAAATACATAATTTAATTTATTTTTAGATTAAAAAATCACATTAAATATTTATTAATACGGGAATGTGTTCAATTTATCTCAATAATTTATTTTTATATTCTATTTATTAATTTTGTTATTTAAAAAAAATTCTTTTCTTTTCTTTTTTAATGTACGTCAAATTTTGTTAAAAAATTAAAACCTGCTACTTATTGAGGTATTGTTACTAAATTCTACACTAAACTTTTAACAATTTTAAGTATTTTGTACATCAAATTTTATCGCAATGCCTCGGAACCGTGAGAATATAGAATTTATAAAATGATTGCGTGTTTTATAACAAAAAAAAAATAAAACATCTGTGGAACTGTGAAATGCCTCGCACCCGGAAATGGACGTTCTTATTCGAAATCGACTTCTGTTGTTCAAAATATAATCGCACATATCTTATAAACTGTCATCATTACGAAGTTCAGTAATTCTTTGTATAACAAACAACTATAAATAAAATAAACAATTTATCTTGAATTTTGCTCGAAAGAAATTCTGCAAAGATTATTATCACCTTTATCTTTAATAATATGGTAAATTGTATAGGAAATCGTGTATATCACTAAAGTTTAAGCAGAAATAGTATTTGTACTATGCAGTTTCTCTCAGACGACAAGTATTTATAAACGAAGAGTCAACTAGAGCAAAAAGCGCACAAATTAGCATCGAACAACAGAGGGTAAAAAATGTAGAAAATGAAAAAAATTGTCAGTGCAAAATGCAGCAAGTATCCAAGATACGCGCTTGCTTGCACATCTGTACACAGGTCTCTGTAGGTATAGGCTGTGGACAAGCTGCTCTCTCTCTCACTCTCTCTCTCCCTCTCGCTCGCTCTTTCTCTCTGAACTCAGCGAGTTGAGAGGCGCGGACGGGCGGTCAGAGACCCCGCAGGGCAGCGCACAAACAGTACAGCATTTCCCACTCACTCGCGAGCTCTATCTTAACTCGAGCCCCGACAATGCTCAATAATGCCCCGCGTTTCTATGTACCTGCCGCAAAAGCCAAACCACCCTCCTGTGTCCTTTTTCCCTCGAGAGAGACAGAGAGAGACAGAGACAGAGCAAGAGCGGGAGAAGCGATTCCCCGCATATATCGCCGATTTCTTATATTCCGATCGATTGTGGAACGCAGCTTCCCGACGCGCGTTATTCGCACTTTTTTCTTTCGTACTAACTTCGATTCCCGATTAACCGCAAAAAAGCTATTCGATTCTCAATCATGTTTTAACTTTTTTGGAAATGGCAACGGACACCAATGTCACAGAATTATTTATTTTCAATTCGATACACTGAACTGATAAATATAATCTATTAAATCATATTTACCAATACAAACATTGCATGTATACGCATCCTATTTGCAAACAGGATCTTTTCGTAGAATTGAATGAATTTCTCACATCAGAGACCCTTAACAATTATATTATTAAAATCCCATATTTAAAGTTGTATTACTCGATCATCATTATTTGGATTGTATAAACTCTAAAAATTCAACATAATAAATGCAAATCATACCTTATCGAAAAATATCAAATTTTGCCCAGCTTTTTAGTTAAGTCTAAATCCAGTTTTCCTACCTCTAATATAAAAAGGAAAAATAAAAGTAATGATTTTGTGACGTTGAAGAGTCGGCGTTGTTTATAAATCGCAAGAGCCACGATTCGACGAGTGTACTCACCAATTAACAGCTCCCGCGCCAAAACCCAGTACACTGTAAAAGTGTCAAAACTCGAGCTGCCCCAGTTCCAGAAGTGTCCCAAGTTCTGCACATCACTGTTCACTGTATCAACCAACTCGAGAACGCGCGCCGCAGTCGAAAGTACCCGCAGCGCAACTCCGCGTAAAAGCACTGGTCCCGTCGAGCACCAATAGACAAAACAAACCACCGATCCAAAGGAAGGAGGAAAAAATTGACGCTCCGAGGCGAGCTTTGGCGCGTGTCATCGGTCGAACTCTCCGCGGCCGTAGTTGCGAGCGCACGTGGTCTCGCGATTTGCTTTTGGCGGGCGGCCGCGCGCGCGGGGTGAGCGAGAGAGAGAGCTGTACAGAGCCGCTATGCGAATGTACGTGGCAGGCAGCGGCGGTGTGCGCCGCGCGTGTCGCGTTCGACTGAAGCCGAAGCTGAAGCTCGCGAACTTGGGAAGCCGGCGCTGCAGCCGCTGCCGCGGGAGAGCAGGATATATAGGTATATACGGAGAGTAGCGCAGGGCTCGCGGCCTCGCGCGGCACTCGCGGGCGGCTCTCGGCCGGCCCAGGCAGTCCGAGTGACGAAGCGCGCGCGCGCCGCCGCCACCACCTCTTCCTGTCTTCTTCTCTTCTCTTCGTGTGCCGGCGCTCTCGCACGCTACTTCTTGGCGCCCTTTGAGCTCGCGAAGCTCTTTTTCCAAAATCTCGCGGAGCCATGAGGCGCGGCGACCTTTCACGTTGTAGTGCGCGGTCAAGCTCTGGATTCGAAGCTTCTTGAACAGGCGTAGCTTTGGGGGACTAAAGCTTTGCAAGGAAGGATGAGCATTTGTTAGAGAAGGGAAGATGAATTCGCGCTAGAAGGAATAGATTACGGTAAAGGACCGATCAAGTTTCCATTCGGATTACAAGCGGATGCAGGACGAGTCTGGCAAGACGTACGTTTTTAGTTCATTTTTTACATTTTTCCTTGTAGTAATGACTGTTATTTATTTAGCATGCTCCGGATGAAGTAACGGATCCGAAACAGCGGTGTTAAAAGGAAAATAGGGTTTAGATTTGTGTGAAAGTTTAGTTATAAAATGACGTAGATTTTCTAAGGAGGAGGGTCCATGAGGGTGGTTTTCGGACCCACAGGGTACAACCCAATATTTGTTATTTTCATATTTTTAATGAATTAATTTATAATAATTTCAAATTTAATAATTTATTATCCCTTCTTATAACTTCGCCATTTAACAAGCGTAAAATTAATTTAAGCTGTTGCCTATCCTTGGCCTAAAGCCGTTTAAAATTACCGTTTATTGTGAATCATTAATTAAAAATATTAAAATGTAACAAAAACTGAGTTGTTACCTTTGGGATCGAAAACAGCCCTTTAGTATAGTAGTAATACTAGCCTCGGCATCGTTGTAAAAATAAAAAGAAGCCTTTATTGACAAATCGAAAACCGATCATTGACCATTGAATTTTTATCAAAGAGATTATTCAATTATGTTATTATATGCAACGCAGTCTTTCATCTTGACTTGCAGTTGTATATTAGCATATCATTTTTTAAAATTCATCTGGAGTGTACTTATAATTGCAACGAAATTCGACCTCGAATTGGTTTCCTTTATTCCACTATCGTAACCTTGCCATTTTATTGTCAGATTATTGTAAATATAAAAACTTTATATTTTAGTTTTTCAACTTCAAATTTTAAGAAAGGAACCTAAAAATGTTAAAGAGTCATTCATAAATTAGGTCACGCTTTTAGATGGGAAGGGGGTCGTTGATGGTGTGACGGTATATATTAAAAATATAGGAAAATGAGTGATAAAGCGTTACGTAGGGGCGGGGGGGGGGGGGGGGGGGGTCTCTATAATTCTCAAAAACAGTGTGACTTAATTTGTACATGACCCCTGATCTATAAGTAAATAAGTCTTTGTGCAAAATAAAACAATTTTTTCAGTTTCTATCCACCATTTTGAATTTAGATTTTTCATCTTTAACAGGTTAAGGGCGGTATGACGCATATATTATATGTCACGAAATGACGCAAAGTTCTTTGCATTTTGTCTTACTGTAAACGTAAATTGGATTGGAAACTGGATGAAACTTTTTATATAGCCGGATATTGTATTCTTTAAGCTGTTAGAAAGAGGTAGAAACATCAAGCTGTTAAAAAAACAACCGTTTTTGAGATCATTCAATTTGTATATAATTGCTAACCTACTTTGCAATAATAAATAATATGATTTTTCTAAAGTTTAAACAAACAAAAATTGTAATTGTTACAATTTGCTACCGGTTAAACCCTACCCTAACAGAATTACGAAAAACTAAGAGGTCATTACCCTTCGATTTGTAATTATCTCCCACTGTGCCAAGTTTCAAGTAAATATTTTGCGACTTATATCAATGGAACGAAATTTAGTGATAAAACGGAGATCTACGAAAGGTGATCCGAAATTTCGTTCAGATTCCATTTATATGTGCAATGATATTATTACCTGAAACTTAGCTGAGTGGTAGAATGCTGTAAAAGGAAGGGCAATGATGTCTCGGTTTTTCACAATTCAGTTTATTTTTTAATTGTTATCGATTATTTATACCTCAGTCAAAGATTTGAGATTAGGAATTTCGGTGGGAAATTTGAATGGTTTGACACCCTCCGAAAAGAAAAAAATAAATAAAAAATTTTAAAGACTACTTTGTTATGAATAATCTTTGTTAACAAATAACCGCTTCTAATTCGCTTTAAATATATTCAAGTTTTTATTTTGTTTATACGTGTTTAAAAAAAAGATGACGAAAACACTAATAGTCGACCACTAGAATCTTGTACTCGGCCGCTTGATCGCTATAGTAGTCGACAAACACAAATTAGGGGAAAACATCAGATTTTATAAACACATTTTAAGCATTTTATTAGTTCGATGATTGAAGTATAGATATAAGAGCTCAAATAAACGTTAAATGTATATAATTAAATATTAATTAATTCTAATGATCATTGCAATTGAAAGTAGTTTTCAATCTGGTTTACCAACCAGGCCTGGCCGACTACTAATAATCGCTAAAAATTATTGAAAATCTAGTAGTCAAACATCTGTAAACACATACTGATAAATACTTATCGAAAGCAAATTTATTTTATGGTTATACGTACTGTTTCATTTTAACGCCAGACTTAAATTTCTAAGAGACATACCTACAGCAATTATAATTTATTAACGTAACGATATTTTTACTACGGGTTTACCTTTTTGAAGTAAATGGTTAATGTAGTCGACTACTGGGGTCACTACCTTATTAACATTTGATTTTAATAATAAAAAAGAACGTAAAATATTTTTTTTTATATAAACGACGGTAGGAATTCCATCTTAAATAATTTTTTTTTATTAATCTTTGTCATGGAATTTTGCAAATATTTTATTTTGAGTTGAATTGAGAGCGTTATGCTTCACCAAAAAAGAAAATGTATCGTGTGCTTCTCCGACCTAGGTATACACATATATAAATTATTTGCTAGTATCCGGTATTAATTCTAGCAAATGTACGCAGTCAATAATTAAGCGCAACTACAGAAGTCTTTTGTAGTGCGTATGGTAAAAATTATAATGCATGGAAATGAAAAATTAGTCTAATTATTACATCATACAATAAGATTATTTTATGTTGATTTATGTGATTATTGCTTTCAGTATTTACATGACTTCACAAAAGGCATTCATCTATACGTCCGAAAATACAAGCGACGAATCTAAATTTTCCTAGTACATCAAAATCTGAACTTTCGGATTACTTGCACCGCAAAGCGAGTAAAAAAGGCCTCCAAAAAATATGTTTATTTAAATAAAAAAATGCGGTGGATGGGGTAAAATCAGAAAAACCGCAAACTGAAGAATTTGCTTGTTCCCGACAGGATAGCCAATGTTTATTCCATCGTTTATTGACTATTGTTTAGTGTTCGATAAGTAAATTGAAAATTCTGTTTTTGCTAATTTGCTATTCTGGTAACAAGTGATGAAAAATAATCTCTCTTGAACCAAATAACTTTCCAGCATTTAGTTACAGGGCTCAGGTCTTTGAGCCCAGTGCTGGGTGCTAAACCAGCAGTCGGCTATTAGTGCATTCTTCTGCATGGGTGTTATAGGTTTGCGCGCTTGCCTTTTAGAGTTTCGCGATTTTTCGTGACGTCAGCTCCAGCAACAGAGGAAGGTTTCACGGAAAGGAGACTGCGGTGCTAAGAGAGCGCTAGAGAGCGTAGAGCGCTCAGCAGCAGCAGCAGCAGCAGCAGCAGCAGCAGCAGCAGCAACAGCAGCACGGAGGATGAGACGAGAATAAGGGGATGGGGGGAGGAGGAGGAGGAGGAGGGCGGGCGGGAGGGGGACAAGGTGGAGGTACACACGGCTTCGCTTTTGCCTGAGCGTAGCCGTTCGTTCACCCTTGCGGGGGCACCAACCTGGCTTTACTTCAGTTCGCTCTCTGTACTCTCTCGGTGTGTGTGCTGCAGCGTGCAACAGCGGAGAGCGAGAGCGCGAGCCAGCGAGCGCATGCACATGCACATGCGCTCGCTCTCTCTCGCTCTGTCTTTGTCGACGAGGCTCTTTGCGGCAAGGCAACGGCAGCGCATATGCACCTAAGTACACCCGCTACCTATACGTAACCCGTAGCGTAGCGCGAGAAGCCGAACAACAGCCGCCGACTTGAGGCTGCCGCGCGCGCGCATATACGTATACAACGCCGAATGCGTCAAATTTATCAAAAGTACATACCCGCGGGCATTCGTTGGGAACTTTTATGACATTCGTGAGGATCGGCAGAGACAGAAGGCGGATGAGGCTACGTTTATGAAATTGTTATTAGAATGATTCAGGCGTCACGCGCTCACGTTTCTAAGTAATTCATTGCTAATAATTTTTTATGGGAATCTTTTTATGGCGCTGCGCAAATTTGCGATGGAAAAATATTTTAACGTGCATGCAAACATTAATTATTTAAAATGCCTGATGAAATTAATGTAATTTGGACATATATTTTGATAAATTGTGTAAATTTAAATAACAGATTCGTTTAAAAAATTATTATTTATAACTCAGCTTATTTGTAATGTGAATCAAGATTCGTAACTTCTTTAATTGCAGTTTATTAAAAAAAATGTTGGAAAAATGCATTTACACTTACATATTAGAACAGTTAAAATAAATAGTTTATAGTAGAATATTTACTGAGGCCCACTTGGATCCTAGAAAAAACATAAATTTAAAACGTTAATAAAATAAAATTTGTAATATTCGACATTCATACGATGAATCAAATTTTGTTCAAATAGTAATTAAGTAATGTAATTGAAAGTTTGTAATTTACTAATAAATAAACTTTTATAAAAATGTATTGTATATGAACTTTTTTTCATGTGTAATATGAATGTTTTAATAAAAGAATATAATAAAATAATAATTTTAAAATATTTCAGTAAAATAATGTTAACATTTGTATATTACTATTATTTACATTCAGTTAAAATTTGAATTATTGGAAACAATTTTGTTAAAACTAACTCTATAAATTTCAGGGACTGTAGCAGTCCAGACACAAACTTATCGACATTGTATATAAAGGAGAATGTCCATGGATACCCATGCCAGCCCCAGGTAAAACATTAATAAGGAATCTATAAAACTGATATGAGCATGAAGGTTCTATACGATCTTAAGTATTTAAAAAAAAATTCTTTCTGTATAAAATGAAAAAATATAATAAAGTGAGTTTTTTTAAT
Organism: Gastracanthus pulcherrimus; assembly: GCA_949152435.1. Classification (NCBI taxonomy): domain Eukaryota; kingdom Metazoa; phylum Arthropoda; class Insecta; order Hymenoptera; family Pteromalidae; genus Gastracanthus; species Gastracanthus pulcherrimus. Next base: position 183,873,811 of record OX424574.1, read on the forward strand.
TTTTACTATTGAATGTCTGATATCTTGATTCTTTCACTCATTTTATCAAACTCCCTTTATTTACCTGGATTGAATACTTTTTTAATTTTCATATTTTTACAAAGTCTAATCAATAGAGTTAGTTTTGAACGATTGCCTGCATCTTGATACTTATTAGACATTCATGAGCATCCATCTTTATATAATGTTTTTAGTGTTTTACCCCAACCATTCTAATCGACGCAGGATCAGTAGCAGTATCCGAGGGACTTGATCTTTGTTGTTGATGGGAATAACTAACTTCCATATCAATATCGTCTAATTCTTCCTCTTCCTCTTCATGTGTATCTGAATCTTCTTCTTCTTCACCTTCACCTTCCTCTTCTTCTTCCTCTTCTTCTTCTTCTTCAGAGCCTCTAAACTTTAATATTAAACAGACAGAAAATGCAATAAATTAGACAAACCATAACATTTAAATATTAAAAATAAAAAGTGAGGTTAACTTACATCACTAGCTGATTTGCCAATGGGAATGTGGTCATAGCCTTCTACTCGAATTCTTTCTCGCTGCATAGAAACAGTTTCAAATCATTTCTATTTTTAAAGGTATTACTTATGTTTATGAAAAAATAATTGGCTTACCCATGCTTGATTTTCAAGTTCTAGAGCAGCTACTTCAGTTTCATCGTCGACTGGTTTGTCTGCATTAAACCATAAAGGATCGGTAGCTCTTGGTTGTAAATTCGGCCACAGAGGCATAAAAGACATTTTATTTGTGAAAAACACTGAATTAAATTGAAACAAAACACGAGATTCTCTTCTGCATCTGCTTTTGTTTTGATATGTGAGTATTATATATGCGAAACAAATACGAAAGAATCGAATACCGTGACATCTCTACTTTCTTGAAGAAGCTTTCATTGAATATATGTAAGCATACCTTGCAATGGTAAGACAGTTACCTAACATAGCGACAACTACTTCAAATGTTTTGTTATTTAAAAATTAAGTTTCTCGTGTCAAATTAATTTTTAATTATAGCAATTAAGTATAGATAAGAGTAAAATATTCACAAAACTTTGGAACAACTTTGTACTGTATGAATGAGTCACTAAACTAATAAATAGATAAACTGAAAAGCGTAGGTAGCGTACAGTTTTTATAATAAATTGAGTTAAAAAATGAAAAAACAAATAATTAAAAGTAAATTTGATCCGCGCAATCTTTTAATTGCAATACATCACAAGAAGACGATGGTCGCGCTCTTTGAATGTTCAAATGCTAAGATACAAGGAAACAAAAGAAAGGAGTAAAAATAAAAATTCCGTCGAAACCCCAAGCGGCATAAAAAAGTGTCCTATTTCCCGAGCCGAGTATATTTATATCTAACATCGTTATCGGGCGGTGCTTGAAAAAATCGCGCCGACACCAGCGGGTAAAGAAGCTAATAGGCATGGCAGGGCTTGCGCGCTGAGGAAGTTGCAAGTTCCTCGAAGGGAAAGTGTGCGGCGGGTGCCCGCGCGCAGTCTCTAATATATAACGGTATAGCTACTAAACTGCACACACACACACAGACAGCAGCCCGATGTGCTATAGATCGAGGCGCGGCGTTGTTCGCTATACGCGACTCTCCAATCTCGCATTATCTCCTCGCGCGCTCGTGCTATATACCTTTCGTTTCGGTAACAGTACTCAACATCGATACCCGCGACTCCCGCGAGACCGTCTGTATACTGCACCGCTGCTCGGCGCCGCCACCGTCTTTGGGCTCAGTCGCGCGCTAGCTGCCTGTCCACCGTGAACGCTCGTCTGCGGATGTGTGGTATACGTACGCGCACAGCGGGAGCTGCTTCGATATCAGTTTTTATCGCGCGGATTTGCGGCGAACGCACAACGCTGGCTGACCGCTTAATGGCCAGCTGATTGCCCGCGACGCAGAGACAGTAGCACTGGGGGACTGTCACCTACCAGACGAAGAACCGAAACACGTCCGTGCCGTCGAAGCCCTCGTGACATAACCTACAATTGTTCCTACGCTTTCAGCTTCGAGCCTCAAAGGTTAGTCGATGTTTTATTGGAGAAATACGATAAAGTATAAGGAGATACGAAGGTCAGGATGTTCGTGCGAATTGACGAATTGACGTTAAATTGCGCAAAGTAGCGTCTAAATGACCTCTCGACTCCCTCTAATTTAGCTACTATCCTATCCTACGTCTGATCCTACGGTCTGTACAGATATTTTCTCGCTTTAGTTAGACATACTCCGTATCCTTCCTTAGATAGCTCGCTTTTCAACGACATCTCGAGTGCGTTAAATCAGCGAATTTAGAGCACCTTTCGGTCACATGAGCGTACAGCTAGTCCGTTCTCCTCCCTTCTCTTCTGTGCATGTATATAATATACAATATATACTTTCACTTCGGAGCACCGTCGTTACGTGAATTGCGCGTTCTCTAGCTCTCTCAACATCCGCCGATATGCCCTCGTTGTGTATATACAACACAGATCTATCTGACATATCTCTTCCACTCGAACGTCATTATGCTCGCATCGTCTCGCGAAAAGTATCCTACACGCCAAGACCGAAATCCTATTATGCATTTCCCTTTGTATACCCTTTCGTAACAATTTGCATTATTTTGAAATCCGTAAGGGCAAACGACTATTTACTCTTTATATCTTTTCGATGATATTTGATTAAATTTGATATTTTGTACGAAATATCGAGAGCAAATATTTACATTAGATCATCCGAGTTTTCAATTTGATTGGTTCTTACGTCACTGTAGATCACAGCACATCCTCTTTTTAATTAATCGTGCTCAAAGGCTTTTTCGTTATTTGATTTTATTAATTTTAAACTTTGTAATTCAAATTTTAATTAATTGCTGTTACAAAGTTAACGAAAATAAAAGGCATGCATATTACGGAGAGACAAATAGATTATATAAACGTAAAACTCTCAACACTCGGATGAGTTTCTCGATGATTTAACAGACTCACGTAGAATTCATAGAATTATTTTCAATAGCGCGCAGTCAAGAATTATATACGTATATATTTGTCCTTGAACGATAGGAGTTGAAAGTGACGGGGATTTCCAGAATACATCTATTAATGTGAAATGCAGGCTTATGTTTCGTTATGATCCACGTGCATATAGAAAAACAATTGTACATGCATTTTTAACAGTTGTAAAATTTAGCTAAACAATTTATTTTTAATTATAGATTCTACACAATATATCAACATGTATTATATAACAATATACGTCGGTATGCTTATAGTACACGTATACGATTTAAAATTTAAAAAGTGATAGACAGAATTATTCCGTTGACAAATGTACTTTTGCGAGCCGTCGTAACACATTCGCGACAATTCGAGCGGCGATACTTTCACGAAACGGCCGGTATAGCATATACCGTCACGGACCCAGTTCCTGATCAGCTAAGAGCAATTCCTGATCAACTCTGATTTCCATAAAAGCCAAATACAATTAAACTTTTTAGACTTTGAACAGGAACATCTAAATAGTAGATAGTTATATCTGCAATCTTCAAAAAAGTTTTTACAGCAACAAGTTTAAAGTAATATTTTATGTAAGAAAATGATCAGGAATTGGGTCCTGATCAGGAACTGGGTCTGTAACGGTACTCGCAGAATTATTTTCCTTGTAAACAAACGCTGGAAGCTCAAATCACCTAAAGTAATTTATTGGTTGATCATTAACCTTGCGCAAAGACTTGCCAAGTCCATTGGAAATTTGATATAAAACGATTTAAAAAAATTAATTACGGTGGTTGCATCTCGAAGGTCTTGCCCGGAAGTTAGTCTCACGAGAATTTGAAAAAAGAAAACCGGATTGGTACCGCTAGTCTCTCTGAAATTCAGTCAAAGTGTAGTATATAGTAATTGAGAAGTGTCCGAATAAAACTGGATACATAAATCTAATACAAAAAATTGAACTAACAAGTTTTTTTTGCCATCCTATTTTAATTGCAAAGTGAAATTTCCTTTTTTTAATGAGAAAATATTGAATTTTTTCGCGAAGAATGTAAAATCAAGTTGGAACAAAAATAGAATCATCAGGTTTTGTTTGTTATTTTTTAATGAAAAGCCTTAAATATTACGAGGTATACTTATTGGTCTAATAAATTCCGTTAATCTCATCAAAGATATTTTTCATTTATGAGCGGAAAGCTTTACAAGGATTAAAAAATATTATTCGATTCCTTTTTAGACAAACGCGCACAAAAGTTTTATGCATGGGTTTTGCACGGAATAGCGAATATGCCCTTCGTTAATACTTTCAATGAAAAATGCATATTTAAATTAGCAATAACTTTGCTTGATGCTTTGCTGTTTCAGCTTAATTGCATTGCTACAACAATCAACAAAATCGAAATTTTGATCAATGTGTCAAACGCAAGTAGTACCTTTACTAATCATTAGTCATTGTTAAATTTATATTATTAGTATAATGAATCGCTTAAAAGTGTAATGAGATTACGAAACCCAGATTCTCGGAATCATCGTACGAAGGGTGAGAATGTTTTAATTAATAGACCATACCTTCGTTTATTTGTCGTGATTTAAATGAACCTAATTTTATTAATTCTGGTGCAATTTATAGTAAAAAAGAAATAAATTACCATTGGTCATGAATAATTAATAATCATTCCTATTTTAATTATTTCAATATAATTCATAATTTTATGCGTAAGATAAAACTTTCTTGTCACGTGTTCACTGCAATCAAAATCAAAGCCAAAATTAAGATAATAAATTTCATAATGAAAGTGAATTCTTGATTCATTACAATGGATTTCTAACGTAACAGAATCAGTTGCGGACTAAATGAATATTGTATATCATTTACTGTATGTAATTTACGTCGTGTGAACTTACTTATAGTTTTATACAAAATCTCGAATTAAAGACCAAGACCTTTTATTTGACAAGATCTACAAATTTTTGACAATAATTTTGTCCCAAGTAATGCTAATCGATTGACAATTAGGAACATATTTATATGATAAATAGAAGAATGCAAGAACCTATGTGTCAATTTCATGCGTTCTGTAATTTACCATGTAAATTTTTTTCTATTTTTCAATCGAGCATAAATTCTGTTCAGGTTATAGCTTAAACTTTTTAGATCCCTTTTAAATTATTTAAAAAAGAAAAACGTATTGTAGAAATTTGTCAGCAAGCGCTTATTAAAACTCATGAATATGCAGATCTGTTGAAATGGTAAATATTTTAACATATCCTAAAAAAAATCATTTTACGTTTAACCCTAATAGATTAGCCCATTATTTGTTTTCAAATTTCAGTAATTTTTTTTAAACGGATTAAGCTCCCGAACGGAAGAAGCGCATATAATCGAGATTTTGACGGTACTTTTAAACATTGCTCGAAATTAAAGTTTCATAAATAATATATTGAGAATACTATTGTGCAACGTTTTATACTAAAACCGAATTTTTGGCTCTATTCGTTTTTTAGTAACAGATAATAGACGGCCTTTTAACATAATAAATATATTTGGCACTTTTCATTTTAACTCGACATAACTTTTTCAATTATGAATTATTATAACTCTTTAGTGTACTCTATGAGATATTAAAAGTATAAAAAATATTTTGAAAGAAAATGGCAATTTATTAAAAACGATTTATCAAAATAGTTAATTGATTTTTTCGATCGCAAAAGTTGTGCTGCATGTTTTCGAATTATCAACTTTTACCTCTAAATAACCATTAATCATAGAAGTGTTTTGGAAAGTTTTAAATTTCAATTCATTATCGTTGAAAACTACTGGCCTTTTTTAAATTTTTGTAGCAGTGTGACTCCATATAAATAGCCGTTGTAGTTAGTCGTACATGCGATCGCGTTGCACCCGTAGAATCACATTGTACAGTCGAAAGTCGGGCAGTGATAATTTGGGCAGAGATAGACCTCGGGCAGTGATACACTTGCAGTTTCGAGCAGTGATACAAACCATTATGGTATTCTACATTGCAAAGTATTCGTACGAGTTCTGACTGTTGTTACGGTCGCGTGGACAAATTATTTTGATTAGAAAATAATGCAGTCATACGTGATGAAAGATCGGAGAAACTTTCGGTTCCAACTCGTATCACTGCCCGAGAATCTATTGTATTTTTTGACGATAATAAATTTAAATTTTTAATTTTCCAAAAAACATCTATGACTAGTGAAGATTTTAGTATTGGTAAAAGTTGATAATTCGAAAATTTGTAGCACTACTTTTGTGATAGTAGAAGTTAATTAACTTTTTACAAAATGTTACTAATAATTTGCCATTTTCTACAAAGAGAATTTTCTAATAAAAATCGTAACGAAATTCACGGTAAAAATTACCGTAAACGACAATGAAGCTGGGACTTCCGCCTTTCCGGTACTTTTTACTGATATATTACTGTAAATTGACTGCACTGAATGGTAAAATTTGCCTGATTTGAGAAAAGCCCCTATTAATGTAACTATATTTTAGTGACGTTGAGCTCAAATTCCCTATACATTCTATCGAAAGAAGGCAGCTGATGAAGGATTCCAGCTGACTGTACACGAATTTTAGGTTAACTCTAATATAAATATGTATAAAGGTACTTATTTAAGTAGGTATTAATAGAACATACGCTAAAGATTATTATGCAAAAGCTTTATAAATAAAATGACGTTTCTTATCTACTACTAAAAAACTAAAAGAGCTGAATAAATACGTAGTATTTATATATATACGTATATGTATAATCAATTCGGAAAATAATTTCGTTTGTTCAAAATTGGATAGTCAGACAATACTTATCCGGCGACATCTCGCAATGCGCCCTTTTCCGGAGCCTAAATTGATGGCCAAAAAAAATCCGTTTTTGTCAAAAGATTCACAAAAAATCTAGTGGACTTTATGAAAAATCTACGCATAGATTTGAAATTTGGAATGTATACTCTTTTGATATGTAAACCCTCCCGACAATTCGACTGACGCGAACCAGTTTAAAATTTCTGAATATCCTCTAATTAGGCTTTTTCACGTCTGATGTCACGACCCCACGTGACCGAACTTGGGAGTATAACATTCAAAATTGCGTTGATTGCTTTTTATTAATATAAAATGAGCGCAATTACTTCTGAGTATTAACAGATACGCCAAAAATACCTCTTTTGCTAAGCTACCTAATTAATGTTAAGCACGCTTAATTCGATACCTAAGAATATTGTTTATTTATGATCAAAGCATGAGCGATCAAAAACTATTACCGTATATTTGCGATTAAATTAGCTAGGATATGATTTAATCGTAGTTGAATAATGGTTATAATACTAACAAATTTAGTAACCATACAATAAAAACTGCCGGAAACTTGGAGTGTCCCAGCTTTATAGTCCTTCACGGTAATTTTGACTGCGAATTTCATTATCATTTTTATTAGAAAATTCACTCTGTGTGGTGCGATTTAAATTAAACTAGATTTATACAACACACTATTTTACAACTTTTATCTGTCTTTGAAGCACAATTTTTAAGCATTTAGAAAAAATACTCTTCTACAATGAGAAAAAAGTAGTAACGGCTGCTACCAGGGGGTAGTAACAATTACTAGACTGTCTACGAGAAAAATATAATGTGGTACGGTTAGTAATGATTCACAGCCAACCTAGGACTGAGTGCAATTATTTTAATTAATTAAATTAATCTGCTTGATTGAACTAAACTACGTATTGCTGCTGGAACAATACTTTTGTTATTGCTCTCACAACTATATTATTTTGCTGTGACAACCATACAATATCACCGACAACTCTAATATAGCTACGACAGCAATATGTATGGTTACTAATTATATATAATTTATAGTATAGTATATATTCCTTAATAGAATAGTAAATATTTCAAGCATGTCTAGTATTGAGTCTCGTACAACCAAAATAAGATAGAATTAGCACTCAATACAAGACGTCTAGTAATAGTTACTAGTTTTTTTTCTCCATATATAACCATTAAGTGGTCATACACACTAGGAGACACTTTTACAAAAACTGGAAACCCTCATTTTTCGTTATTAAGTAATACTTAACTCAGATTATTAACTTTGACCAAAACTAATTTATTCTTTCAAAAAGGTCCATTTATACAACGAATTCCATTTTGAAATTTTCATTTTCACCTTGGTACACAAAAGTTACAGCCAAAATAGCTATGGGTTGTCATACTGGTGTACTCTCCCTTATTTATTTATTTATTTATATTATATATATATATATATATATATATATATATATATATATATATATATATATATATATATATATATATATATATATATATATATATATATATATATATATATAATATTCTGAGAAATCAAAAGTGTATATTTATAGATATTACCCATATCTATAAATATACATTTTTATATTTCACAGGGTAATTCTCTGGGAAATCGAAAACAAAAAGAAAATTATTTTGGTAAAAATGTTTCTTTTGGTATGCAGAATACTTGTAAATTTGTCCAGATTATTTAAAACCCATATGTTTAAACATATTCAAAGCTAAATATGTCCATATTGGATTTAATTTTGTTGAATAAATGGGGTTGAAATTTAAAAAAAAATGATTACATGCTGATATTCAGCCTTGAACAACTTGAATCCTAAATGTTTAAAAAAATCTGAAATAATTCGTGACCATTTTACACATCAATTGGAACATTTTTACCGAAGTTCAATAAAAAATAATTTTGTTTTTTTTTATAACCCTTATTAGGTTGTTTCACTTGTGTCGTCATAAGACGTATTGACAATATTTAGATACCTACAACTCTGCAACGCGCTAAAATTAGACCACAGTGCTCAAGACTACAGTGTTCGCCATCTTAGTGAAATAACCTAATATAAAAAAATTGGCGGCAAATTTGGCAGACCCTGCCCCTGTCCACCGAACGGTTTCTCTAAATGGTTTGGAATGACCCATATATATATACAGGAGTACAGACCGTAAAGCCTGTCCAAGGCGCCGCACAGAAAATTAAGAGTTAATTCGGCAACAATGATCGATCCTGCGCGCTCGTTGAAACAATTGAAGTCAATAAAAACTAATGCAGAAGCTACGCAAGTCGTTAATCAGTAGTAAATTTTATATTCCATACATTCTTCGGTCTTTTGACAACAATACAAATATAATGCACGACTATAACGATACCTATTAAGGAGCACTGTATCACACATAAGAAGCGAATGATCATTTTTGCGCGGCGATAAGATTAAAAAACGTGCACGCACGTTCGTTTTTTTTTTTCATATAAAAAATTTGTCTTTGAATTTTATTTGCGCACACATGCTTATTCATTCGAGTTTGGAGCATTGCGAGTTATCGCGGCTTACCGTTGAACCGCAGCACGCGACAATGCGTTGATAAGGCATTTAAAAATCAATCGGCTACTGTTCTTGCAATACAATCCGCTAATATAACACGTTGACAATGTGCTTTCTACTTATACATTTGCGCGAGCAAATTAATTATTTTAACTGCAGCTTGTAAGGCGCATACGTATCTACGCATGCATCGTCATGTCGTATGTTAACTTTTGCTTTTTCATTTTATTTATGCAAAACAGTTGACATGTAATGTACAGCAATTATTCTCGCTTACTTATGTTATCTGCTTTTTCGATAAATACTTTTGAGTTTTGTCAACATCTGTGTTATAATCCGGGTTTAAGAACGGATTGAATTGTAAATTATAAGACTAAAGACTATCAATAGGAACATAATATTTAATATTCTGAAAAATTTTTCACTATAAATATTAAAACTTTAACCGTGCACTTTTTTGTAAAATTTTTCTTTTAATTTTTTTTCAATAATCTATTTTTTTTAAATGTTATTAATAAACAAAAAAAACATATCTTTGTCCGATAAAAAAAATTTTTAAAAAACGTGTACGAAAAAGTGCACGGTTAAAGTTTTAGTACATATTAAAAGGCGTCATTTAACCGTCACAAAAATAATTTCATTATCGTATGACGTGTAATAGCGCACGCTCCAAAGTTCCGTCAATAAATAAGATATTAGCAATAGTAATTTATTGTGACATGTAAGATCAAGATTTTGAGGCTTTTCAACGGTAAGATTGGAAAAAATGTTCATAATATTTGATTTTAATTATCAGAAGTTTTATGGACTCTTTCAGAATCTGAATGTGTCTTGCCCTTAATCTTAATTGAAACTTATTAATTTTAAATAACTTTAGTATATTTTGCCGAATAAGTTCAGAAAAGTCTGAATATTGGATATTTTACATTATGTACTTTCTTAAGGTTTGCAGTAGTGCATTGTTTATGACGATAGTATCGTGAACGCGGAACTATTGTAAGAAAGAATTTCAATAAAGGAAATTCCAAGAAGATGCGAGAATTCCTGAGTAGGCAACGCTGAGTTGGGGGAAGTTCACTGTCGCCTGAGATATCTTAGTATTTCATGAGGATTTACTGCAATTAGATTTTTAAAGCGCATTATTTTATTTAACGTATTTTGCATTTTTACAGATAGCATTTGTTTATTTTTCACGGAACTGTATCGCTTATATTTATAAATATAGATTTATCTTCCTTATTGATTGGATGAAAATTTTTTATTACATATTAACCCGTTGACTATCTGTTTTCATTTTTTCGTTTTTCATTTTTTATGGTCATGAAAATAATTGTTTTAGCTGCAGTAATATTAAAATATTTCTCAGACATCTGAATTATTATCTAAATTTTTGTAAGATTTTATTGTTTCATATTCACCACGTTAGTACAATAATCATAAAAAATTATTTGTCCCATATATTGGACAAAACAGTCAACGGGTTAATAAAGAAATAATGAAATTTACCTTTTTGATGTGCAGATATAATAAAATTGACTATCTCCAGTAAAATAAAAGTCAAGAAAAGTGCGATTAAAGTTTCTGAATAACGTAGACAGAAGATCTATTATACGTAAGTACATGCGTACCAGAGCCGGTAAGGCTTGTTTTGTTGGATAAGGTGCATATCTACTTAAATATACTGTAGCATTATCTCACAAACTTTAATCGTGCTATACTCGCAATTCTCTTTTTACGTTTTTGAGAGTGAAGATTTTTTTTAATTCATATCGTTTCATGTTTTTATCTTAAATATCCTGTAATTGAAAAACTTATATATATGATATAAGTCACTGTGATTTATACATGACCTCATAAATTGTTCTAGAATCCTTCCTTATGGAATTTTTCACTAAAAACGGAAGTTTATATAATAAGTTATATCCTTCAGTATGCCTCTTTGTTTTACAATATTTGTTGTAGTTTATATTTAAAAATTTATTATAGTTTCGAACAAACTTATTCCTCTACAAGATAACAAACTTTTCATTAACGTTTGTCTGGACTATCAGTGGCTCGGGTGTCCTCTTTTCAGCAAAAAAAGTAAAGCAACGTGGCGTTCAAAAATAACGACAGTGGTAATGGTTAGAAGTCAATAAAGTTGACTGTTTTTTCCGCTTCTGCGGTCGCATTTCGGATAATCGCTGGTCGACGTATTTTGATACCGGTAACCGAGATAAAAACTTAACTGTGACCATCGGGAGTCTCCGGAAAACTTTTGCAATCGCAAGCGAATTTACATTAAAATACAAACAACTTTGGGATTTACTTTCGTGATTAAAGTTTCTCGCGATCGTGCATTATGCGCCTGAACGGGATAGTTCTTTTGATGCGTAAGCGGGGGGATGGCAATACGTGCATAAAAAGTACGAACCTGTATACCGTACGAGAAGCAAAACACGCATAAAATCGGCGAGCGCGCGCGCGTTGGCGTCTGATGGCTCTCCGCTTTTAGGCTTTGATGAGAGTTGGGGCTGACTTTCAACGCGCGAGCTCACATGCTTACCAAGTAGCCTTGAAAGTACAAATTTACCCTTAACTAAGCAAATTTTTTGCATGCCTCTTTTCCAGTGTTTAACCTTACTTCAGTCGATTTTCTGATTTCCTGTAAGTATGCTATGCATGCATAGTCTCCGTAGCTTTTTCATTTCTGGTTACTCAAAAAGAGGCACTTATTCTTTTCGTATTTTTTTTGTTATATAAGAAATCTTGAAATGCATAACTAGCTGAATACAATACTTTTAACTTTTTAAGACCCACCCATACATCTAGCAAGAAGAACATTCATTTTTTAACTTGATTAACTCCAAGATATTCCAACATTTTTCATTGAATCGTCTTGTCTCTCAACGTTTTTGTATACAACCCATATTATACCGTACGAGTTATGGCGTCCTTGAATAACGCATAAAGGGAGATCTCGTATATACGGGAAAAAATAGTAGATTTGGGTCTTAAAGTTTAAAATTGATTTTTGCTCATACCTCCTTAACACGTCGAGTTGGAGCAGTGAGACAAATTCTATGTAAACAAACATGTTTTTATGCTTTTATCAAGTTAATAACATTTATTTGTTTACGAATGAATTTTGGAAAATCTATAAGAAGGTGTTGGAAATTGAACTCGGTACGCCTAGACGAAACCTTAACCACTTAGGCCAATGGTCTTGCATGAGCATTAGGCATACTCTGCTTAACTATTAAGTAAATTTTACTGAGCTAAAATTCAGCAATTTTTACCCAACTAACTTAAGCAAATCTTACTGAGAATTTTTAGGTAGCCACATTACCTGCAACCAAATATTGAAAATTCAATATTTAGTGAATGTTTGAAAACATTTTCCGCGAAATCTATATTTTTTCGTCAATAAAGCTGAATAAATGATTGCTTTGATCAAACCTTTTTAAAGTTACATATGATGTATAATATATAACTTACTCAAGCATACATAGACAAAAAAGCATTAAAACTAAAATCACTAAACGAACATTTTCTAAGTACTTCATACAAATGTGTACAAATAAGTGGCAAAAGAATGTTTACTTTTGAATGTAAAACGAAGAGAAATGCAGAAAGAAAATCTAGATACATATATATGTATGTATATAAAGATATAGAAGATACACATGTTTTCTTTAACAAATATTAACATCCTAATCAAAAGCGGATAAGACCTAAAACCTTAAGAAGTCATATCTTTAAGCCCTTTCGAATGATATATTATAATATATCTGCTTTGAGCGCGTAGCCAGAGCTGTAAGACTGTCACAAGATTTCCCCTTATTCTTTTAATAATATGTAATTCATATAGAACGTGTTTTTATAAGGGGGTATAAGGGTGTTTAAATATGAAAATTTAAAAAAATGTTAATGAGTGTATATTTTTTCTAAAAACAAATTAAATGATCAATATTATGCTTAATTATATTATGTACATAACAAGGAAGTTGAAAAATCATCATAATAAAGAAATTATCCAATCTAACCCATTGCTACCTATTGTCTTCATCGGTAACTTCCAAAATTGACACTATCAATATTACCCTAGGATATTTTTTCAAATTCTCAGTCTTCTGACCTAAAAAAAGTTTGTTTACATTCTTTATATATGTATTCATTGCAGTGACCTAAAAAACCTAGTTTTTTTAGTTTGATTCAAGAAAGAAATTAATAATAATAATGATTTTATAACTTAAAATAATTGATTTTTAGATCAAACTAAAGAAACTTTAGGGTTTTAGGTCACTGCAATGAATAAATATATAAAGAATGTAATAACATTTTTTTAGGTTAAAAGATTGAAAATTTGAAAAAATATATTATGGTAACTATGATAGTGTCAATTGTGGGAGTCACCGACTAAGACAATGGGTATAAGCAATGGATTAGGTTGGATAATTTTTTATTTTTGATGATTTTTCAACTTCCTTGTTACGTAAATAATATAATTAAGCATAAAATTGAACATTGCTGTTTTTACAAAAAGTATATATATGTACATACTTTATATATATAGTATAAATAGTATGTATAGGCTTATTAACATTTTTTCAAATTTGAATAATTAGTAAATTTAAAAGAGAAACTGCTATCTTGACGATATAAGTACTTACCTACATATCGTCTTTTCAAGACGAATCCAAGGATATAAAAACAGATCTTTGAACAAACATATTTGAGATAAGTATTCTTTCTTCATCAGGACGGCAGCATAACATTTAAGACGAGCCTGTACTAAAAAAATACTTTTTTTACTTTTGCAATTAGCCCTCTTAAACTAAAGCATATTAGAGACACCTACTATAAAAGAAAATTATTTATACATTTTGAAATTAATTGAACAATAATTTTCAATTATTAAGAAATATGATAAAATTTACGTTTTTGTGATTGCTTTATCCTTTCGGGATTATATGTAGACGCGACCCATCACAGCAAGAAGTACGTTTATTTATGCTAAATAAAATATTAACATTTTATTTTGCATTATTTGATTAAGCTGCCTCCGAGGCTGCCTCAAAACAATTGCAATTATTTGAAAAAAAATATGTTTTCATTCTGGGAATAAAGTTGTGAACAAATTTTGAGCAACTAAAAATAAAAGGGAGAATAGTAAGAAAAATGAATAAATACCTATTGTTATTTTAATGTAAATTAATTTATTGAAATCAACACATAATTTCCTACATGTTAAATCATAAATCAACTAATGTTATCACAGCTGGTGGTTTACAGTCTGTATATTACTTTACACGCACAGCGTGATACATAAACAAAGGATATTATTTCCATGCTGATGCACGCAAGTAAGGCGTTTCTTTTTTCACAAGCGAGAAAAGTCGCGATCAAACGTTTTCACGTTGACTGGGCGCATGTTACGACTGTTATTTGATAAACTTCTCGTGGTATTGTTCTACGTCTGCTAAACCAACCGCAAGTCGAGAAATGAGTTTCCTTATAAATATAAGATTTTATCAGCTTTGTTTTTTAACTAGTACGTGAGTAGATTCGTATCTTATTTTTACAAATCGAATTAATTATTAAATTTCCGAAACTTCCAGCGAGATTAACAAAATCAACCTGTGTGTTTTTGTAAAACTTTAACAGCACGCGCAGCTTTATTCTGGTCCTTAACAGTGAACGATCGCGGCACTGCGTCAGTTCAATTTCAAGGTCAGCAGACGCCGAAAGCGATACCCGTTCGAATCGTTCAAAAAAGAATAAACCGCTAATTTCATACACGGCTATCACATTTAAAACTTTGTGCATCGAGCGTTTTCAAATACAAGTAAACAAACTTCGTAATACACAGTGTTAATAGGTTTTTGCATACAGAGAGAATTTTCTGATAAAAACTATGGTAAAAATGATTGTAAACGTGGTACACACCGACTTAAGGGTAAAAATTAACATTATTCATTATAATTTTGACCATTTAGTACGGTGAATGTTAGCGAGAATTAGGGCAATTTTGACCGTTCAGTAATCTAAATGTTAGCGTTCACCAGGGTAATTTTGTTCCCAAAAGTCAGAATGTCCCAGGTTTCCAATGATTTGGACAGGAATTTTTCTCCCTGTGCATACAATACAGCTGAGAAGGAATAATGTTTCGTTGCAGATGTCGCATCACGAGCACATGGCGCACATGATGGTAAACACGACGGGCGGGCCGGACATGTCGGGCATGCACGACATGAGCATGGGCCGCATGGATCACGCCAACACGAACCACCACATGGACCACGGCAGCATGAGCCACGACGGCGCCCAGGGAGCCATGGGCTCGGGCGACGCCTGCTCGGCCGCCTCTCACGCCATGCACGGAATGTCCGTGAGTGTCTTGTTCTCGATACCTACAATGCCTTTCCTCGCGCCGCTCTATTTTTACAAACGCTCGAGCGAGCCCATTGTCGTGCTTTCTTCGACGATTACATTTCTTCGATTTCTCAGATGGCTTTCCACGGCGGCTACTGCGAAAAGATCCTCTTCGAGACCTGGAAGATATCGACGGTGGGCGGCTTGATCGGCTCCGTCATAGGAATCGTCATTATGTCCGCACTCTACGAGGGCCTCAAGTATTACAGGGAGTACCTGTTTTGGAAGACGTACAATGCCTTGCAGTACAGGAGCGTGTCGATGCCCCAGGAGAAGAACGTCGTGAACGATGAGAATCGAGTCGTGCAGTGAGTTTTATTTTTGCATTCGATTTTCTGTGATTTACTGAATTAGTACAACTGGCAGTTAAAATTTGTTTACTTTTTTTTTTATTCATCGGTGTCATTCGCTGCACAGAAATCATTTAGTGCCAGTTGCTATAAATGTAAGATTTAGGCGAACATTATTTCAAAGCATTATCATTTTGCCCCTTCTAGTATGGTTGGCGAGGTTATCCACAAGCAACCGTAAGTAAATAATAACAAATTGAAAACGGTGTTTCTTAATTATTCTCTTTATAGTATCACACTACTAAGGCTTTCGTTCTTCTTCACACTGAGAGAATTCCTACTACAGCATGTTTTTCATTCGTGGAGAGAATACTTTTATAAAAACTAAAACCGTGAAAATAACGGTAATCACGAAGAGTCAGAATGATCCACATTTACCATGTGTATGGTATCTTTAATAATATTAATTGCTCGCTGGTTTTTATAAAAAAATACTCTCCCTTTAATGTTTATTTTTGTATTACGTATAATATAGTGGTTTTATAAGAAAATTCCAGTATTCTCATGGTATAATTAATACGTAGTTTAGATTAAAGATCCCGTTATTTTAAAAACAAAAAATTATTTTTCCGTGTTCAAGTTCTCACTACTCATTCTCGTAAGTCTGGTAGTACTACATTGCAACATTTGTTTCCTTCTTTTCTTTTTTTTCTTTTCTTTTCCTTTCTTTTATTAGTTTGGGGTTTCTCCCGCACGGTTGGAATTACAAGTTGATATCGCTTACGCGTAAATACCCAACAAATTTCCCTTTTCGAGATAACGGATTTTTAAACAAAATCTTGAGATAGCAGTTTTTTCCTGTTGCGTGCTGACACGGACAAAATTGTCGGGAAATGATTTAATGAGAAAATCTTATACCATGAATATAGTTCTGGCAAAATATTTAGATTGCTTCTGGTACACTCGGCTTTGAACAAAAAAAATACTTGTACAATTGGGGGGTCATTAGAAGGTTAGAAAGGAAGTTTTAAGTTTAAAAAGGACATTTATATTGCTTGATACGTGAATATTGTCTTTGGCAGGCCGACGATGCTGTCGTGGATGCACGCCTTCCAGACCCTGCTCCACATCGTGCAGATAATCCTGTCGTACTTCCTCATGCTGATCTTCATGACGTACAACTCGTGGCTGTGCGCCGGGGTTGTGCTGGGCGCGGCGATAGGCTACTTCCTCTTCGGCTGGAAGAAGTCGGTGATCGTCGACGTGACCGAGCACTGCCATTAGTGTTTGCTGCGCCGGCAGCAGCAGGCCGGCCACGGCGAGGCAGTCGACGATCCTCAGACTGACCTCGCGAATGCTACAGCAGCGGAGCTACCGTAAACTTACACACACACACACACACACACGTACATTTCTGACATCCAGCGCGAAATGCGGCAAACCCAACGTACATGCCGGCATTGAAAAGACACCCAATATGCTAACTGCGGGCTGGTTAAAAGACTGTAAAATATAGCAAAACAAAAAGAAAGAAAATAAAGAACTTTACGTGTCCGTCGTCTCAGGTCGGGCAGAGTCGATGCGAATTTCGGATCCAAAATTCGAGATGCATGGAGATGAATGCAACAATTTTTATAGAGATAAACTTGAGGTCGCTAAATTATTTTCGTGTACATCTTGGCTTTATGTTACCCTGGTGGCTACATCCCGTGAATTAGATGTTTAGCAACTGTGCGCGCGAAAAGATACACACGACTGAATCTCCTAGGAAAGTGTCGACTGATGAAACCTATTTTTATACAGCAAGTTGTGAACGTATTTGCTAATACGTATTTTAATTTATGCGATAATAATTATAATTTGCATTAGCCGTATCAAAAATTTTAACTCACTGAAAGATCGGTTAGCTGAAACAAAAATGCAGAAGAAAGTGCCTAAAATTTAAGCAAAATTATAAAATAAAAACTTTATTTTTACAGGTTTTTATTTTATTCTCTTACTTTTGATATTAAAAAATATTTATACCGCGACATTCTTCATTTTTAAAGAAATTACAATTGAGAAAATGTTTCTCAAGATAAAAAAGCCATATTACAAAAAAAAATTAATAAAATTGACGAATTCATCCTTCACTGTATAAAATATTCAATACTAAGTAATTTAAAAATTGATAAACTGTCATTTTATAACTTCCCGAGCTTTTAGATTTAAAATTTTTGACTCTCCGAGTCGACGTGGAGGGCACAAGCGCTGCACGAGTCAGATTTGGAGGTTTTTATGTAACCAAAATTTAATGTAATTGACTGGAGTGAAGGCATACTTAGATAACTGAGGAAAACTGAATTCACTGGCGTAACGTAGGGCTCTTTTCGAACGCACATTCAAGCAAATGGAATTCAAATTGTAAATACTGTTGATTCTAATGATATATAATTACGTTAAACGCGCATGAAATTGCGCACACATTCTACGATTCTTATTATTTAGTTTTTGTTTTATACGTGCGAACTTGCAAAAATTTACTTTTATACAATTATGTAATTAACAATATACATGGAAAAGGTGCGCGATGTAATGTAAGTTGTTTACTATGTAAAATAAAAGAACATATATATGACCTGTTAATGAAGGTTATGATATTAAATTGTAAAAAATATACTGTAAATTATTTGTTATACTTTTTAAGATAGAGAAAATAGGCTTAGATAATATGGTAAAACAAACCGAGTCAGAAAAAGCTCAGTGTAAGTTTATTTTATGCAAAATTTATAATCAAGATTACAAATTCTTAAGGCATAGACATTTGTTAAACTACGGTACAGCTTAAATTAATTTTTCTACATGATCCACATGAACAGAAAAGAATTATGTTAATCTGGGGGCAAGGGTCTGATTATAATAAATTATTAAATTAATTTAGAGTTTACAAAAGTAATTTTTCCTTACATACTCTTTCATTGCGGATTATAAGTAACTTAGAAAACGTCAAGATATACAAAGGCATTTTCACTGACAAATATTATTATGTATATTTGTACATAGCTTCATTTATTAGTACGTTTTATAAAAGGTCAAGTATGAAAATTGCATATATTATACAAACTCGTCCGTTAAACACAGCTGAGGTACCATAAGGTTTATTCTCTGCATTACAGTCTGATATGATGCGTTTATATAACATTCTTTTCAAGTAAAATGAAAAAAGCTTTTTTTTAAGCTTTTTATGTTTTAAAAATCACAATATAAAATATACCGATTGATTCGTTTTACGTAAACTTAAGAAAAAAAAATAAGACGAACAAATTTTTCTTAATTTTAACGAACATTAAAGCATTTCACCTTGTACAATAATAGCTTTTATTTTGTCTGCTTAGACAAGCAAAATACTTTCAAAGAGTCGCAGTTGCTTGATACAAAATTCACGATAATACATATATGCGTTTAAATTCTTGTATAGTTTTGTACATAGAAGCTTGCTTAAATTAGTTTTTGTTATTTTCAGATTAATAGATAACCCGAGCATTCCAAGAACAAGAAAATACTTTTTTCTTTTTATTCAAAATAATTTATTATATCGAGATTAAGATTATTCTAAGCTGCAAAAATTCATTACTCTTAGATCCGTGCTGCAACAATTATTAAGGCTAGTTAAAACCATACAGTTAAGCCGTGGCTACTCTAGTTTTATCCTTGAAACAGCGATAAAAGTAGCCAGCATATCATCACAAGCCAATGGCATATTAAACGAGGCACTAACTAATGTGAGCAACTCACGAAATGTGCAAAGCAATACACACGTATTCTCTTTTTACTTCATATAATACAATACAAATATTTAATAAAACAATATAATCAAAAACAGTAATTTGATAATATTGTAATAACTGTACAAAATACGGAAGCTGTAAGTTAATTTACAACCATTGTAAAATATTTCACTTCCAGAAATATTTGTACCTTTGCTAAAGGCCATTAAGATTAATCGGATAAGATATTGGTTTGTCACCGCATTATTTTACGATTATAAGCAAAACAATTTTCTCTTAACGTTGCGTTACAATTTCATTTACTTTAAACATAAATTAACAAATTTAATATTAATTTATCATTAACCGCACTAAATCGTCATAGTCATTATTGTGCATCAGTCAGTTCTGATAATTACGAAGTAACAGGTACAAGTTTCGGCACTGTTAAAAAATTTGTCTTTTAAATTAAATAGTGTATAGAAGAAATTAGTATTCAATTACAATTTTGAAATGTACCTTTCACTTAAGGGGGCTCATACACCAAAAGATATTTAGGAAATCAATTTTTTTAATTTTCGCTTCTAAGTGTTATATATATATATATATAGAAAATAGAATTTTTTAAATCATATGCCTATTTATTACGAGATAAAAAAAGTACTAATATTAATTCCACCTGTAATATTAAAATTATATTATATAAAATACTTTTTTTTGCTATAATTACAAAAATTACAAGTTTGGTTAACATATTCAGATACGTTTTAAAAAAGGACAATAACTGTCTTTGTAAATATTAAGGTAGAAATTATGTAAAAATCAGGGAAATACAGAAAAAAATTATTTGACTGCTATAAAGTATTGTGTAAAGTAACTATACAACATTAATTACATAAAACCTTTCTATTTGCAAAAAAAATTAATAACAAAAAAATAACAAATGTGCTTCTACCTAGAGTATGAAAAAATTTAGGCGCATTTACAACCCAACAAACTTTTACTTTCAACTTACGATTTTTTTAGATGCCTCTTAGAATCCTCAGACAATTTACAAGACCTCCGACGTTTCAATTTTTTAAAAATATTTAATCAATGAAGAACAATGTACTTTTGTATATAAAATGTGACGCACGATAATGAGCACTGAGATCAAAAGTATTATAAACAAATGCATATTGTTCTTCACTGATTAAGTATTTTTTAAAAATTGAAATGGCAGAGGTCTCGTACATTGTCTAAGGATTCTAAAAAGCATCTGAAGATAATCGTAAGTTTGAAAATAAAAGTTTGTTAGGTAGTAAATGCGCATAAATCTCTTCTTACTCCAGTTTGAAACACATTTGTTGTTATTTTTTTGTTCTTCAATTTTTTTCGTAAATAACAACATATTATCTAATTAATTCTGTGTAATTATTTTACACATCAAATATCTATTACAGAAAATTAATTTTTTCCGTATTTCCATTATTTTGACGGAATTTTCTCCTTAAGATTTACACCACATGCGTTGTCGCAGTGTATTGAATGATTGTGTCACACCGTGATAGTTATAAGATTATTGTGTCAACTGATTTAATTTAATATATTACATATACAAATATCTTTCATTGTTATTTAATTTTAATAATTCATATCAATTTAAATGAGATAAACAATTATTATCAAATGAATTCATATACATCTAAAATATTATTATCCACTTATTACGAACTCACAACCACCAATTTAACATGACTGAAAAAAAAAATAAAACCTAAAGAACATAGAGAAAAAAATGTATATATATATATATATATATATATATATATATATATATATATATATATATAATATACAGTTTTTTATATGATTATTTATATGTTATCATTAAAAAATTTTAACATCATTTAAACCAAAAGCAGGGGAGACTTAAATATTGAAAAAACACATTTTCAAGCCGCTCCCTTTCGAATGATATATAATTTATCTGCTTTGGATGTATCGTCAGAGCTGTTCGACTATCACAAGATTTGCCCATAATCTTTTAATAATTTTACCAATTGATTTCAAAAATATCTTTTTTTAAATTCTAATGTTAACAAGAAAAACTTAGTATGAGTCCCCTTAAAGTATTACCTTCATTAATTGCTTACATGCCTTTATCTATCTAACTTAAAAAATATTTTGGATGCTTTTATACTGTTTAACTTAAAACAAGTTTTCAGTGCAATAACTGAATAATAATATATAAATATTATATATATATAAAAAATACTGTCAAGTTCTGTGAATAACTAATCTGATCCAGATATAGGCATACAGCAGCTTGAACGGTGTGGGGATTGTTGTTTTGATAAATCAACTGTGTCTTCAATTGATGGTCGTTCCATATGAGCTTCAAGTCGTGTCCATGCTGCCACAGCTGCTCCAAATGCAGCTTCTACATTAGTTGCATCCTTAGCTGATGTTTCGACTAAAGGTGGGTCACCATTTTCTAAACACCAAGCTTTTGCTTCTTCGGTTGATACTTGTTTTTCTGATTCTGGAACATCCACCTATGATTTGTCGTATTTATAATAACAGAACAAATGCATATGTTTAAAAACTAAATATTTGAAAGCTTACTTTATTGCCAATGATTATAAATGGAAATGATGACTCCTCTTGAACATCTGCATAGTATAGAAACTCTGATTTCCAGAGAGTCAGATTCCTGAAACTGGTTCGATCATCAACTGCATACGTTAGTAAACAAATATCAGATCCTCGATAAAATGGAGTCCTCAGTGTTTTAAATCTTTCCTGTCCTGCAGTATCCCAAATTTGTAATGTATAGGATTCTCCATTTATTTCAATATCCTTGTTAAGAAACTCTACTCCAATTGTATGAAAGCTCTGTTCATCAAAATGATTTGACACAAACCTATTCATTAGGCAAGATTTTCCTACACCACCATCACCCAGAATTACTACTTTCAATAAAGTAGATCTCTGTGAATTACGATTAGAACCATTCGCTCTTTGTGTTGTCATTTTAAATAATTTTTAATACCACAGATAAAAATATTTTTAATAAATAATATCTCAGCAATCAATAAATATTAGCTGTATTTTTATATACACAATCTAAAAAAATTAACAGTATATAATAAAAATAAATGCATTGGAATAAAAATTTAATGTTTTTGATTTTATAACTTTGAAGTCAATATATAATTTCTATGTACAACAATACTACTACTCCAAATTCTAATCATCAGCTGCTTCAATATTATTTAAATTCATACTGATTTCAACTTGATCATCTTATTCTTCAGTCACTTTATTTTGCTTTATCATGTTGCTTAATAGTGTGACAATGCTCTGAGTCACTTACAAAGTTAAAAAAAGTCACTAAGATGTAAGATTCAAAACTGAGAGTGTGCAATATAATAAATACAGTCGAGAAAAACATTAGTTTCAAGATTCAACCTTCGTGTCTTTTCGTTGATCGTCCTTTTCACTAGCAAACATTGCAATACTCTCCTGATCAGTTTGTTGACAAGGAGAGTAATGGTAACAAATAAATCCAGTTCGTTTTCTTCGCATTCGCTAACTCAGCGTCTTCTTAAAAAAATTCCTTGGCAAGTTTTGGTCAATCCACCGTGAGAAACACTTGCTCATTTTCTTGGTCAGCCACTCCACGGAGCTTGTTTTAAACTTTTTGCATCGACTTGACAATTCGAGAAAAAGACGAATTTTCTAACCTCGGCGCACAACTTGTTATGCCGAAAGCTTTTCGCTGGAGTACAGATACTTGACAACCGACTACTATTTTGCGAGAGATCATACTCGTGCAAAAAAACTTGCAAATTTTTCGTCCACCGTCATTACGTATTAGAATGCACAGAATCAAAAATTTCCATTTGTCTCGCGCTAACAGACACGTCTTCTACTACTGATTTTCATTGTTTGCTCTTCGAGAGAATTTATATATATATATAACAAAGTTATCATGTGTACATGTACTCTCTTTCTTTCGTCGATTCGTCAGGTGATTCACGTTTGCGTGCGCCCGAACATATGTACATGCGCATATATACATATATACACACAATGTGGAAAGGCAGCAGCTTTAGGTATAGGTATAACAGATGCACTTGACAGGGGGAGGGGCATAGAAGCGCTCGAGTCGAGTGCGCACCTTACTGTAACACCCAGTGAAAACTTACTACTATCCGTTTGAAAATGATACTCACCCGACTGTTTCAGTTAATATCTTTAAGAAAAGAAATCGCCTGATATTCGGACCAATTGGATATTAAAGCTTAACTATTCAGTGATGAAATGACATAAGGTTGCGTTTAATAAAAATTATTAGTTTAATTATAATGTTAGATAATAGGAAGAAAAACACGGTTTTTTCGCCTTCTTTTTTCTAGCCGAATTTCCAAAGCTCGCCGTTTCGTTACAAATAATCCTGCTTGGTTGAAAAAAATTTGTTCACAATTTGTAAAAACAAAAAGAAATGTATCTCAGTAATGAAAAGTCGACGAAAAGTTGGACCGGCTTATAAAATTGTAAAAAAATTCTATAATTATAACATAAGAGAAATAATATAAAAAAAATTAATATTTTTCTACGTTTCTATTTAGCTTGCTTTGTTTCGGCGTCAAAACACGCAATCGATTTTTTACCCTGGTTAAAAAACTTATGATACCGAATAAGACCTGATAAAACCGGGTTCAAATTCCGGACAAGACAGGATTGGTTTTTTGATCTCATCCTGTCTTATCCACACGTATCCGGAAATAGCCAAGTTTTTATTGATTTGGATATGACCATATGAAACAGGATTCAAAATCCGGATAAAACAGGATAAGATCGTATAGGTTTATTTTACAATCCGGTCTCATACGTTTTTTTAACCAGGGTAGGCACTTCCCAATAACTTAGGACTCTAAGATGTTGCACACGTATGTATTATTGATGACAATACAATAACATGAAAAATAAATTGTATGCCCATCGCTACGAAACGAGCTACTTCTTTCCCTGAAAAGCGAGACCAAAATTACACTTCTTGCCCGCAAAACTGATTAGCGGGAGAAAAGTAAACCTTTTCCCTCAAATGCGGGAGAAAAGTAATTTTGTTCCTCGCAAATATGGGAAAAATATGACTTCACTAGAAACTAGTTAAAATTCCTTTATTTCATCAAGTTCTACCAATAACCCTGATTTTAGATTATATTTTAACAATATTTTCTTTTAGCAGTCCATTATTCCCGCTTTCCAAGTCAAAAGGTGGCCACAGTTGGTATGGGCATAAAGTACTATATGTAACTCGAGAAAAAGTCTATTTTTCCCGCGGGTGAGTATACTGCTCGAGTTTCGTTTCGCTCGCTCGAGCAGTAAACTCACCCGCGGGAAACATATTCGACTTTTTGCCCTTGTTACATAATGTACTATTGTTTCATCTCATCTGAATCCAGAAATGTAAGATTATTCATTTTATATATATACACTTTGTATGAAGCTGATTCACATATACTAAATAAAATACTGTATTTGTGCATCTGCATATAATGTATATGTATGTATGTGTATGATTATATATGTATAGCTGAGATTTTACAAAAAAGAAATTTTTTCAAAAATGGAATGACTAAAAAGTACAAAATAAAATAAATAACAAAATTTTAAAGACTACGTTTTTATTAAAGTGTACTAAAAAGAAATAAATAATTTTGGTTTCTGCAGAATATCGATCGTGCCAAAGTTTGCCAAAGTTTGCCAAAGTTTGCCAAAGTTAGCCAGACTTTGCCAAAAGTGTGCCAAAAATTGTCATGTGTGCCAAAAAGGCTAATTGGACACGGTTTGTAGACATTAGGCGTACTCTGGCAAACTCTGACAAACTTTGATATATTATGACGCACCAAGGCAAACTTTGACATAGTTTGGCAAACAACATTTTTTCACTAGGGTGATATAGCAGTATTTTCACGATTACATTACTTACTATATTACTGAAAATAAAAGCGTGGGCTCTCATCTAAAGCTTCAAGTATGTTATGTATTAATTAATATATACGCTAATGAATATTGAAGAAAATATTCGAAGAATATTCAGAGCCTAAGGTGCTGGTAGAGACATCTCAAACATTAATTAATAAAATATAAATCTTGATGAGCGCCCCACGCTTTTAATTTTAGTAATATTATAATATAGTAATGTAATCGTGAATATCAGTAATCAGAAACCATAATTATTTATTCCTTTTTAGTACATTTTAATAAAAGCGAAGTCATTAAAATTTTTTTATTTATTTTATTAGTAAGTCATTTAAACATTAGGCCTTTCTTCCTACGTTACAGTAGCTGGTAGTTAATTTTCCGAATTCGGAAACAAAGCCGAGATGAGACTCAGCTAGGGTGAAACTTCTTATATTATATGAAGTTCTCGCTCGAACAGGCCTTCGCTCGCTAATATCTTTCTAAATATTGAAGATTTACGACGAGCTACTTAAACATATAAAGCACTGTTTATCTCCTTAAACTTTGAACTGCTATTATTCAAAATTTTTATTTTTAATTAAGTATTTCTTGCAATTTTATAAGTCTAGTTCGACCTCTCTTCGACTCTTCATTGCCAAGATATATTGTTTTTGTTTTTACAAATTTTGAACAATTTTGTAATTTTTTTGAAAATTTCCTGCACGTGCGTGTTTTTGAATATTTAGGGTATGTGCTTGATTTTTAATAAAAATTTAAGGTACATAATTGCACGTGCCTTATTTTTATGAAACTGCACCTTCGGTGCATAAGAATATCATTGTGTTTCTATATATACTAAATTGGTTATTTTTGGGCGATAATACATTTTTAAACTAACTAAATATTTAAAATTTATAAATCACGCAAACGCCGCTTACTTTTTATGTTTATGTTGGATACGAAGATGTGATTACAAGTGAAACCGAATGATTTTGGATAAAATTATAGATGTGCCGCGGTAAAAACTGAATTTTTTTAATGAATCATCATAGTTTTTAAAAATTGTCTATTACCCATTCTAATTTTAGTATATCAAGGGGCACATAAATACGACACGGATCATTTTCTTTGTTTTTTAATCAACGATAAATATTGTATTTCAAAACTTTGCTATAATTAGAAGATTTTTAGAATTTCCGAACAAATATTTAAAGTGCCATAACTTTTTTTCAGAATGAGGCACACAAATGAGGTTCAACAAAATGATATGAAAGTCACTATATTATGAAACAAGATGTTTTTGTAAAACTAAAGAAAAATCTTTTATCGTCAATTTTAGACTTTAAAAGAAAAAAAGTTGACAAAACATTGTGGAAATTTCAAACTGTGAAGTACTGTGAAAAACTATGACAAATGTGTGAAAAACTCTGTAAAACCATAAAATTTCGTGAGAAACGGTGAAATTAGGCTTACATTTGGAACAGGGTTTTAAAAATATTATAGAATATTTCAAAAATGTTGTCACAGTTTCTACATAGCTTTTCAGTTTTTCAGTTTCTCACATTTTATCACAATGTCTCACAGTTGTAATTTTCTTTATATAAGAGAATGTAACGAAAAACAATATGAAACTATCACTTCCGTGTCGCGGTCGTGCCTAAAAATATAAAAAATTGTGAAAAAATGTGCATATTTGTTTGTAACTGATGTTCCAAAAGTACGTATATTTCCACAGTTTTTCACACTTTCTCACATTTCTTTCACAGTTTTTCACAGTTTTTCACAGTTGTCATTTTCAGTAGGGAGGAACTAGAGAAGATGATGGCGCGCTCCACGCACCAAGATTATCTTGCCACACATTCAATTTTCTTTTGTGTTAATCAAAATATCGAAATTAGAATTCTATTGTTGATAGAAATCATGGATAAATGCTATAAAATAACCTTAAGAAATAAGAAGAATGGCCGAATTTCAGCGTATTTGTTTATTTAAAAAATTCAAAACCATAAAATTCGAAACATTATTTGCTTTATTAGTTTCACGTATTTTTTAAATTGTCCAAAATTGTATCCTAGTCAAATAAATTACAATTTACGATTTCAGTTTTTGATCACGCGTACATTATTAATTAAAATAAACTACTTTTTGGTTGCATGTTTAGTAAGTAAAACGTTAATTTAATAGCTTATGAACAATTTTTGGGTTACTTTTTAATTATTTAATGATTTAACATATTTTGTTTTATTAAAAATAAATCATGGTAAATTTTAACGCATTCCCGCAGTGTTTGCTGTATGTCATCAAGTAAACATACCTAATGGAAAAAATCTCAATGATATTGTTAAAAATAACATAAGATACAAAAATAGTTTAAGAAAATAACATTTATTAAAAATACAGTAATATGTTGAACTTTTCATGACATGTCTGGTACAGTATAACATTAGCAGGAGTTAAAAAGTTTAATTCGTCACAGACGTCAATATTAATTTACATAATCTAAAATTGCCACAGCCAGTTTCGTGTACAACACCATAAATTAAAGACGACAAAGTATTTTTGATAAATACATATCAAAAGTAAGCATTGCAGTAAATGTAATCAATTAAATAAATTGATTCAATATCTTGAACGATATCCTTACGATGTTCATGAATGTATAGTTAATGCGTTTGAAGTAGATTCGGTGCTACGTAATCGAAGTCCTAAAATTAAAAATAAATTATTATATTTGATTAAATAATTAATGACTATAGCTGATTATGAAGAATCAGTTATAATTGTAAATTAAAAGTATTACTTACTTCAAAAATAACTTTCTCTGAATCACGCAAAGGAACGGAATCGTTGGACTTTTCTAGGCTTCTTCCGAAAATTTCTTCGGAATTTGCAGTTTCATCGGTTCTTTTGAAAATAGGTTCAAATTTTCGAGCTAGCAAATTGTCCCAATTAATATTTTTAAAAAACGAATGGGTCATCAATTCTTTAGCTCCTGTTGGTCCAGAACCTAATCTTTCCGTTGGCTGAACCTGAAAATGTAAATATTACATTATTTTGTTATTACAGATTATTATTATATATTAACAGTAGAATACGATAAACTCACTTTTAGCAGTTTGCAAATTAAATCTTTGGCTTCTGCAGTAACGATAACTTTGGTTTTTTTAAAAGAAAATTTTCCAACCTTAATGTTTTGCAGCGTTAAAGGGCGATCATCCATATCCGTAAACGGAGGCTACAAAAATAAGTTACAATAAGTTCATTAACTTTCACGCAGCACTTAATCTTGTGCGACAATGTACTAAAATATCCCAAAACTCGCAATATTCTACTTACAGATCCAAACAGCATATCGTATAATAGGACGCCTACACCCCACCAATCTAAGGTATGGTTGTATACGCACTTTAGCACCATTTCTGGGGACCTAAAAAATGTTGTTATGTATACATATAGGATGAATTTTATTATTATTTATACCTAACGAATAAATAAAAAAACTTACATGTAATCCAGAGTGCCGCAGAATGTATACGTTCTTTTTTTTTCTAGTTTGAGACGTTTACACAGACCAAAATCGCATAATTTAATGTGACCATCTGAATCTAACAAAATATTATCCGGTTTTAAGTCCCTAAACAAAATAAAAATTAATTTATTACGTTTTAAGATCATCAATTATTGATTTAGGAAACAATTATTTAACTACCTGTAGATAATGTGATTTTCGTGAAGATATTTGATTGCTAGTATAACTTCAGCTGCATATAAGCTAAACAAATAAAAGATAACACTCTTGAAATAATATTCAAATTATTTAAATTAATTAAAAATAAAAATGAATATCTACCAAGCTTTGTCTTCGGAAAGTGTATGAACTTCTTCAAGATAATTAAAAAGATCCCCACCAGGCATGTATTCAAGCCCAAGATAGAAACGATCATCCGACTCAAATGCGTAAAAAAGTTTAACGATGAATGGGTGCTGCGTGTAAAAAGGATCAATTATAGTAATGATTATTATATATTCTTAGTATAGATCATAATAATAGATATCACTATATGTGTTTATATATATATTACCTTGATATTTTCTAAAACACTTCTTTCCGATTCAATATTTTCAATTTTCTTTTCACTTCTAACTATTCTTGATTTCTTTATCACCTTAAAAAATAAATTATTATTAGAATAAGGAAGGCATAAATAATAACATTGAATAAGAAAAGCAGCCGATAGTAAGACATACGCACCTTTAGAGCGCAGATAGTTCCGTGATCTCTGCCAGTTTTCTTTCTAACAAGATAAACTTTACCGTAACCACCATCACCTAAATATTTTCCAAAATCAAAGTCTTCGGGCGTCAGTTTCTCTTGCTTGCAGTTTATGCACATTTCATTCGATGATACACTCATACTGAACTTAGTAATATAGTATCATTCACCAGATATTCGTTGAGCCACTTTTAAAGCGGACGGGTGTCCGACTGCAGATGACGGATCAAACTCAGTTAAAGTTTAATACGATTGACAATACGAAGGTTCTGTAAGTACCAATCCACAAACTCTAAGTTCTTCGCGGAAACTGAGCGTATTATTACAATGCTATTGTTCAATTAGCGTTCTGTAAATAGATTACCATTGAATAGTAGGTACACTCAGATTTGAAATAAATACACTATGATTTGTCAAATATGTTTCCCGCGGCTAAGTTTACACTATCACTTGTACATATCCCGCGATTGGGGATATGGCGCGCGTAGTCCGAGAGCGGGCAATTTCAATCTTGTTTAATTTATAAGTTCACTTAATAAAATACAAGATCTCTATTTACACCTTTGAATATTCTAGCACACTTAATATTAACAAGTACACGATAGTGTAGAAAATATCACGACGTGGACTCTAGGGCGGCCCAGAGCGATCTGCCCTTAAAAGTCCCGATCCACCTAGAGCCGTCCGAACATCGCTTATCGGGGAGAGGGGATGCGTTTGCTGACATCCTTGCGTACTCCTGCAGGGTGATTTCAGGTAGTTTGTAGATCGGTACGTGTCGGCGGCACGTGCGGACTTGCATGTAATTACGACGCTTTTGGAGGGGAGCGAGGACAATGTTGGTGTCATTAAGATGGTCCGTCGCTCGCTCGTCCTTTCTAGGTACCTGTAGCGTTGGGGTTTGCCGTTTCTCCAGCCTAGACGGCTAGACATGACCCTTTTGTTGTTGCGCTTATGCCGATCAAAAGTAACGTCAAGTCTGAGCCTTTGCTATACTAGTGACCAATAATATATAGCGTGCGTTTGAATATTCGCGCGCTAAGTATAATATCCGCGAGACTCGCGGAACTTGCGGGCGTGCATCAGCGTTGGACCTCGAAAGATTCAGAAAGTCCAAACGCTACGTTCAGGTCGTTGACTATAATATTTCTCTAGGACTTTCTGAATCTCTCGTGGTCCAACGCAGATGCACACCCGCAAGTTCCGCGAGTCTCGCGGATAGTATACTTAGCGCGCGAATATTCAAACGCACGCTATATATTATTGCTCACTAGTATAGCAAGGCTCGGACTTAACGTTACTTTTAATCGGCATAGGCACAACATCAAAAGGGTCATGTCTAGCCGTCTAGGCGGGAGAAACGGCAAACTCCAACGCTACAGGTACCTAGGAAGAACGAGCGAGCGACGGACGATTCCCCGGGCCGTCCTAATGACACCAACATTGTCCTCGCTTCCCTCCAAAAGCGGCCTAATTACGTACAATTTAGAGAAATAGTATAGTCAACGACCTGAACGTACTGTTTGGACTTTCTGACTCTCTCTAGGGCCAACGCTGCGTGTGCGCCGTTATTATCTAAGGGCGCTTTTTAATCCAGCACCGAGCTCCGTAGACCGGCACTGGCTTTCTAATCTGGCACCGAGCTCCTTATTACCGGCGCTGGCTTCTTAATCCGACGCCGGGCTCCGTAGACCGGCGCTGGCTTAAAGAGACAGTGCCGGGCTTCCTAGGCCGGCGCTGGCATCGGAAACTATAGTGCCGGGCAGGCCGAGCTGCGTAGAGTCGTAGACCCTACACGGAAAGAAGTTTTAGAACATTATAGCCTCTATACCCCATTAGCCAGGCTTGCCATGGCAAAATCGCGGCAATAGTTGATGTGCAATGTTTGTTAGCAATTTGCTTCCAACTTGCGCTCAAGAAATGACGAATATCAAGGATTGATGTCAATGTGCCATAAAATGTACTGCAATTGCTTGCCATCAAATTACTGTTGCTACAAGTTTTGTATATCAATTTGCTTTCAACTTGTTTTCGATATTATTAATATATTATATTATTTTATTTTCAATATTATTCACATAATATTCAATAAAATTACTCATATATGCGACAGTGCGAGATAGAAAGGGAGGAAATTGATAACAGCACATTGATGAAAATTTGTGTAACATAAAAATCGAGAAATGTGACGACAATATGATGGCAATTTATGCCTATGATACACCTGCACATCATGAGCAATAGTTGCTGTAATTTTGCCTTCACTTTGCCCTCATAATTTACTTCATTACTTGATACAAAATTTCCAGCATATACGGACACACAGCAATGGCTCAGTAGCGCTCCCATAATTTCGTACCATAATGTTTCTCGCCATAGGTTGCTGAAACCTGTCGAGACTGCCAAGCTAAAAGTAACCCTAATATTCTCATATTTTATCCAGATCTAAAGTCAACACTGGGTCAGAAGAGTCTTTTCAATGTAATAAAACAACTGAATTTGCAAACAGTATTATAATTGCAGTTTGATAATTAGATTAGAAAGACCCTTCTGACCCAGCGCTGACTTTAGTTCTGAATAAAACATAAGAATATTATATGTTATTTTTTATCACATTTAAAAAAAATTTTATGTAAGTAATTTCTCATAATCAATAGGGCAAGGTAATGGTGTGAGCGAAATTTCACAAGATTACTTAAAATAGTTTGAGAAAATAGAGTAAATCAAACTTTCAGAAAAACCTATACACAGATAATAAGATTGAGAATTTAATCATTCAGGGTAAAATAAAGATATATAAGCTATCTAGATTTTCTAATATTTTTACTTTTAATATCTGTGTATTGGTTATTCTGAAAGTTTGATTTATTTGATATTCTCTTAAACTATAAGAAGTTATTTATTGAAATTTATCCCACAACATAACCAAGCATTATGGATTTTGAAAACAAATTAAAAAAAAACTTCTTTGAAACTAACATATAATATTCTCATGTTTTATCCAAATATAAAGTCAACGCTGGCTCAGAAGAGTCTATTAATGTAGTTATAAAACTATAATTAATACAATGTTTGCAAGCTCGTGTTTATAATTACATTAAAAAGACTCTTCTAACCAAGTGTTGACTTTATAAATGAATGAAACAGGAGAATATTATAAGTTACTTTCTAAGGGATTTTTCTTAAATTTATTTTAAGTGAATTTTCATAATCAGATAGGGCTACGTAATGGTTTAGGTAAAATCGCAAAAGATTACTTTAAGTAGTTTAAAAGAAAATGGAGTCAAACAAACTTTCAAGTTACCCATACACAAATATTTATTTATTTGAAAGTAACACATAATATACTCATGTTTTATTCAGATATAAAGTCAACGCTGGCTCAGAAGGGTCATTTTAATGAAATTATAAAACTATAACGTTTGCAATTTTACCTAAACCGTTACGTAGCCCTATTTGATTATTTAAAATTCACTTCAAATAAATTTAAATAAACTTTAAAAGCATTACTCGCATGACAGTAATCAGCGCAAAATAAACACGACGATCTTCGAAGTTTTCAGAAAAGCATCGAATACTAGCGCGCGACATTCGCATGAATCTCTTGCCATCGTGGTACGAGCTCCCTTGCGAAGAGTAGTTAGGCCACGCCCCCTTGAGAATTCAGCTGAGAGCAGATGTATACATCCTATAGGAAAAACGACAAACCCATGAATATACAAAACTCGAGCGAATATGATGGTAAATTTGCTCTGCACACCAAGTCAACAACAACGCAGAATGCGCGCGAAAATCTCCGAGCGGCGAGTTCCCGCAAGGGGGCATGGCCTAATCGCTCATCGCAAGAGAGCTCATACCACGAGGGTAAGAAAGACATGCGAACGACGCACCGTACACGATACTTTTCTCGTAGCTCTTTCGCGACAATAGCGCATTGACTCGAGGCGGTAAGCGCAAGGTCGTCGTGCTTTTTTGGCGTTGAGTACTACCGTACAGCTAAAGCATGATTTTAATACACTACTGGCCTTACTCTTGTACTAACTTTATTTAAAACAAGAGCGAACAATTAAAGCGCGTCGTTTGATGCGATAGGCGTAACAAATTTCTTTCGGTGCAGCGCGCCCGTCGGCGCGGCTCGGTGCTTGCGTAAAACGCCAGCATCCCCAATAACCAAGTGTACAACAATTTGCCAGCAACTTGCTGCATATGATTTGTGATGGATTTACGCAAATTTGACGGCAATCTGAGTCCTCATTTGCTGCAAATTTTGCATCAAGAATTGAACTCAATTTATGGCAGCAAACTGAAGGCAAAATGACGACAATTCTTGCTGAGAAGAGCATAACAAAAGTTGCTGTCATTTTGCCATCACTTTGCCTTCAATCATGGGACGCTCAAATTTGATGCAAATTTTGCGCAAATTAATGATGATCGGTGAAAATAAATATTTTACGTGTATTTTTATGTAGTTTAACAAAAAAGAAATGTCTAGTAAGTTATTAAATACAAATTTCTTCATAAATAAATCGGAAAAAAGATGATCAACGCTTTAGCCCACTCGACCACCAACTGAATTGTTAAGAAATGACAAAAACTCGCATATGATGATCAGTTTAAATGCTGTTTAAACTTCATTAAGAATTTTTCTTCAGTTTTTATAATTTATTAATTACGTTTCAGTATTATTTTGAAGAATAAAACGATTTATAGGGTATTTCAATGAATTTTTTTAATATTAATGTTATAGTACTTAATCTTTTCAGAGTTTGAGTAAGAAAAATTGATATGATAAGTCATACATAAAAAGTAATTCATTCATTGCTTTAACTATGTTAATAAACGAAACTATATTTTTTAGAAGATTATTTATATTTAAATATCAACAATCTAATAATTTATTTCAATATTTTTACATAATAATAATAATAATTTTGTTACAACATTTATAAATTATTTTAAAAATAAACATTTGTAGAAAAAGTTACATTATTATTTCATTTTTTTTTTAATTGAGTTTTACTGCTATAAACAAAATATATTGTTATTAAACATTTACTAGGATTACCTATTGATTTTGTATCTACTATGGTAGGTATTATTATGCTCCTGTGACTTTTAAATTATAAACTTGAAGCAGTATATTTATTTTTTGCTATAAAAAATAGGTAAACATTATTTTTAGTAATAAATCTGTAAATTTATTTTAGTAATTAATTATTTTGATGTCTATATTCTTACGTATAGAAATTAATTTTTCATATCTACACGGAAAGGGGTTTGTGCGGAAAAATCTAATACATAGTCAGAGTGGCAGCGGTTTTTCGCCGATCAAGAGAGACTTTTGTCGACGTTCTCCCCATTACCATGGTGCAAACAGAAACAAAAGATACGCGAACCAAGCGAGCTGGGGTAGAAAGTATAAGCGAAATTTGGCGTTTGGTAGCGTAAAAACCCCGACCAGTATTGTAAAACGCGATTTTAGGTTTCTGAAAGAACGGGCATACTCATAATATCAATTTTACAGGCACAATCTTCTTTTTGTGTAGACTTTTGTAAAAACTGGAATAAAGAATTGGGTTTTCTTTCAGGATGAAACATTAGTAATTTTTATGTTGACTAAAGTTTACTTTGACGAATATTGATAAACTTTTTATAATTTTTTAATTTTATTTCTACTAATTGTGGCAAACTAATTTTAAACAGATGAGGATTTATTTCTGTTCTGTAAGGTAAAAGTACCAGTAGCTGGACGCTTAGTAGCGTGAAGTAAAGTAAGCGATTATTTAAAGCGTGACAATCATATTTTAATGATTATTTTTGGATTCTATTGAATGATTAGACTTCACTTAACAAATATATAGTAAAATAAATATTTTTAATATTGATTTATTAAAGAAATAACTGAATCTTTGAAAAGTTGCTATGTACCAGTACCTGGACACGGAAAACAGGACTGTCCTAGTGTCCCAATTTGCATGTCCTAGTACCTGGCCATCAAATTCCAACTGAATAAAAAATGATTTTAACTCGCTTAAACATTAAAATATAAGATTTGAAATAAATGATTGTCAAGACAGTTAATTTTATAAATTTTTAAAGTAAAAATAATAGAATTATAATTAAGTAGGGAATAAGGTTATAGATACATTCAAAAGACCTCTGATTTAAGATTTTTCTTGTTTTATTTTTTTCTTTTGTAATATTAATTTTTTAATCTCAACATTAATTTTTTTCGCTTCTTCGGCTGCACCTTTCTTTACTTTCTTTTCGTTTTCTTTTTGAATTTTAGCATTTTCTCTCTGTCTTTTTCTTTCTTCTTTTTCCATCAGCTTTTCTTCTTTCCCTTTTTGAATTTTCAGGTGATGAGCTTGCCAATCTTCTGAGGTAAGTACAGTAGTGATTTTTATAGCATTTTATTTCTTCTTAATAGGGATTTCTTGAGGCCAAGCGAATGCTTTTTTGAAAGGAACTGGAACATTTAATAGCTTACGGCCATCCCTCCTTTAATTGCAGCCAATGCCTTCGCCACAGATTCTTGCGTGTACTCCTTCTACCCATTGTAGCATTTCTGAAAAAAGAAAAAGAAACTAAACATGTAGATTTTAATTTCATGAACATACATTTTTAGGTTAAGAGGTTAGGATTTGAAAAAAATTACTTTTTTCGCTATTGATTTACATAACAATATCATAGAAATGTATATTAAATATATTTAATTAAAATACTTACGAGTTTTGGTTCAAAAAGCTCCAAAAAATCAAGAAAGTCGTTAAACAAAAAATGTCCAGCTACACGTACAACTTTTCGGAGCAGGGAAAATCACTTTTGTCCCAGTACCTGGACGGTCGGTCAGGTACTGGTCACACAGTCATATCGTGTACCAGTAGCTAGACACATTAATTGAAACGTATAAATATTTATTTTGCAATATATTTGCAATTCAGACGTATTTTTAATGTACCTATAAACATAAAAAAAAATTGTTCGGGCCACGAAACATTAAATAACGCCAGTTATAATCTTAACAATTGTGTCGTGTCTCTTAACCCTATTTTAAGAAAATGGACGACATCGATCAACGAGATTAAACGCGGCGGTTATAATAGTTTTTAAAGTTTCAATTACAGAGATAAATGCAAACAAAAAATTGTATAAGATGTATCTATAATTGAAATATTTAAATAAATTTTAATTATATACAAACTTTATTTTTAGAGCTTAATAATAATTAAAACGTATATGAATGGCCAGGTACTCGTACATGTCCAGTTACTAGTACTTTTACCTTATACGACTTTTCATTAATAACAAAATTTGATTGTGTTTTGTTATCAATTGTTTGAAAACTAATGCATTTATTATGAATGCAACTACACATCAAATTGCCGTCAAATTGTGTAGCATATAATGATAACAATTTGCAGGCAATCTGAGTCCTCATTTGACAACAACATTTTGCGTCAAGTCGTGACATCGATCATTACTTGATAACAACTTTACGGCAAATTGATAGCAATTCTGACAGAGCAACTATTGCTGCTATTTTGCTACAGCAACTTTGGTTATTGGGGATCGGTCTACATGAGCTCGAGCGCAAGTAGGTACATGTCCGCGCAGCTTTGGCATGTACATGCGAATAGCGTGAGGTAGCAGATCTCGGCGACTTTATGCATGCGACCGCGCTCACGCACTCAAGTCGGTCTTAATGCACGCGTGGCGTTGTCGCGAGGCATGCATATTGCCTTCGGCCGCATATGACTTGCCTGCTCCGGATCTTCAGAGCGAGCGCTCGCTCTGAAGCTCCTCCGCGCCTTGCATCGCATCGCGACGCTTCGCGTTTTGCATTAGAGGCACGACCGAACTCAGCTCGCGCGAAGCGCTAAACTAAAACTTACATTTAACGCTGACACTATTCTCTGTTTATTTTTACAGAAATCAGTAAAAGAATATTGTTTTTTTTTTAAAAGAGGACATCTTTAAATACTTTTAAGACCGATTGGGCGTGCTGCACCGCAATTGTTATTAAATGATGTGTATAAAAAATCGTTTTTTAGGCTGTTTCTTGTGTAAAAGCATTTTTTTTAATATTTGCTACCATAAAAAGTTGTGTTTTTATGAGATCTACAACTTTTTTATGAAATTTTTTTACGTAAAATGCATACCAGCAAAGTTTTATAGTAAGAAACTGCATTTTTCGATGTCAAAAATCGTTTTTGGACTATTAACTTGATTTAAAAGTATTTTCATAAATAGATATCAACGGGAAAAAGTTGTATTTTTCAAAGATCTACAACTTTTCTATTTAACTTTTTTTTGTAGAATGCTTAGTTTTCAAGTTATAGCCCAAAACCCCTTTTTAGCGATTTTTTATAGTCACCGCATTCAGCGTATATTTGCAGGATTAATCTCAAAATAGGACCATCAAGTTGTTATACTTAGAAAAGTTTCCAAATAAGTTTTGAGCCTGATGCGCTAAGATTTCGCGGAGATAATCGTGTAACATTAATTTTTTTTTTAAAAACACGTAAAAACACGTAAAAATAAGCAAAAAGTGCTCGCAATTTAAAAAATACGTACAGGATCGGGATAAAAAAATAAAATTTCATATTGTGCTGGAGGAGATCTCTCCTAAAATTTCATCCCGATTGGTAAAAAATTGCGTGAGATATCGTATCGCACATATTTTTCGCTAACGAAAGTATAAGGCACTTCCGTGTTGCGCTCGTGCAAAAAAGCGAGCGTGCATGTACACCAACATCGAGAGTACCCCGTGCGCCATTTACTCCCAAAACAATTAATTGGTATAAAATAACATGCATGCACGCGAGTCAATCGTAGTAGTGGTGTATAATACGCGTTTGAGAGTAATTCATTTTGACGCGCGTAAAGTGCGAAAATGATCATTAACGCGATGTTCATGCTGCAAGAATCGTCTAAAATTGACGAAAATCGTTAGCCTGGCTTTATTTTTGCGCATCACACGTCTATGGAATAATAGATTCAGCTTGAAAATAGTAGCGTGTCTTTTGACTTAAAAAGCGAAGGACAGGACTAAATCCGAAGAATTTTTCGAAAGGTTACGATTGTAATTGTAGTCCTATCTTATGCTCATTGCTTATCGGAAGCGAACGGAAAAGTCGGTATACCTTAAACACCATCGCAAAGCTTTTTCCTGCATGTTGTGCCTCTTAGGAAAGCGCGAATTCCATCTTTAATATCGTACTTTTATTTCACTGACTTACGGCAACATCATAGCTTGCAATGATATTGAGTCAAGCCATGAGACCAGATTTCTCATCCGAAAATCATTCTTCAGGGAATGCCATAGTCCTGTTTTATATTTTTTCTATCGACCTTAGTTTACATTCCACTTTTCGGCGAAACGGCGACCGGAAATGAGTTTCCCTTTTGGGAATCGCATTCTGAGGGTCTAATAAAGGGCTCTCAACCGTTTTTAGGCACGACCGCGACACGGAAGTGCCTTATATATTCGTTAGCGAAAAATGTGTGCGATAGGATATCTCACGCAATTTTTGACCAATCGGGCTGAAATTTTAGAAGAGATCTCCTCCAGCACAATATGAAATTCTATTTTCTTTTTATCCCGATCCTGTACGTAGTTTTTAAATTGCGAGCACTTTTTGCTTATTTTTACGTGTTTTTTTTTTAATTAATGTTACACGATTATCTCCGCGAAATCTTAGCTGATCAGGCTCAAATTTTTTTTGGAAACTCTCCTAAGTATAACAACTTGATGGTCCTATTTTGAGATTGATCCTGCAAATATACGCTGAATGCGGCAACTATAAAAAATCGCTAAAAACGTTTTTCTGGCTATAACTTGAAAACTAAGCATTCTACAAAAAAAGTTAAATAGAAAAGTTGTAGATCTTTGAAAAATACAACTTTTTCCCGTTGATATCTATTTATGAAAATACTTTTCACTCGAGTTAACAGGCCAAAAACGAATTTTAACATCGAAAAAAACAGCTTTTTACCATATAACTTTACATCTATGCTTTTTACACGGAAAAGTTAAATAGAAAAGTTGTAGATCTTTGAAAAATACAACTTTCTTTTCTGGACACCAAGACGCGAAAATGCTTTTAAATCAAGTTAATAGTCCAAAAAACGATTTTTGACATCGAAAAATGCAGTTTTTTACTATAAAACTTTGCAGGTATGCATTTTACGTAAAGAAATTTAATGAAAAGTTGTAGATCTCATAAAAACACAACTTTTTATGGTAGCAAATATTAAAAAAAATGCTTTTACACAAGAAACAGCCTAAAAAACGATTTTTTATACACATCATTTAATAACAATTGCGGTGCAGCAAGCCCAATCGATCTTACAATTATTTAAAGATGTCCCTTTTTCAAAAAAAAACAATATTGATTAATAAATAAATAAATAAATATTCTTTTACTGATTTCTGTAACAATAAACAGATAATAGTGTCAGCGTTAAATGTAAGCTTTAATTTAGCGCTTCGCGCGAGCTGAGTTCGGTCGTGCCTCTAATGCAAAACAAAACACGAAGCGTTTTGCATGCCTTGTATCGCGATGCGATGCAAGGCGCGGAGGAGCTTAAGAGCGAGCGCGAAGCACTCGCTCTGAAGTTCCGGAGCAGGCAAGTCATATGCGGCCGAAGGTCGCGTGTGGCGCGCTATTTTTGGATTTTTCGCCAAAAATGTTAATTTATCGAGGTAAATCAATATTTGTTATAGGAAGTCGTTGTGGTTGTTGCCATGTCGGTTGCTATGGAAATCAATACAAATACTGATTTGCTTATTTGCATTTAGCAATAAATTAAGTTTCTGGCGAAAAATCATAAAAAATCGGTTAAGCGCCCTTTATTAGACTTTCAGAACGCGATCCCCAAAAAGAAATCTCAAGCCGAGCCGCCGTTTCGCCAAAAAGTGGAAACGAAGCTAGGGTCGACAAAACAGCCTTGTTGAAAATAAATATATATTTTCGGTACGTAACAATTTCGAACGTTTTAAATATGTTTTTTTGTACATTTTCAAGCTTAATTCATTCTTAATTATTTAAACAAAACAATGGAAAATGACAAATAACATAGACATATAGCCTATTTTTGGTGTTATCATCCGCATGGTACTTCCAGTCAATGGTTGCCATATGTAGAAAAACAGTGTAATTTTTAAAGAAAACTATAGCTTGAAATTTTTATATGTACCAAAAATACGTTCCAAACACACGTATTAGAACGTTCGAATTTTGTACGTAATAAAATTACGTTACGAAAACACGTATTTATTATCATGAGGGAGGACTATGGCATGCCCTTAAACTAATGAGATTCGTTTTTTTTTGTAAATCCATGGACCAGTGAGTTACAAGTCAGACAACAATGGTCCTGAATCTTCTTCTTCACAGATTATATTTTGGCCCGGTTTTAAGAAACCGAAGGTGTACAACATTTACTATGTGCTGATATCCTTCA
This sequence comes from Gastracanthus pulcherrimus, assembly GCA_949152435.1. Taxonomy (NCBI): domain Eukaryota; kingdom Metazoa; phylum Arthropoda; class Insecta; order Hymenoptera; family Pteromalidae; genus Gastracanthus; species Gastracanthus pulcherrimus. The sequence goes on from OX424574.1 coordinate 183,915,342, forward strand.
AACGTACAACGAAATTACTAGAGAATTATCTCGGGGTTCACGCGGATCACTTGACATTTGCTGTCAAAACATATTATTTTCGTTTTGATATACATACAATTTTAAATTAACAAGTTCAGGACTAAAAGTAGTCGCCGCCATCAAATTCGGGACCGAGTGAAAAATCGCGGCGGTGATTGTCCTGCTCGTGGACCAGCCGGGTGTAGTAATGGAGAATCAACGGAAACAACAACTTCCAATATTAAGAACGGTAATGAAAAGCAACGTTCGGACGTGGTGCTCGCAACTGCTCACAACTGTTCTGCCGTCCATCGGGTGGGAAAAAATTGTGTCAACACTCTTGCTTCGGCCGGATGGCCAGGTTCCCGCTACCGTGCCAACGAAAAAACACATGCGTCGTCCCTCGCCATGGGTTGTCCGCCTATGTAACCAGGAACTTGTATGCGAATATGTGCGCGCCAAAAGTAAATTTATTGGACTTAAGTCAAGGCACATCAACGTATCGTCTCTGGATCAGGAAACGAGTAACAGCCTAATCCGAAGAAAAACTGTTATTAAGAAAAGTATTGTCTCTGCGACTGATCTGCATGCAATCGTTGCGTCCCAGAGCAACATTGTCAACAGCAAGATACTGCCACGGGCGGAAGTAAAAATTTTCGCGCCGTTGGAGAATTTAAAAACATCCGGGCAATCACTGGTCCTGGTCGGCCAGGACTAAATAGATATAAGTATCAAAGGAGAGGCGGAATATGCGGGATTCAGGGCGGGTTTCATAAACACGACCACGCCTAAAAGGCATATTTAAATTTGCCGTCAATTTACTACGACAGCTCGTGCCTTCTACCAAACATTCGGCAGGAATGAGACGCGTTTCAGGCACAGAGCGGTGATAATTAGGCAACATGGAAATATGCAGGAAGAAGTTGTTGTCCTTTATATACTAGACAATGGTAGACCAAGGGAAACCGGAATTTCCTGTCATGTCTACAATGTTTTGTTAAAAAATTCTAACTTTGTAGATAATTTGAAATCATATTTGGTAGACTACGATCGTAGCATTGTTATGGGAGATTTGAACGCGAATGTGCTATCAGCGTCTCAGAATGCGAATTTTGTTAAGGTACTGGCATTTGAAATCAATATAAGGTTAGTATTCTCCAACTTAGATTTATATAATTTTTACCAACGACAATGACGTAGTGCTGGATTTGAATAACGTAATGGTGACCTTTCTTAGCAAACATAACATCACATACAGATCAAATAAAATATCATATATCTATCTATCTATTCAGCGGTAACAAATTGCAGGGTTTACACTTGCAAGATATTGAGATGCAAGAGAACGTTATATGTTCATTGTCAATGTCGTAACTAACTTCTTTATGCTCAAAGTTATCATAAAACTGTAGAATAATGCAGCCCTTTTCTGACTTACATCTCCTGAATCATGTACAGCCGAGCCGTTACGCAAGCAGATAGCCAGTCATTTCTTGCCTGCATCACCGCTCTTTCACGTATCCTGACTTAAATGTCTGGACAAATAGAAACCCTGAATTTAGATCCATTTATATATTTGTGCGTAAGAAAAGTGTGGCTCTCAATATCAATCTTTATCGAACATCTGACAAAGTATAATACTTTAACATATATGCCTGTTTACGCAACTCATTATTGTTACTCAAATGAATACACGGACTAAATTATCTGCAGGTAAATGCAACCATCTCCTGCGGCGGGCACGATCATTCAACAAGCGAATCATACCATTAACATCCGATGCCACTCTTTATGAGTTGGTCATGCAATTTTATTATTTTTGATATCCAACGTCGGTAAGTGAACGCTTAGGGGCAGTCTACTGTGATGGCACTCTAAGTGACTACATCATTACGTCACACACCCGAGGGAAAACTCAACTTTTTTCTCGAGTTGCATACAGGGTGGATGTCCGTATTACTGACACCCCACCCAACTACTAACACCCAGATCTATTTTATTATAAATAAAATATAAACTCTATCAAATAATATCTGAAAATAATATATAAGCAATCTGTAACTGTTTTTAGTGCAATGAATAAACAAACGTGACATCTTTTAATTTCAGAAACTTTTAAAAAATAATAATAAAATTCGAGGCTACGAAAAGGTTTAAAATGATGTCTGTGTTTAGAGGGAACATGAAAATATTTCGAAATAGAGAAGACTATTATTTTTATATTAGAGCGATATATGCAATAAAAAATAGTTTAATAGGTAATATTTATATACCAGATATATCTACTAGATAAAAAAGAAGAATTATCAAAGGAAGTTTATTTAATTATTGGATGGCAGCGTTAGGTACAAGCGTTTCAAACATTTTCGTATTACTGACATGCCAGTAGTTGGGCAAGAAAACGGCGCATTTGCCCAACTACCGACACTGCCGCGCGAGTTAGTGAGTACAATCAAACATCCTTGGCTTCAGCGGTGACGTTTATTTTGCACGATGTTTAACGCTTCCTGGGGAAAGATTTCAAATATTTGTGACAATACATTTAAACTAATCATTTAGATACCTATACGTAAAAGCTTAAGTCCAAAGTATACTTTAAGAATGTTATTTAATTAATAGATATAAAATCAAATATTATTGTTTGGGTATAAAAGTAAATGGGTGTCAGTAGTTGGGTCCGGCATATTTTCAGGGTGTCAATAATAGTTCATGAGAATATTATTATTAATTTCATGAATTTATAATTCAAAATAATCTTTATTGAAATTGCAACCTCGTTTTTATTATCTACGTGTAATATATAATGATAAATAAATAGAAAAATATATATTTTTGTTTAACGAATGGTATAAACTATGCAATAATGCAACAATCGATCCTTGAGGGTGTCAGTAGTCGGGACATCCACCCTAGTACTTTATGCCTATCTCAACTGTGGCCATTTTCGTTCAGATGGGCATAAAAACATTTTGGTAAATCAATTTTAAATACTAACATAATAAAGGTAAAAAATTAATAAATATACACTTATAATATCTGTTATTAACATTTATTTTAAACATCAACAAAACGCTGTTAAAAAAGACATCATCTTACATCATTATAATTCATTTTCTTGCTTCAAAAAACAAAGAAAGCTTGTTTTTCTCAACCAAAAACATCTATTCGCAAACACGATTCAGAGGTATACAAAAGACAATATCAATAGATATTAGCTATCAGTAATCTTTCTTTTGGCTAGTAGCTCGTTTATTATCGGTTACATAGTCCGTTACTTCTGATACTTTAATGGACTAACCTTAGTATGACTCATGCCATAAGGCAAATATAGAAAATTAATAAACGATTTGAGGTAATAAAGAATTTTTAATTTTGCACGCAATGTCTAATTGATTTTCTTACAGAATTTTTTATTTTTTTGGAATAAGAACTCAAAATATGCCACGTCACACTTTATATATATATATCAATTACAATAATAGAAAAAACATATTCAATTCTCTTAACGCCGATACAAGATGACTAATTACAAATGCTCTATATGTTACTTTTCTTTCTCGCGATGCACAATAATTTGTAGAAAAAGAAATAAAAATAATAAAATCATAATTGCTTTAAAGCAATTTAAAAAATCTACTAAACTTTATACAAGTAATCTTAATGTTCTCATTTATTATCATCTTGTTTCGGTTTGAAGCGATATTGCTAAAGCACAATATGTATATACTTATAAAATAATTATGTAGTAACGTAAATTTTCATGTATGTAAAGAATTTAATATTTTTCTTTAATACGTTATTGTAAGTTTCGTGCGGCAGTTTCTCAACGGCACTTGACGAGACAATTGCATCTCCTCGCTTTAAAAAAGTCCTCAAAAGCACAACCGTTTGACTTCAGGATTATTATATAATATGTATATATAGTGTATGTATGTCTAATAGGCACAAAATTATTAATGTTTTATGAGTCAGTTTGGCGTCTTAATTCTTATAACAGGAGAAAAAATGCTTTGCTCGCAAAGTGTCGCGATTTGTGAAAATTCGCACGTTCATGTATAATACAAACTGTTTACGAATATTACAATCTTATTGATGAAGAGCTAGTATACATTAGTATATGCAGTCGCAGTTACTCGTGTCAACTTTTATAGTTGTCGAAATGCAATGGTGTCGAGGCGAGTAAATTAAGAAAAGCTGGATGCGAAAGGACTCAGTAGTATATATGTATAAAGGAGAGAAGAAAAGTCACCAGTCACCATAGCATTCCGATTGTAAATTGGGAAATTTACAACTATATTTGTATATGAAAGGTAAATTGTAAGTCGGTTATAACGACCTGAACACTTGGGCAGTTTGAAGTTTAAGTGATTCGTTAAATCGTCACTTCATTTAAATAGTTTCTTTAACTAAGTCAATTTATTGATCTAGAAACTTCAACGTAAAAATCATCAAACATATCATAACTCAAAGCCTAAGTATTATTTATCGTAAACGCTAGCAACTTTAAGAATGAAACGAAATATTGATAAGTAAATAAATACCATAAAGAAAAACAATGACAACAAATTTTTAGTGTTTTGACAAACTGAATGAGTAAGGAACTTATTTATCTTCCCTTCGTTTGTAATGGAAACTTACTACTAACTACTGTTGTATCCAAATATTGATTCTGTATTTTTTGTAGCTCGAATGAAATAATTTTCGTTTTCTTTGATCCTAGACAAAACTGTATACATTAATGTGAAATTTTCGCGTAATAAACCGATGAGAACAAGCTTTGAGCGATGGAACAAATACAGCAGCTAGGCCTTTATATTATATTTGAATGCATTGTAAAAAAGATTCAATTCTTACCTAATTATTTAGTTTATATGAATCGCAATAGAAAGTGTAAAATTTATTTTGTCATAGAGGCTCAAACTTTCATAACGGTACTATTTCACAACTCTCAACCACTAATTATGACTGATGCAGCTGTTCTAGATTGTAGTATAAGCAGTCATATAAATATTCAGAAAAATTGTCATATGTCATATTTCTTTTTGAGATCGTTATTTCTGTGTGCTTTAAATCTTATAAGAAACAGAAAAAAATGATAGCTTCACAAAACTATTTAAGTAATAAATTTTTATAAAAGTTTTCAATCACTGGTACCTCTGTCACTCTAGCTCTTATTTTTTCCACTCGTACATATAATCCAAGTGATAAAAAAAAATAAATGTAATATCTCAAAATATGACATTTTTTCTAAAATAAAATATTTTTTACGAATGACTTGGATGATAAATATGCTTATTTTAGACTTTCCAAAAAGCTGTCTCGTATCAACATCGCTGCTTATCAGGCATAATAATCTCTTTGCTAATATATTTGCAGTTATTCGTTATGCACGAATAAAAAAAATTCACTATGCATAGCCATTGGGCATCTATTGTATATTGCATACATAGTCAATCAACCCTCCTGTATAACTGTGATATTTATAAAATCCCTCCCTGAGACTTGAGCACTAATCTCAGAAGCCCAACAGCTAGGCGACAATATTAAATATAATATAAGCACTAAGTAACCCAACATTTACCCTATTTCAATCATTTCCGCATCTTCTATGCTTGGCCCGACACCATTATGCCTGAAACAAATATTTTTCTTTAATATTGTTAAAATTATGCGTTAGGGAAAGATTAAAACTAATGGATTTTTGTTATTACCTGATACTTTGTATATGTGAATTAAGCAGACTAAAATGACTACCCCGAGGAGAAAATCCACGCATGCTATATTTACGTGGACTTCTGGCATTTATTATTCGAGGTTGACCCATGTCTTCCAATATACTTGGTGCAACATATGTAAATCCCTATAAAAACCATTTTAAAGTTATTATCAATTAATATGATGATATAATTAGTACATTGTGTACCAAGGGCGAAAAAGCCTCTCGCCCATGGTGCACACCGTATTTTTGTGACACATGTATTGATTTTTGCGGTTTTTGGAACCAGATGTGGCCGTTTTTCGACACGGTGCAACTGTCGTCCTATTCTATTAAGAAATGAAATATGTATACCTACACATACATTGATTTATACACACTAACATATATACGCATATAACATATAACATACCCCCATATATACACATACACACATACGTACACACATAGAGATATACATACATAAACATATGAAATCATTATTATCGTATATTAAAGATTTTCAGGTAAATGAAAGATAAAATAATTTAATTAACTTTAATTTAATAATTAAAAGTCTTGAGGCAAATAATCTACTTACGCACCGTATTTTACCACGAGCGCCGAAAAATCATATCAAAGTTGTGATTTTAAAGTTAGAGTACTATAGTATAAAGGATTTTACCGCCCGCTCGGGCGGGCGGTAAAGAACATTCTTGTCGCCGGTCGGTAGACAGCCACTTCTTGTTCGCTTGAAATGCACGAAAAAGCGCGAAAATCGTGCATGTGTTACAAAAACTACCTATCATTTAAAAGTACTTACTTGAAAAACTTTATTAGCAGATTCACTTAATGTGCATTCAGCAGGTGAATCAATTGGTGCTGATGTAGTAAATCGCTTATCAAATTGTGAAACATCATCTTCACTTGTTAAGGTGGGTTTGAATGGCGGTTCCAATTTACGCGATATAACATCATGCCAACTGATATGCTTAAAAAATTGATGGTTCTTTATTGCTTCTGCATCTGCTGGAGCTGAACCTAATCTTTGTGCTACTTGTCTCTGAAAAAAGAAGTCATTATCATCATTGGATATATTTAACAATTTTTAAATCAATTTAAAACTAAGTCAGTTATGAATATACCTTAAGTAATTTACGAATAAGATCTCGTGCATCTGGTGTAAGATATTGTGGCAAGATTAATTTACCTTTCAAAATTTTTTCAATAGTACTTCTTCTATTATTAGAAGTAAAAGGAGGCTGCAGGAAACATAAACGTCATTTAAATATTAACTTTAACATAGATAACGGTTAAATATAGATTTATATAAATAATACATACAGATCCAGTCAACATATCATACATGAGTGTACCAAGACTCCACCAATCAACAGCTTTACCATGACCACTTCTTGTTAAAATTTCAGGAGCCCTAAATGCAATAAAAATCACCAGTTAAATAATAGTATATTATGCATAAAGTACGTAAAATGCGATCGTAGACAAGTGTCGTACTATCGCATGAGTGTGTAAATCGTATTCACGAGTTACATACGATATTTCTTGATAGTGAGTAAAAAATTTCGATTTTACGCCCATTTTGGGGGCTTGTAATGCAATATTGTGTAAGTACAAAAAAAAAAACCGCTGCCAATTCATTGGCCCTTAGTTTCCTCAAACTAAATTAATTGTTCAAATATGAAATTCTTTGTTTTATAAATTAATTTTAAATTGATATTATATATCTTTTTAAATAATACCTCAAAAAGGGTATGCTTCTTTATCATTGATGGTTTGACAAAAGATAATTTTTTACTAAAATTACAGAACGATAGGTAATAATCCTTATCACAGCAACTTTTTCTTTGTACGTAATTTATTAAAATTATTTAAATATTATATTAACTGTAACAGATGTAAGTACGTAGATTCACTGAATTTCTAATCATCGATTTCCGAGATATAACCATTTAAACTAAATAGGACATTTTTCGTGTCTTACACTAAATTGATCATAATATTTCTAGCATACCAAAAAACTTGAATAACTAAAACTAAAAAATCCAAAATTTGTTATAAAAAACGAGTCGATGAATCTTTAAATTTCTTTTCAATTTCGAATCTTCATTAAAAAACAAAAAATGAGCCCTGTTCGGTAAAAAATGAGCGTGCTATTCTCGAAATATAAGCGATAAAAAAAAATTCTCGAAAAATACATAACCTCAAATATCTCGAAATATAAAGGTCGATGTGATCTGGGCAAAGAACTCGTTCAAAAGATAGTAAAGAGCTACCGTTTTGGAAAGTTTCAGATCAAATGCTGCCGATATACTCCAATATTCGCAGCTGAATACAAATCGATTTTTTACAAAATACTTTTTTCCCTTCAAAAGAAAAAGATTAACCATAAAAAATTTTCCAGCATATTCTTATCCATATTCCTAATCTGAAATTTTTTAAAAATTTTAATTCTTATATTTCACAGATATAACAGTTTGGAAAAAATGACGATTTCGTGAATAACAATACAAGGGAAATAGCTTATTCAAAAATTTGGGTGGTAGAAGATAGATAACTTTATGCTCTTTCAAATGCATTATCACTATGGTATCAGAAAATCCAAAAACTATAACTCAAAAATCGAAAAACCGCTAAAAACAAAAAATGCATCGAAAACGAAAAATAAATTTTTTGAGCCGCTATCTTTAAGAGGAGTCCGTATTTACTGTCCTTGTCTAATCACGTTTCTGCTATTTATTCAAAGTGTAGTTTGTTAATTGAAAAACTAAAAGTTGGCCCCAATTGGTATTAACATAAGGAATATTTTGAGACCTTAAAAAGTGTCTAACATTATTTTCTTTTCGAGAAAACTTCGGACCGCGAAAATTGAGATTAGTAATAAAATATTATTTCAAAATATTCCTTACTTTAATACCAATTAGGGCCAACTTTTAATTTTTCAATTAACAAACTACAATTTGAATAAATAGCAAAAAGGTGATTAGACAAGGGCAGAAGATACAGACTCCTCTTAAAGAAACACAAAAAAATGCACACACACCCAGACATTTTTTAAAAATAGTGTTAGTTGTAGTTATAGTGATTCCCAGTATCTCAAAACATGTTTCTAACATTCCTCTATGAGGAAACAAAATTGCTATTTGTATTTCGGACGTTGAATGTTGCGCTCCAAGGGGCAAGGGACGGCGAGGCCGGCCCTCGAATTGTGCGATTGCACCAAAGCAGGGGACTCAAATATGGCAACTTCTGCCGTAAGAAATACATGTATTTCCATAGTAACGGATGCCGCATTTGAGATCCCTGCACCAGAGTGTGAATGTACCGAAAAAACTTATATGTTTCCTTTAATTATTATTATGAAAACTTACATATACTCAATTGTACCACAAAATGTGTGAGTGACAGATCCTTCTTGAATGTGTTCTTTACAAAGTCCGAAATCAGTCAATTTGATATGACCTTCTGCATCCAGTAAAATATTTTCTGGCTTTAAATCTCTAAATAATAAAATCTCTTTTAGATTGTTTTTTCTTTATTTTTTTTTAATTTTATAGAACAAATTTTTTTTGAAATTTGTTTACTTACCTATATATAATGCCTTGTAAGTGAAGATGCTGCAGCGCTAGTATTATTTCAGACAAATAGAAACTGAAAACACATGTAAGAATTAAAGTTTATTTTTTGTTAAAACGTTAGTGTTATCGATAAAATGAACTTACCATGCTGTATCTTCCAAGAATATGCCCTCATCATTTAAATGACGGAAAAGTTCACCGCCACACATATATTCAAGTATTAAGTATAGTTTACCTCCAGTTTGAAAGGCATACATCAAGTCAACAATAAAAGGATGCTGTTAAAAAAAGAGGTGTTAAAAAACAAATTTTTAAATATATAAACCATTATGGTACAAAACATATACCTTGACAACTTCTAAAATATTTCTTTCTGCTTTAGTATGAGCTGTATCCTTTTGATTTCTTATGATAGATGCTTTACGCAGTACCTGTAAAAAAATCAAGCAACTAATGTAGAAAGAAGAAATGTGTATAGATAGATATAAATAATAATTAAAATTCACCTTCATAGCAAAAATGGTACCAACATCATTACCAGTCATTTTGCGAACTTGAAATACTTTGCCATAACCACCTTTGCCTATAACCTTACGCAATTCAAAGTCCATTGGTCCAGCTCTTTCACTTCCTACATTCAGATGTTGTTCTTCTAATACAGTTTCAACTCCTTCAGTACTGTCAATAATCATTTAATATTATATATACTTTTCATAATAATCTTTTCTAATTAATAATTTAATCTGTCTTTTCTCTAGTTAAGAAAATATCCTTATTTCAAATTGTACCCCCAGATCAAGACTAAGGTAACTCAATATTTTTTCAATTTGATACACTTCAAAAATTGGTTTTAAAAGGTTCTGCAACTATTATACAATAATGAAATTCACAAATATTGACTTACAAATATTTTATTTCATGAAAAATGTATGTTACTTGATTGGTTTTACAAAAACATAGAATTTTGAGTTGTCATAGTCTTGTTCTGAAGGTGCAAAATATGAGTAATATAAACAGTAAATAAGATAACTTTAATTTATTTTTGTTTACTGATACACTGATGTTCTTGAGTATTTGTAAGGACATTGTTTACAAAAATAATCATAGTAAATATTATCACAATATGACTACTGTACATTGTAAAAAATGACTACTATTGATGAAAGAAAATTGCCTGATTATCCAATAAAAAATTAAACACATAAAAATATATTCAAACAACTGTTATCTAGGTGTAATTAAAATATTTGACATATCATTGAACCTTATGGTATGTATTCAATGCTTGCCATTAACAGTAATACACTTGAAAGTAAAAAATGTCATTTCGCAATGAAGTATTAACTGTCATGTAACTGCTTAAAGCATGTATCAATGGTGGAATTCTTGCACACAGTGCTGCATTGTTTAGTCAGTGAGTGCATTTGAATAAGCTTGGAAAAAAGCAAGATTGGTTGCTGAATGCTGGCAGAAGATACTTACTCGTTGATTTCGTTAAGGTTGGGATGGGTATCATATTCCTCCTAGAAACATGAAAAAAAGCTGCTTAATGTACAGCGCTAGCGCAGCAGTTATTTTTCTTTCCTTCTTCCTCTCCCATTCATTCTGTCTCTCTCTCCCTCTCAAGCTTAAAAGAATCTCGCAGCCGCAGCCTTTCACGGCATGCGTGCCACGCGCTTAATCATCCTCTCCTGCATGCACGCACACGCGCGCACACACAAACACATTCACGCTATATGACTTTGAAAGGGCGCACGATCAATAATAACAATAACAAGGAAAAAAGTGACTCGCGTTCGTCCAAAAAGCCGTAACATTCTGGGGGGAGGGGGAGCAAGGCGACAGATGTTGGGGGCGGAAAAAGCGTGCATTACCTCGCCGATGTCGATGACGTCGTCCTCGGAGTCGTCCCTCTGCACCACGTCCACGTCGTGCAGCTCGATGTCAAAGACTCCCGCCATCATTTTAGAAGATGCCTGGCATTTATGACACAAGAATCCACCGTGGTCGGAAAGCTCTGAGGTTCGCGGCAGCGCGCGTTCACTTTTCAGGACTGTGTACGTAGGTACTCGCCTCGCGCGTCGACTTTTCCACGGGACGCGCACGAGTGAAGAAAAATACACAACGTATGTGGACACTGCGTGGGTTAAGTGGCTCACGCTCTCTCCTCGTCTCTCTCTCTCTCTCTCTCTTAGCACACCTCTCCTCTCTCCCCCACGAGCGTCAGAAACTCTCGAATTCGACAGAGGAAAAACTCGTGCGCGTGTTCGTATGCACACGCGCTGCTTGCAGTGAACGCTACTACGCGTTTCCGTGGCAGTCGTACCAGGCTAAGCAGGCTCGTTTTCTCTTTCCCTATAGGGCTCTGTACCGCGGAGGAAAGTGCGACTCGTGCTTCGAGCCCAAAAGAGAGAGAGAGAGAGAATGCGAGAGCGGGAGGGGAAAGCCGCGGGAAAAAGACGGAAAACAGGCCTGTTTCCGGAAAGCTTGGGCTCCTCCCACCCACAGTAGGCCAATATTACGAGTAGGGAGAGTATAGATCACGGACGAAGATATAAAGGGACGGTGCGTTACAGCGTTTGTAGGCAAGGGGGATAGTCGTCGCCTGAGCGATGAGGGGGGGAGCGTGGCTGTGTAGTGTCGTGGGCAATTGGGCACTTTGGTACACACTACACAGTACGCACTACGCATAGAAAAGAGGGCCTTGGCTACATGTGCTCAACACTAATAGACCTATATCGTATAGGTGTGCCGGAGCGCACACAAATATATATGACAATAATACCCACTGCAGACTTGAGGTGGAAACATATGGATACGCAGCCTTAACTTTTATTTTTAATTATGAAATCATCAATTTTCAATAGGGATCAAAATGAACACGAAAATATCTCAATTTGTTAGTATAATTTTACATTTTCTTATATTTGATAAATTTTGTAAATTTGGTAATTTTAAATTATTAAAAATCATATACCTACAGTAGTTAATACCGATTAAATTTATAAATTAATCGTATTTATTATATAAGTATAGATAAAATCTGCCAATAAAAGGAAAATTAACATAAGAGTTTTACATGAGAATTGTAAACTATATATGATAATTATTGATATAACAAAAGGGCTTTAATTTGAGATGTTCTGCGTTAAAAAAGATTAACAATATCAAAGGTTTTAAACGATCAAAATATAGTGAATTAAAGTAGAGTTATAGTAAAATTTTGTAAACATTTTTACACCACATTACGAACAATCACATATTGTTGAATGTACTTTACCATAGGATTCCGGGAGTTAACAATAACGAAATAGTACATTATGCAACAAGGAGCGAAAGTAGCAGATTTTTCCAGCGAGTGGGTTTACTGCCCGAGCGAGTAGACTTTTCCCGAGGATGATTACTGCCCTCGCTAAACTCGTGCAGTAAACGCACCCTCGGGAAAAATCTTTTTACTCAGACAGTAAATCGACCCGCTGGAAAAATCTACTTTCGTCCCGTGTTGCATATAATATTTTATTCCACTCTCGACCGTGGCCACTTTTTAACCTTGAACAGCGGGGCCGACGCGTTTTTTTATATTTTGATAGGTTGATCCAGAAGAGCGCGTATGATCGCGCATTCACCTTATCCCTTTTCATTCCGCTACGTGCCGTCGTGTGAGTAGTGGCGCTACTGGGCGGCATTCCGCGAAACTAGTGCATGCATCTAGGTACTATATACATTCTACTGTATATATGTACATTATGTAGATTATGCAAATCAAATGGAAAATATGTAAATAAATATTTTGTTTATTTTGTAATTACAATTTAATTATTTTTTATTGTAAAAAGCCACTAGATGTATATCAATTTATTATAAAACGAATTGTTACGGATAGAATCCATTAGTAATAAGAAAATGTAACTGTGTAATAAGAATTCCTATTCAAAAGGTCTCTTTCTGTATAGTTCAAACGCGATAACGTTCTCGAGTTTCTTATGCGTTTTCGGCGGTCGTCGACGGCGACTTTCGCCGGCGCGAGTAGCGGCTCATTCTAATAATAATAATAATAGTAATATAATAATAATATTGTATTTAATAAATAACAGACTTTATCGTAAATGCTGTATAAATTATTTTCACAAAATCCTTAGTTTATTCTCGTCCCGAACACGAATAGTATTGAAAAAAAACTTGTATAAGAAAAAAATTTCAATTTTACTTTCGCCCCGCAAATTTTACTTTTGCTCCGCAAATTTTACTTTCGCCCCGCAAGTGGGAAATATATATATGTTACTTTCGCCCCGATTTTCAGAGGCAAAAAATGTCCATTTCGGTCGAGTGTGGAATAATAGTACATTATGTAACAAGGGCAAAAAGTCGAGTATTTTTGCCCTTGTTACATAATGTACTATTATCGGTATCATTTTACTTAGTTACTTTAAGCTCGTGGTTCAATTTGTACAATAGTCACAATATTTGCAGTGACTCTTTTAAATATGTAGATAAAAAATTAACCAAACACTGTAACTTTAAAAAAAGTTTATGTACGTAAAAACCGAAATTATTTTCCAAGTTATTATAAAAACATAATATAAAAATTATAATTATTTTTCAATAAAAGAATAATTTGCCATATACAATAAAACACTTCTAAAGTTTAGGAAAGAAATTGTTATCCTGTTACTGAGAAAAAGTCCTTAAAAATTACAGTTTCTTTTAGTGCTAAATCGAGTTCTTTCTAATACGGGGAGACCATAATATGGACTCTGGGTCTTGGATTTTTATGAAACTTTGGGGATCGACTTTTGGAACCTAAAAATGGAGCCTAGTATCCGTAGTTTTATCCAATGAGACTTTAAATCTGAGATAGTGCCAAAAAACATTAGCATTGCTCATATAGGCAATGCTAAAAAACAAACATATATATAGATATACTATCAACGTTAATGAAATACGCCGTATCTACCGTACAAAGACCCATGGGATAAAACCACGAGTAAGTATTGGGCTTTGTTTTTAGGCACCAGAAAACGACCCCACAAGTTTCATCAAAATCGATAACCCGGACTCCGTAAGACAGCGTATCCAATCGTATTTACATTATATCTAGAGAGCCGAGTCGGTCTCAGTGTTATATATATATATATATAGTGTGTACATCGATACGAAGTCGTCGCAGTAGTGTTGTCTGTTGAGCACATCTATCTTGAGACCAGCGCAGCCAAAACCGACGCCCGACAGAAGTGGAGGCAGCGCGAAATTCAAATAATGTAATTTTTACCCAAAAAAAATATATCCAAAAAAATTTTTTTATACCCTGATAAATTATCTTAAATCACAAGTAAACAAGTTACAATGACAGAAATAATTATTTATATTTCTTTATCTATATTTTTTCAATTTTAAAAATCCATCATTGTAACATGATTTCTTTTAAAAATGGACTTATTGTCACTTAAAAATAGTAAAATAAGATAGTTCAATGATGTACATAAAGTATGCATTCGATATAAAGTGGAAATAATTAGTTATTACCGTTATTAAAGTAATTATAAGAATAATGAGTTGATCACGCTTCAGCGCTACGTCGTTTGCCGACTCGGCAGGTAAAACAGCGTGGATGCTATAGTTTCCGTAAACTCAGGTAAGATCAGACGCCAGATGGTGGCACTCGTGATTTCTTTAAGGCTTTTCATTATGTACTCCGATGTTGATGAATTTTTCAATATCTGATAGAAGCTTTAATTCGCCTAATTGTTTATTTAATATCAAATATTTTTTTTTCGGATAAACAACTAAGCGTCCTTGTAAATTGCATTTATTTCTGTGTACACAGATAATTACAAAAAAATTAATTTTTTGATAAACTAATAAGTGTTTTTGAGTAAATTGAATTTATTTATGTCTAAACTGATAAATCAATAGAATGGGGGTTTCTGCAAAAGTATTTATATGAGTATGCACATAATTAGAAAACAATGTTTATCATTGCCGTGATTTCCGACTACATAGGATATAGTATGTGCATAGTGCAAAAGTCTTTAAACGCGGGGTTCTGGTTTATATCATATTAAATACATATGCTTTGTAATCTAATATTTATCGATGAGTTGACTACATTTATTTCTGAATACACTGATAATATAGAAGACTACGAGATGCACTGCGGCGATTTTCAGTCTGCAATTAACGTAGATAGCTAAAGTGCAAAAGACTTTAATTGACGTAAATGTTTATTTTGAATACAATTTTTTTTAAACATCTAAGTGTTTTACAGTAAAATTCATTTTTTTCAGAGTATGCATATGATTGGAAAACCATGTACTTCATTTAGGCGATTTTTGAACTACATCCAATGAAGTATGTACAAAGTACAAAAGTCTTTAATCACGGGGTAATGGTTTATATAATATAATATAAATATTTTTTATAACTAATATGTGTCCATACTTAGACTTCATTTATTTCTCAATACGGTGATAATATAAAAGTCTACGAGATGCCCCGTGCCGATTTTCAGTCTGCAATGAATGTACATAGTTAAAGTGCAAAAGTCTTTTATTCGCGTCATTGTTCACTAATATTAAATAATTGATTTTCGGATAAGTCGCTAAGTGTTTTCGATTGAAATGCATTTATTTCGGGGCGTGCTAATAATTTGAAAACAATGCACTTCATTACTGCAATTTTGCAACTGCATCGAATGAAGTATGTACAAACTGCAAAAGTCTTTAATCGCGGGGTAGTGGTGCATATAATATTAAATAAATATTTATTTGAAAGTAATAAGTGTCTTTGAGTAAAATGCGAACTTTTCTGACTACGCTGATAAGTACAGGACTGTATGTACTCGTATTACCACTGCGATTCCCAGGCCGCATGGAATGTGCACAACGAAAGCGCAAAAGTCTTTAATTGGCGTAATTGTTTATTGCGAATTATATTTTTTTTAATAATAACTCAGTGTAGTAGAGTAAAATGGATCTATAAATGCATTTATTTCGGGGCGTGCTAATAATTTAAAAACAATGCACTTCATTGCTGCAATTTTGCGACTGCTACGAATGAAGTATGCTCAATATTAAATATAATATTAAATAGTTATTTATTTGAAAGTAATAAATGTCTTTAAGTAAATGGCGATTTTTTCTGACTAAGCTGATAAGTACAGGACTGTATGTATTATGACAGCGATTCTCAGGCCGCATGGAATGTGCACAACGAAAGTGCAAAAGTCTTTAATTGGCGTAATTGTATATTTTGAATGATATTTTTCTTTTTTATAAATAACTCAATGTAGTTGAGTAAAATAGATCTCTTCTGAGTATGCATATGATTAGAAAACAGTATACTTCATTGATGCGATTTTCAGACTATATCGAATGAAGTATGTACAAACTGCAAAAGTCTTTAATCGCGGGGTAGTGGTGCATATAATATTAAATAAATATTTATTTGAAAGTAATAAGTGTCTTTGAGTAAAATGCGAACTTTTCTAACTACGCTCATAAGTACAGGGCTGTATGTATTATCATAGCGATTCTCAGGTGCGTGGAATGGGAATAACAAAAGTGCAAAAGTCTTTAATTGGCGTAATTGTTTATTGCGAATTATATTTTTTTTATTAATAACTCAGTGTAGTAGAGTAAAATGGATCTATAAATGCATTTATTTCGGGGCGTGCTAATAATTTAAAAACAATGCACTTTATTGCTGCAATTTTGCGACTGCATCGAATGAAGTATGTGCAAATTGCAAAAGTCTTTAATCTCGGAGTAATGGTGTATATAATATTAAATAAATATTTTTTAAAAACTAATAAGTGTCTTTGAGTAAATGACGATTATTTACGACTACGCTGATAAGTTCAGAACTGCATGTTTTCCCACTGCGATTCTGCCGCATGGAATGTAAATAGCTAAAAAGCCAAAGTCTTTCATTAGCGTCGTTGTTCACTAATATTAAGTAATTCATTGACGAATGCTTATCATTGAGGGTATGAAATAGCACTCAACTTGAGCGATTTTCCATACAGGTTTTGTTATAAAAAATCTAATTGTTATGTGCATTGTAAGAATTGAAGATGTTTGCGCTTCCCGATTATCCGGTCCGACTTCCTTAAATTACCCAGAATATAATGTGGTAATTTTTCCAGAGACAGTGATGTACATTTTGCCCTTTTTAACAATTATTTGTTAATTAGTGAAAATTAAATTGCTATGCTCAATTGACTAATGAAAGATCTTTGCACTTCCGTTATACCCACTTTGGCTTCTCTACCTTGGCAAAAGTGTGCGATAACAAGGGAGTAAGAGATATTAGCATAAGTAAAATATTTAACTTATAATAAATTTGCTGATAAATTTATTATATAAAAAAGGCAAGACAACAATTTCCTTGTTAAAATTTTTCTTAGAATATGTAAAGTAAAAATTGAAGATCTTTGCGCTTTCCCGATTTCGTTAAATTACCCAGAATATACTGTGTTGATTTTTCCACGGTTAGTTATTAATATTTTTTCCTTTTTAACCGTCAATTGTTTATTTACATTTAAATGTGTTTACTAAGATTGATAATTAAAAATTGTTCCGCTTTCTTTAACCTCGATGTGACTCTTGTACTCTGACGTTAGTATGCAGTGAGAACGGGGTAAGAGATATCGGCCTCGAACAATTTACTTGTTAATAATACGTCTAATATATATAATAATAATAACTATTGTCTTTATTCATTAAATTATTGAGAAAAAAATACGTTCATCACAGTTGCTGTAAAAAGTATCATAGCATATTGTGGGTAATTTATGGAAACAACTGGCCGCGGAATGAGAACGCGCAAAAATCTTTAATCTTTACTATGTACATAATAATTAAAATTTTTGATAAGTACATTATTGTCCAAAGTCTTTCTCAATTAACATATTAATAAACAATTGATTATTCTTAGCTGAAATATTTAACATGCACCAATACCTCTTATCAAATTTTCATTGCATACTTTAGTCGAGGTACACGAGCTAAACGGCGAACAGTATCTCATTTTGGTTTTTCTTGCTTTAAAATCAAATATCTTTTGATCTAATCGATGATTCGTCGTGATTCTTTTTTTAAATTGAAGCTCAGATAATCAGGTATTTTGAAAAAATATTTAATAATGCCTTTTGAAGATATATAAATCAGGAAAAATTGGCGAAGTTGATAACTTTTGCAAATATCTAACAAGACTTACTTCATCCTAATGAAATTTGTATTTTTATAATTTGTAAACCTAATATCCGATGTAATAGGTCATACTTGACTTGCTTCAGCGTCTAAACGTTTTCTGGATTTTTTCTCTTTTCAATGAATGAGCAGAACTGTATAAAAATGCCAAAATTCTGATTTCTTTCAATTTCTGAGGATCTAGTTTCATTCTGAATACCTATTAAACTAATTATGAATAAAATATTATTAATTAACAATTATATATACTATTGAATCCATAAACTCCTGTACACTGTAAATTCATAACCTTAACCTCGACAAACTTTAATCCCGTGATCCTTTAACTCCACAAATGCTTAAACTTATCAATTTCTATACCCATAAACTCCTAAAACCTTGATTCTATAAACGCTTGTATCCATAATCCTTCATATCCTTCTCCTTGCAAACCCTTAATCCCGTAAATACAGTAAACTCGTAGACCTTTTCATCATTAATTTTTTAATCCATAAACCTCTATCCCCTTTAACCTATAAGTACCTGATCCCAATCGGCCAATCTACTTTCACTCACCCTTGCATACAAACACACTTATAAATAATTATTCTATTTTATAACAATTATAGACCCTATTTTACAACTTGCTAAATGTTTTTTACACAAGACCTTAACACATTTTTTTTAATAACATCGAATAACAAAGTAATCAAATTTTAATTTAACTATATGTATACATTCAAGATTCTTTACAAGAATCTTCAAGAAAATCTGGACTATCAATGGTATCTTGAGTACTAATACTTTCTTCGTGTTCAACATTTTGCCTAAAAAGTAATAGGGCAACATTTAAATTCTGTCTTTGTCTATCTTATTTTTATAGAAAGCAAATTGCTAATTGTATAGAATAAAAATCATTTTTTCAATCTCTGCCTTATTGAAAATTTTTCTCAAAATCTTACATAAGATTTTACGTAAGATCTTACATAAGATTTTACGTAAGACCTTACATAAGATTTTACGTAAGATCTTACATAAGATATTGACTACAATCAAAAAATAATGATGTGTTTTAAGATCTTATTTAAGATCTTACGTAAGATCTTATCTAAGATTTTATGCAAGATCTTATGTAAAACCTTACTTAAGATCTTGTATCCCATTCAGTGTAAGATCTTAAATAAGCCATTAACAAAAAATATTTTTGGTATATGAAATCACAATCTTGTATAAGATCTTACACAAGACCTTATACAAGACTTTACACAAGACCTTACATAAAATCTTACACAAGATCATCTATAAGACCTTTGAAATGAACTCTTTTTCATTGCCATATAAATTTTTTTTATGATAAGTAACTCAAGGTCTTACGCAAGATCTTGTATAAAATCTGGTACAAAACCTTGAGTAACTTATTATAAATGAATTTATAAGGTAATAAAAATAAGATCTTGTGCAAGATTTTATATAAAATTGTTTGTAAAATCTTATGCAAGATTTTGTGTGAGAACTGGTGTTAGTTCTTGAGTAAATTATCAACAACAAACAATCCGTATGTCTATGAAAGCAAGATCTTGTATAAGGTCGTGTATAAGACCTTGCGTAAGATCTTACGTAAGGTCTTGTGTAGGATCCTATGTAAGATCTTATGCAAGATCGTGCCTTTGTGAATTAAAAAATTTTTTTGTTAATGGTTTACTTAAGATCTTACACCAAATCTGACACAAGGTCTTACTTAAATGTGAATATTTCACAATCACTGAAAATAAATGATATTTACTTGTGTCTGAGATATCTATTCATTTCGACAGTAACTGGTTTCTCCCATTGGCCGTTTAATCGATTTTCAATATATATTACTGAATTATATTGCAACAATTTCCTAATAATAATTAAAATAATTCAGAAATATTCCAAAAAAATATTTCATGAAAGATTTCTGAATTATTTCACCAGAAATTTTCAGAAATATCAAACATTAAAATAATTCTGAAATGTTTTCCGAATATTCCAAAGAAATATTTTATGAAAGATTTTTGAAATATTTCAGAATTATTTTATTAAAAATTTTCGGTAAATATTTAACACTGACATAATTAACAAATAATTGAGAAATATTTAAAAGAAATATTTTTTGGAAGATTGGTGGAATATTTTAGAATTATTTCGCAAAAAATCCTCAGTAAATTAGAGGTCAAGAAATCATTCGGAAATATTCCAAAAATATTTCAAAAAAATATTTCATGAAAGATTTCAGAAATATTTTGGAAGTTTTTTGTGAAATATTTTAATGGAAGAAATTCGGAGACATACATTTCTTCCAGGAATATTTCATTGGAAGATTCCTGGAAAATTTCAAATCTTTGTGCCAATATTTCGGAAATATTTCGGAAATATTTCATGCTGTGTGGGTTGTGTGTGCACGCGTGTATGTATACAATTAATATACATAATCTTGAAAAGCGAAAAATAGAGTATTAGCATTTAATTTCTAAAATTTACGCGTTTATGCTTTGGTAATATCAATTTTTTAAAGGGTTAAAAGTAGAGTGCAGCTTCATAATTAGCGATTCGACAATAAAATAAGAATAATTAAGATGATGAAAATAATCGAGTTTTACAGGTATTCAGAGTTACATCAAATACTGAGCAGATGAAAAAACTCGAACTCTAGCGTTTTTATACATTTCTGCTCATTCATTGAAAAAAATTTTATACACAGAATGAATCAACTCTAGTATGACCTAATACATCGGATATTATATAGGATATTAATATAGGAAATTATGGATTCAAGGGTTAACGGGATTAAGAAATTAGGAGATTATAGGTATAGGAGTTTATAATTTTAAATTTCTATGGGTTACAGGGGTTATCAGACTACAGTTTTGCGAGGTTAAGGTTATGGGTTCAGCTGTTTATATGTTAACAGGAATAGGGGTTTATGGGTTTGGAAATTTAATGATGAAAAGGTCTACGAGTTTGAAGGCCAACGAATTTAAGGATTTATATTATGAGTTTACTGTATTAAGGGATTAAGGGTTTGCGCGGTTCAGGGTTAAGGGGATTATAGGTTCAAGAGTTTATACTATTACGGGATCAAAGGTTTGCTAGGTTAAGGGTTTCGGGGATTATGGGTTCAAGAGTTTATAGAATAAAGAGTTTACAAGTTTACTGTATTACTGGATTAGGGGTTTGCGAGGTTAACGGTTTAGGGGATTATAGGTTCAAGAGTTTATAGAATCAAGAGTTTACAAGTTTACTGTATTTACGGGATTAAGGGTTTGCGAGGTTCAGGGTATGTATTCAAGAGTTTATAGAATCAAGGTATTAGGAGTTTATGGGTATAGAAATTGATAAGTTTAAACATTTGTGGATTTAAAGGATCACGGGATTAAAGTTTGTCGAGGTTAAGGTTATGAATTTACAGTGTATAGGAGTTTATGAATTCAATAGTATGTATATAATTATTAATTAAAAATGTTTTATTCATAATTAATTTAATAGGTATTCAGAATGAAACTAGATTCTCAGAAATTGAAAAGAATCAGAATTTTGGCATTTTTATACAGTTCTGCTCATTCATTGAAAAGAAAAAAGATCCAGGAAACGTTTATAAGATGAAGCAAGTCAAGTATGACCTATTACATCTGATATTAGGTTTACAAATTATAAAATACAAATTTCATTAAGATGAAGTAAGTCTTTTTAGATATTTGCAAAAGTTATCAACTTCGCCAATTTTTCCTCATCTATATATCTTCAAAAGGTGTTATTAAATATTTATCCATGATTCGTGATTACCTGAGCTTCAATTTAAAAAAAAATCACGACGATTCATCGATTAGATCAAAAGTTATTTGATTTTAAAACAAGAAAAACCAAAATGTCACACTGTGCGGCGGGTAGCGAAAGCGCAAAGATCTTTAATCATAAACCCTGGTAAACAAATTTAACTTTAAATAAACAAGTGCTTGATAAAAAGGACAAAATGTTGGTCGCTGTCTCTGTAAAAATTATAACAGCATATTCTGGGTAATTTAAGGAAGGCGGGCCGGGTAAACGGGAAAGCGCGAAGATCTTCAATTTTTACTCTGAATATACTAAGCTTAATTTAGCAAGGAAATTATTGTCCTGGTTCTTTTTATTAATGTGTTGAGCAACAACTTATTTATTAAGTAAAATATTTAACCTATGCCATTACCTGTTACTAACTTGTTATCATACACTCTTGCCAAGGCAGAGATGCCAAAGTGGGGGTAAGGAAAGTGCAAAGATCTTTCATCGGTAAGCTGAGCATAGCAATTTCATTATTCACTAACAAATAATTATTGTAAAGGGCAAAATGTTCATCACTGTCTCTGGAAAACTTACCACGGCATATTCTGGGTAATTTGCAGAAGTCGGGCCGGGTAATTGGGAAAGCGCAAAGATCTTCAATTTTTACTCTGCATATTCTAAGAAAAATTTTAACAAGGAAATTATTCTCTTGATTATTTCTATTAATGTATTTATCAAAAACATTCTTTTTTAAGTAAAATATTCAAATTATGCCAATACCGCTTACTCCCTTGTTATCGCACACTTTTGTCAAGGCCGAGAATCCAAAGCGGAGGTAACGAAACCGCAAAGATGTTTCATCGGTAAGCTGAGCATAGCAACTTAATTTTTTCTGTAACTAATAATTCTTAAAAGAGCGAAACGTGCATCACTGGCTCTGTGAAAATTACCACAGCATATTCTGGAACCTCCCTAAACTTGGCATGGACATTTTCTATTTAGGTTATATAAACTAATAGATAATTTGCCGTAATTTATCCGTGAAGTCGAAAAATTTGCCGCGGATTTATTTTTAAAAATAATCGGGTACCCTGCTAACTTTGGAAAAAGTTAGCAGGGTACCCCCTTAAAACTACCAAGGAAGCATTCCACGTCATTGGGACAGGGCTTAAAATTTGCCGCTTTTTTGCCGTAAAACAACCCTACACTCAGATTTAGACGAACATTTTTTTAAGCGCTCATAAGCGCCAGAATACTCTAACTCAACATGAAGTTGGCAGGGTACTCCCGTAAAATCCACTAGACTAGATCGTACACTATTGGGTTAGAGCTCAAAATTTGCCGTAAATAATCCGAAAATTATCCGTCGAGGCGAAAAAATTGCCGCAGATTTATTTAAATTTAAATAACCGGGTCCCTGATAACTTTGGAAAAAGTTAGCAGGGTACCCCTCTTTAAACTATCAAGGCCGCATTTCACATCATTGGGACAGAGCTTACATTTTGCCGCTTTTTTGCCGTAAAACAACCTTGTTCTCACATTTACTCCAAACATTTTGTACCGCTCATAAGTGCCAGAATTTTCTAACTCAAGATAAAGTTGGCAGGGTACCCCCTTAAAACCCACAAAACTCCATCCTATACTGTTAGGTAAGGGCTCAAAATTTGCCGTAAATAATCCGCAAGTTATCCATCGAGATGAAAAATTGCCGCGGATTTATTTTTAAAAATAACCGGGTCTCTGCTAATTTTGGAAAAAGTTAGCAAGATACCCAGTTAGTTTTAAAAATAAATCCGCGGCAAATTTCTCGCCTCGACGGATAATTTACGGATAATTTACGGTAAATTTTGAGCCCCTACACAATAGTCTAGAACGCAGTTTAGTGTATTTTATGGGGGTGCCCTGCCAACTTCATTTTAAGGTGGAAAATTCTGGCGCTTATGCGCGGTACAAAATGTTTCGAGTAAATCTGAGAACAGTGTTGTTCTCATCGGGTACCCGATTATTTTTAAAAATAAATCCGTGGCAAATTTGTCGACGTCACGGATAATTTACGGATAATTTACGGAAAATTATCAATTAGTTTATATAACCTAAATAGAAAATGTCCATGCCAAGTTTAGGGAGGTTATTCTGGGCAATTTAACGAAATTAGGTTGGGTAATCGGGAAAGCGCAAAGATCTTCCATTTATACCATGCATATACTAAGAAAAATTTTAACAAGGAAATTATTGGATTGCCTTTTATATTAATGTATTGATCAACAACTTTCTTTTTAAGTTAAATATTTAACTTGTGCCATTACCTCTTACGCCCTTGTTATCGTACACTTTTGTCAATGCAGAGAAGCCAAAGCGGGGGTATCGAAAGTGTAAAGATCTTTCATCAGTCAACTGAGCATAGCAATTTAATTTTCCCTAATTAACAAATAATTGTTAAAAAGGGCAAAAAGTTTATCACTAGCTCTGGAAAAATTATTGCAGCATATTCCGTGTAATTTACGGAACCGAAGAAATCGAGGAATTGTGATGCGCAAACATCTTCAATTTTCACTACGCATATAACAATTAGATTTTCTATAAGTAAACCCGTACGGGAAAATCTCTCAAGATGAGTGTTATTTCGTACCCTGAACTGAAATTTATTCGAAAATGAATTATTTAATATTAGTGAACAAAGACGCGAATGAAAAACTTTTGCACTTTAGCTATCTACATTGATTCCAGACTAAAAATCGCAGTAGTGCACATACTAGTCTTCTATATTATCAGCGTATTCAGAAATAAATGAAGTCTACTTATGGACACAAAATAGTTATAAAAAAATATTTATATTATATTATATAAACCATTACCCCGCGATTAAAGACTTTTGCACATTGCACATACTTCATTGGATGAAATCCGAAAATTGCATAGATGAAGTATATGGTTTACTAATCATACGCGTACTCAGAAAAGATCCATTTTACTCTACTACACTGAGTTATATATAAAAAAAATTTAATTCACAATAAACAATTACCCCAATTAAAGACTTTTGCACTTTCGTTATTCCCATTCCACGCGGCCTGAGAATCGCTGTGATAATACATACAGTCCTGTACTTATCAGCGTAGTCAGAAAAGTTCGCATTTTACTCAAAGACACTTATTACTTTCAAATAAATATTTATTTAATATTATATGCACGACTACCCCGCGATTAAAGACTTTTGCAGTTTGCACATACTTCATTCGATGCAGTCGCAAAATTGCATCAATGAAGTGCATTGTTTTTAAATTATTAGCATGCCCCGAAATAAATGCATTTATAGATCCATTTTACTCTACTACACTGAGTTATTAATAAAAAAAAATATAATTCGCAATAAACAATTACGCCAATCAAAGACTTTTGCGCTTTCGTTGTGCACATTCCATGCGGCCTGGGAATCGCAGTGGTAATACATACAGTCCTGTACTTATCAGCGTAGTCAGAAAAGTTCGCATTTTACTCAAAGACACTTATTACTTTCAAATAAATATTTATTTAATATTATATGCACCACTACCCCGCGATTAAAGACTTTTGCAGTTTGTACATACTTCATTCGATGCAGTTGCAAAATTGCAGCAATGAAGTGCATTGTTTTCAAATTATTAGCACGCCCCGAAATAAATGCATTTCAATCGAAAACACTTAGCGACTTATCCGAAAATCAATTATTTAATATTAGTGAACAATGACGCGAATAAAAGACTTTTGCACTTTAACTATGTACATTCATTGCAGACTGAAAATCGGCACGGGGCATCTCGTAGACTTTTATATTATCACCGTATTCAGAAATAAATGAAGTCTAAGTATGGACACATATTAGTTATAAAAAATATTTATATTATATTATATAAACCATTACCCCGTGATTAAAGACTTTTGCACTTTGTACATACTTCATTGGATGTAGTTCGAAAATCGCCTAAATGAAGTACATGGTTTTCCAATCATATGCATACTCTGAAAAAAATGAATTTTACTGTAAAACACTTAGATGTTTAAAAAAAATTGAATCCAAAATAAACATTTACGTCAATTAAAGTCTTTTGCACTTTAGCTATCTACGTTAATTGCAGACTGAAAATCGCCGCAGTGCATCTCGTAGTCTTCTATATTATCAGTGTATTCAGAAATAAATGTAGTCAACTCATCGATAAATATTAGATTACAAAGCATATGTATTTAATATGATATAAACCAGAACCCCGCGTTTAAAGACTTTTGCACTATGCACATACTTTATCCTATACAGTCCGAAATCACGGCAATGAAAAACATTGTTTTCTAATTATGTGCATACTCATATACATACTTTTGCAGAAACCCCCATTCTATTGAATTATTAGTTTAGACATAAATAAATTCAATTTACTCAAAAACACTTATTAGTTTATCAAAAAATTATTTTTTTTGTAATTATCTGTGTACACAGAAATAAATGCAATTTACAAGGACGCTTAGTTGTTTATCCGAAAAAAAAAATATTTGATATTAAATAAACAATTAGGCGAATTAAAGCTTCTATCAGATATTGAAAAATTCATCAACATCGGAGTACATAATGAAAAGCCTTAAAGAAATCGCGAGTGCCACCATCTGGCGTCTGATCTTACCTGAGTTTACGGAAACTATAGCATCCACGCTGTTTTACCTGCCGAGTCGGCAAACGACGTAGCGCTGAAGCGTGATCAACTCATTATTCTTATAATTACTTTAATAACGGTAATAACTAATTATTTCCACTTTATATCGAATGCATACTTTATGTACATCATTAAACTATCTTATTTTACTATTTTTAAGTGACAATAAGTCTATTTTTAAAAGAAATCATGTTACAATGATGGATTTTTAAAATTGAAAAAATATAGATAAAGAAATATAAATAATTATTTCTGTCATTGTAACTTGTTTACTTGTGATTTAAGATAATTTATCAGGGTATAAAAAAATTTTTTTGGATATATTTTTTTTGGGTAAAAATGACATTATTTGAATTTCGCGCTGCCTCCACTTCTGTCGGGCGTCGGTTTTGGCTGCGCTGTGCAGAATGCAGATGCATGACTGAGGTTGAGAACCGTCTGCTCTCTTTCTTTAAAGAGGTGAACGGAGCGAAGTTGAGCGCGCTGGTCGATACTTCGATAAAGTGTGCGCGATACTTCGATTGTGAGGGAGAGTTTTGGGATCGGGCGATGATTTCACGTTGCAGCGCACGTGTTTTGGTATTGCGTGACACCTAACCTCTTTTCTCGTGGACGAGAAATCGAAAACAAGGGGCTTTGAGCTGTGTGTAGGCGTTAATTTGTTCTTAATTTATTGGGAAGATACGACAAAGGTGAGTTGAAAGGGTTTAGCAGAGCTTTTGTTATTGATATTATCCGTGTGCGCGTGTTAATTATTGTGAAAGATTTTGGAGCTCGCAATCCGGCATTTTTTAGGACTTACATATTTCAATTTTTTAATGAAATAAATAATAATTAATACAAATCTACACCTGTAATTAAATAAAGATACTTTTGAAGATTCAAATGTTGAATTTTGTTAATTGTTATAGTATTTACAAATAGATATTAACATCGCAATCAATGCAAATGTTAAACAGCTTGTGGAAACCGTAACAAATTTTTAAATTTTAATAATGTATAAGAGTTTACTATTCTACTATGCTAAAACTAATAATTGAATTCTGAATATTTTTTCTAAATATATTTATAATTGTTAGATATACTTAGTTTTTATTTATTTATTTATTTA